>NW_010585408.1:171245-212871 GCF_000705375.1 Tinamus guttatus | reverse complement strand
AGAAATGACAATATCACTAGTTACAAGCTGTATTCATTGAAATTGTTTAAAAAATACTAGTGGCACTAATACAAATTCTGCATTGGATGGAATACATGTCCTTTGGAAGGAATTAAATATCATAGAATCATAGAATCATAGAATGCTTAGGGTTGGAAGGGACCTCTAGAGATCATCTAGTCCAACCCCCCTGCATACGCAGGGACACCTAGAGCACGTGGCACAGGACTGCGTCCAAGCGGGTTTTGAAGATCTCCAGAGAAGGAGACTCCACAACCTCTCTGGGCAGCCTGTTCCAGTGCTCTGTCACCCTCACTGTTAAGAAATTTTTCCTTAAGTTCCTATGGAATTTTTGATGTTTCAGTTTCCGGCCATTTCCTCTAGTCCTATCAGTGGCCACCACTGAAAAGAGACCATCCCCGTCCTCTGCACTCCCTCCCTTGAGGTATTTATATACACTGATATGTGAGACTATACGATATAATGCTGAAGTGATATGCTAAAAATGAGCTATAACCACAGTAGAGCACATGATTAATCGCATGTAAACAATTGTTATTAAATCCTGCTAACTGCAGCTCACAGCCTCTAACCTGTTTCCATTTTCTTCTCTAAGATGCCTGACTTACTAATAACTGTAAATTCAGATATCAGAATTTAGATCCTGTTTCTGCAAGCCATTTCATGTATAACTTTATATCCTTATAAAGCAGCTTTCAGAATCAGAGCTTGAAGTCATGATAAAATAAAGAATTAATTTAAAGGGTATAGACTTTTATTAGGGTGGAAGAGATTTAGAACAACTAATGTTTGAACATGTGCAGTAAAAGAAATCTTTCATTACTAAAGCTGTGCAGGAAAATGAAACATTGCATCAGTGACTCCATGAAGTGTTTTAAACATAAGTCAAACATGCATCTATAGTGATTTTCTATCCCATTATTTTTATCAACATCTCTTTGCACCATAAAAAGGAGACTATTCCACAATATTCATGTTAAGAAATAGCTAACCAAACAATGCTAAAATAATGGATAAGATTTATCCCATCTAACTTCAACCAATTGGATCTCCATTCTAAACTAGTTGTTTAGGCTCTTTCTGTTACCTGTGAAAAGAACTGTTCATCTCTAAATCTTGATTTCCATTATTTGACCTCTGAAGTAAGTGTTTGAATTAGATGTGATCCATCTTTTCTGTTTCAGCTGAGCAAGGAGTGAGCCTAGACCATTATCTTCAACTTAGTGCCTAACTTTAAGAGGCTGAAGTTATGTGAAATGATTTACACAAGTCTTAAAACACTGAAAAGAGATCACATCTTAAATACATGACATTTTCCTGCAAAGGCATTTAATAGATGGTTAGAGGGACTTAATGGAAAAGTGTATTTTAAAAACAGTTGCCAAAGAAGAGATTAATATTACCGCAATAAAATAATTTGCCAGATTTTTGATTTTCTGTTGAAAAAGACAATAATTAAAAAGAGGTATGTGTCAGTTGGTAGCCGCAATTACTATATAATTGAATGTTTAAATACACACACCAAACCTCAGAAAGCTATTTGCATAGAAATATTAAGTGACTCCTTGCTCTGTCTATAATATATCTAAAGTTGTAACTGCAGATCCTTTTCAGATCTGGTAAATCCTGCGAAGTCAAATAAACAGAGTGGACACCAACGTGTGTTGAAATAATCTGACACAGTTCTGTTGACTTTCCAGTAATACTGAATTATAGTGGCTGAGAATTTGACACAAATCAGCACACTTTATCCAGTAATACACCGAACTACATGAAATAATATTAATAAATATTTTGCTTATTGATTTAGCACTTTTTCTGTCTTTAAGTCATTCATAAGCAAAATACTTCGAACAACTGCTTGTTCATATTTTTTCTGCTAAAGTACAAACACATTTCAGTCTCAGTTAGTCACAATCTGTTAGATTAATGCCTGGCAAACAAAAATTTTGTTTTGTTTGCTAGGTTAGCCTGTATTTTTGCTGTTAACTGCATGCATAATTGGAATATTTAAGAAACCTGAATTTTCAATTCTTCATTACATCTAATGTAGCAATTACATGTTCATTTTCAGGAGAAAGTAGAGTGTGACTGTTGAAGAGATTTATTTTCCAGAGACCTTGTTTTTTTGCATGTATTTGCAGATGATACATGTAAATGGGTGCTGATACACTGAAGAAGAGGTAAAATCTTAAGTTACTGGAAACAAATTATATTTGCTTTTCTTTTTAGAAACAGTTTACTTTGGTCAAAGTAAACATACTATTTGGAGGTATTAACTATACTCCTGTTGTGAAGGTCTGAGTCACACAACCCAGCTGTCCGTAACATAGATACATTAGGCATATTCCTACAAATACAATTTTTGAATGAACTGGCTTCTTTTTTTGCATGTTTACTTTCTTTTTTGCTTAGTCGAGGTCATTCTTGATGCCATTTCATCTTCTCTCAGGGTCATGAGAGCTTATTTTGTTTTTCCTCACTGATCACATCTTTTAACTCATCACTTTTAAGTACAAGAAAAGCCTAAGCTCTTTACAGTTCCTCTTGCATAAAGACGGATTTTTTTTTTAAGTTGGAATGAATTCTAAGTAATGCAAGAACTGTGTACAAAACACTAACTTTTTAAACATAAGAACTCTCCAAAACTATCAAAACAAACAAACAAACAAAACTACACATTGTTTCCCCAAAAGAATGATGAATACTACAACATCAACATTAGCTATCAATTTGGTGTTTCTAGTCAGATATTTATCCATATCTGAAAATCTCTAGCTCAAGTGGTGCTTTAGATTCAACCTTCGTTGTATGGATTGGACTTTGAGGGTTGTGATGAGTACAGACACCAGTACAGGCTGGGGACTGACCTTCTGGAGAGCAGCTCTGCGGAGAAAGACATGGGTGTCATGGTGGACGACAAGTTGACCATGAGGCAGCAGTGTGCCCTCGTGGCCAAGAAGGCCAATGGGATCCTGGGGTGCATTAAGAAGAGCATCTCCAGCAGGTCGAGGGAGGTGATCCTGCCCCTCTACTCAGCCCTGGTGAGGCCACATCTGGAGTATTGTGTCCAGTTCTGGGCCCCACAGTACAAGAGGGATGTGGAGCTGCTGGAGAGAGTCCAGCGCAGGGCTACAAGGATGATCAGGGGCCTGGAACATCTGCCCTATGAGTAGAGGCTGAGGGAGCTGGGCCTGTTCAGCCTGGAGAAGAGAAGGCTGAGAGGGGACCTGAGCAGTGTCTGAGAGTGACAGAGCACTGGAACAGGCTGCCCAGAGAGGTTGTAGAGTCTCCTTCTCTGGAGATCTTCAAAACCCTCTTGGATGCAGTCCTGTGCCACGTGCTCTAGGTGACCCTGCGTATGCAGGGGGGTTGGACTAGATGATCTCTAGAGGTCCCTTCCAACCCTAAGCATTCTATGAGTCTATGATTCTGTGATTCTATAGCATATACATGCAGCTGCAGGTCACAAGCTCAACTTCACACCTTTTATCTGTTGCTATTTTAATTATTCTGCAGCTCCTCAAATTATTCACTCTACATAGCTCAAGCTCAAGGTGTTTCTTTTTTTCTTTTTTTTTTTTTACACAATCCAGTGGTTTGATTTCAGTGACACTGAGTGATGTGGTTGTAGTAATTCCTGTTATTTTTTTTGAAAACTAATCCCCATGGGCAAGATCAAATCAAGATATGTGTTTCCTCTCAAGGAATTTAAAATTAATCACTACTTCCTCTGAGATACAGAACAAACCATGTGTCTTCTTCTAGTTCATCACAAGGTGAAATAAAAGCACAGAAATTAGTGTACAAAACCTTATTTTATTTAACTGAAGACTACTATAAAAGCCAACTCCAGTGTACCATGTCAGATATAGGCAGACTGCAGATAAAAATGTAAAGTCACAGGACTTCTAACTTTTGTGAGACTCTTAATTAGACAATGGAATAGGACATTTGCTCGGCCATAGTGTTTGTAGAGTCATTGTGTTCTGAATTCTGATTAATAGCACACAAAGCATTTATCTCCACAAATCTGCTTCAGAGAATAAAAACAAAACTAAATGTGTTTTCATGACCTACAAACACCTGAATAATTATTGCTATTATTTCAGAAATGTGATTTAAAATATGTTTGTAGATAGTGTGGTACTTGGCACCAAGGTGAAGAATATGATTAATCTCATTTCATGTTTCTACTTAAAACAGCGTAGGTCAAAAGAAACATCTTTACCAATTTGCATCGGCTGCAACTAATAAGCACACAGACATTTCCAGACAAGCAATCTTTTCAAATGATGTTATGTTAAGCTTTAAATCTCTAGGAGCTGACATGAAAATTAAGTGATTAGTTATGTTTCATGCAACGGAAGACAGCTTTTCAGACAGTAATGGGAAGAACTGCTACCGATTTGTTGATATCCCTCAACAGATTAAATGTTTCTGTGATATAGGATCTCAACAAACAGCAACACATTATTCAGTTATATTGGTCAACACGCTTCATATGTGCAAGCAATGTCTTTCTGAACTAATCAAATTTAAAGAAATTGAATATGTTCTACTTCTCAATGGTGCTATTATTATTATTATTATCATGTGTTCCCATTACCAATTACTCCCTTCATAACGTTATAGTTAGGTTATAAACACAAAAGAAAATACTTCTTTGCACAGTGGGTAGTAAGCCTCTGAAGCCTCTTGCCCTGCCACAAGAAGTTTTGCATGTATATTCAACAAGTTCAGAAATGGATTAGACAAACTGACACGCAATAGCTACACAGATTATACTCAATAGAACAGTTAAGTGTGTATCCTCCAATATTCTTAACAGAAAAACTCTGAATCTGGAACAGATTCAAAAAGAATAAATGGAAGAAAGTGGCCAAGAGAGCACATGCTCTCCTTAAATTGCATTTGTTACTGTCACTGTCAAGAGCCAAGATTGCAGCCCAGACAGACTGTTGAACCATCTGACCCAATATGATGTTTTTTATGTTCTTATGAAATTAGCAATAAAATGCTAGTGAAATCTAGTTAGAAATCCATTATGTTATTCATGTTAATAGCCTATTTAAAAATGACTCCCCAAGAAAACATACTGCATACATAATGAATAAGAACAGCAGTTCAATTAGGAATAGAAACTAGACTTGAGAAACATCAGAAGGCATCTCCTCTTAATAAAGTTTATAGTTCTATATCGTTATAGTTATATCTTTACTCAGCATTCTGCAGGAAATCTATTTATCCAGTAGTTTAATATTAGATGGAAATGATGTCTGCTACAAGATTGTCAAGAAAAACATAGTATTTTTAAGCTGACAAACTAACAAGCAATACTCCCTGTCCTGAAAATTCTCTAAAACAAGCACTGTCAATAAAGCCACTAGAAAGCTGTCACTTTGCTACTGCAGCTGTTTAGAGCAGGACATAGCACACAACATCACCCTGTCACCAAAATCCAAACCTCTTAACATTTTCCTGTGTCTTTCAATTAAAAAAAAAAAAAAGAAGTCGAGACATTAAAAAGTTTTAGATTGACCTAGCAACTTTCAATCATGGCTATGTAAAGCCATATTCACAAAATATGGCTATGTATTCACAAAATGATATAAAGGCAAAGAAGAAGTTACCTATTCTTCTATATTAAATTCCTATAGGAAGTTAACTATGCTTCTCCATGTGAAATTTTGCATGAATTGAAAACTTTTGGATAAATAAATATGTGCCATGGAATTTCAATGTTGGCAGCACTGAATGATGCTGATCTGCTACCTAAAACTTAACAGGACTGAAAAACAACTGAAACTTCTGTGCTTCTCAACTTTTTGTCTTGAACAAGAGCACCCAATCTCAGTGATACAGTGATACAATACCCACTGCAAGTGTGTTCTCGGTGATGCAAAACCCTCTGCAAGATGTAATGGACGCGCTTAAATGCAGTATCTCTTCTGCCAGCACGCATACTTGACAAAATCAAGAAGAATAAGCTGAGGCTAGAGAATAGAGCAGCTTGAGAGCATAGAGCATTAAGGGTATCAGGAGATCTAAGTATAGGAGAAGAGAAATTATAACAACAAACAACAAATTATAACAACATATTACAACATTATAACAACACTATAAAAATTAAAACAACAACAACAAAACACTAATAATATCTAAGACCACAACCTGGTTTTCCCTAGGCCCCGTATGTAGGACACGTGCAGTAACCTGTCAGTTTCCCTCTAAGGAAGTACCCTTTTGCACTATCTCCACTTACATTTTCGTAGATCATAGAATCATAGAATGCTTAAGGTTGGAAGGGACCTCTAGAGGTCATCTAGTCCAGCCCCCCTGCACACCTAGAGCACGTGGCACAGGACTGCATCCAAGCGGGTTTTGAAGATCTCCAGAGAAGGAGACTCCACAACCTCTCTGGGCAGCCTGTTCCAGTGCTCTGTCACCCTCACTGTTAAGAAATTTTTCCTTAAGTTCCTGTGGAAATTTTGGTGCTTCAGTTTCCGGCCATTTCCTCTAGTCCTATCAGTGGCCACCACTGAAAAGAGACCAGCACCATCCTCCTCACTCCCTCCCTTGAGGTACTTATAGACACTGATTAGATCCCCTCTCAGCCTTCTCTTCTCCAGGCTGAACAGGCCCAGCTCCCTCACCCTCTCCTCGTAGGGCAGATGTTCCAGGCCCCCGACATGCTTGTGGCCCTGCGCTGGACTCTTTCCAGCAACTCCACATCCCTCTTGTACTGTGGAGCCCAGAACTGGACACAATACTCCAGATGTGGCCTCACCAGGGCTGAGTAGAGGGGCAGGATCACCTCCCTCGACTTGCTGGAGATGCTCTTCTTAATGCAGCCCAGGATTCCATTGGCCTTCTTGGCCACGAGGGCACACTGCTGCCTCATGGTCAACTTATCATCCACTATGACAGCCAGGTCTTTCTCTGCAGAGCTGCTCTCCAGAAGGTCGGTCCCCATGCTGTACTGGTGTCTGGGGTTATTCCTTCCCAGGTGCAGGACCTTGCACTTGGCCTTGTTGAATTGCATGAGGTTTTTCACTGCCCAGTTGTCCAGTCTGTCCAGGTCCCTCTGGATGGCAGCGCAGCCCTCTGGGGTATCAGCTACTCCTCCCAGTTTCGTGTCATCAGCAAACTTGCTGAGGGAGCACTCTGTGCCTTCATCCAGGTCATTGATGAATAAATTGAACAGGACTGGACCAAGGACTGACCCCTGGGGGACCCCGCTACAGGCCTCAAACTAAACTCTGCGCTGCTGATCACCACGCAATGGGAAGCATGGGAAGATGGATAGATGGAAAGCACAGTAAGAAGTAGAGGAGGAAAAGGTTTCAGTAAGCACAGTAAGAACTGTAAGCAATTTCCTCTAAGTTTTACTGCTATCCAGAAGACAACTGATATGTTTTAGAAACCTCGCAGAAAAAGTTAGAATAATATTTGACCCTGTGGGATGAGGATACACATCTGCTTACGAAGTCAGCAGAATACTTAAAAATAAATTTTTGCTTTTCTCAAACTGATGCAATGAGAATTACAATATGGTTACTCTTTATGCTGTGCTTAATTCGAAATTTCAAAACATGGATGTGTAAAAATGCATTGCATAAAAACAGGAACAGACTAATTAGGAAAATTAGAATTCAGTAACATGAGCATAAACTGGGATAGAGATATAACCAGAATAACAATAGATATAATATTATAAACTACACACTGAAACTTATATTCAGTGAAGGCATGTAACATTACTATCGGAGATTTGCCAGGAAGTCTCTGAAAAGGAAAAATATATTTGTGGGTAAACTCGACTAATTTTATTTCCTTAGCAAACAGCTTTGGTGGATCAAGAATAGATCACCATTTTTAGAGTTTTACTTTTTTTTTTTTTTTTTTTTTTTTTAAATTTTTTACAAAAAAAAATTCTAAGCAACTGCAAAAGCTCGAAAAAAGTTTAAATAGCATTTATCTTTAATATTGGAAAATGATCACTGATATAAATTAAAAGGGCTTGAACTGAGAGCAATTCCACCACATTTGCTCTGCAAGGTAATAACCCTTTATGATAGCTCTAAATTCTGAAAGTTTTAGTTATACTTCTCAAGGCAAACTTACTTACCTCATTCTGAGTGTCAGTTTACATACAGCACATCAGAAAGACATGAAGCCTTTTTTCTGTATTGTGCTGCTGTATAATTTTTCATATCTGTTCAACTCCTCATTTATTTTCAAGCAGTAACAGCCTTGCCTAAATAACACTGTGGCTGCTGATCTGCCGAGCTGCAGGGATTCACCTACCCAGAGCCGCTTTTAGGCTGAAGGCCCCTGTCCGGGTACCCCCAAGTATGCCATTTCCCTCAGATCTGACAGGCAAGGAGTGACTGCCTTTCCAATGCTGAACCCAGAAAGGCTAAAAAGCAGACTAAGTTGTGATGAACTACATGTTGCTTTATTTTTTATTTATATATATGTATAAAATCAACGATTAGATGCTGGAGTTTTGGGGTTTTTTTTAAGCCCTCAGATTATCTAATGGAAGGCAACAAATGAGCATGGTGGTGGTGAGGGACGAAAATGGGTGTAAACTACTAGCATCTCATTGCTGGACTCTCCATCTGTCCAAAGCAGCAGGAGTTGTGAATTTTGCCTCAGCAGGCAGTTGATCACTGAACATATTGTATTTCCTTCCCCTTCTGAAAACTGCAGATGGCCGGGCAGAGTTTGGAGATTTTAGTTCATTTAGGGCTTAAGGAACCATGTTTTGTTCCATTTTCTTTTTAGTTAACAGGGATTTCCACCCTTCTCAGCTTGGCTTGAATTTTGAGTTCAAATGAATCTCCAGAATGTGAATCAACTTTCAAGCTTCCATGTTATGCAAGGTTTACACCCTACCCACCTGGAATTTTACCCTTTTCTCCATTGTTCACTATAGCAAACACCATGGTAGTTTCATTACGAGAAGTATATACGATCCTAGTGATGTTTTTTCTTTTTCATCATTTCTGTGTCCACCGAAGTGTAGCAACACACTAGATTTAGCTGACTCAGATGACAAATCCTCTGTGACGAGGGTTTCATGTTATGAAATAAATTATCTATAAACACTAAATCTTTAAAGATATATTCTAATTGGACTTAGCTAATGGGAACTTTGTGGAGCTACTGCAGCTGTAAATTGTTCTTTTCATATATTTACAATCATTAGTACTTTCACTCAAGATGCTTTTCCATATTTCTAAAGTTTTTTTTTGTCATAATAATCAGGTTTTTTTTTTTCAGCTTGCTTCTGGCTATAGTCTGACTTTTATCTCTTTTTATAGTACCAATTCTTTATCTGCAAATTATTCGTCATTTCTACAAGAAGGAATTGAAACAGAACATGAATTATTGACC
This sequence comes from Tinamus guttatus, assembly GCF_000705375.1. The sequence continues at coordinate 203,445 of NW_010585408.1, read as the reverse complement.
ATACCAAGCTCTTACAAGCTATAGAGGCTACTTTAAAAAAAAAAAAAAAAGGTGCATGATTCATTTTCTTTATTTTTTGGCTTAGAAATGTTAAAATATGCATTGGTTTTGCCACACACACAAAAAGAGCCATTTACACAGGAAGATATTTTTCTAATGTAAGTTTTTTTTAAGTCACGTGGCACATCACATGAAAACCTAGGGTCATCTTATTTCCTCAGTCTGAAGAAATAAAAAGGGGGAAGGCAGGTAGGGGAAAGAAAAACCTACCCCAGCACAATCATCCTTTCTCACTACAGAAGGTATTTAAGTGAGATCATGAATTGAGAATGATACAAAGCTCGAGAGAGACAGATCAGTAGTGCCAATAAGAGAAAAAGTTTAGTAGTGAAAAAAGAAACCATGGAAAAGACATCTCCTCAACAAAGCAGTTCAAGCTAAAAATGAGAAGCTACAAAGTCTAGTTAAAGATGCTAGAAAATGGGTTTGGTTTCATAATGGAGATATTGACACAACCCAAAAGCTGTGCTAGGAGACTCATGTAGCAAGGAGATGATTAAACGCATAAAATATGTCTGTTGGTCCCAGGAGGTTGTGTGAAGATTGTACAAGGTTTACATCAGAGGATACAATGAAAAGTGTACCCTGTGCTGCCTTAAAATACCGAGAAATCAACTTTCAGTGTGAGACATTTCCATGTAGTACAATGGCACCGAGATGAAAACACACCCAAAGGCATAGCACTGAAGATTTTGTTTCAACATCAAATACTGAGAACTCGGTCTCATTTTCCTGTTGGGCTGAAGGGAAAAGCTACAACTCTGATCTACCTGCTGAGCCTAATTTTGCACACCCTAGTGTCTTAAACAGGGTGCCTGGGCAAAAAGGGTATGTAGGAGAAGGGCCTGTGTGTGCTTTGTGAAGAACTAACAAATATCAATGAGAATATTTAAGCTATATTTAACTGTGGAGCAACTGAACTTCAGAGATTTGGAGGTGCCCTTAGAACATGACCTTTTCTCAGCAGGTTCTCACAGGTTACTGGTCTGGGACAGCCCATCATATAGGCTTTTATAAAGTCTGAAAATCCCAGAGATCCCAGGTTCCTGGTGATGCTCTGCACTGGAGTTGCCTTCTTGAGATTTCCTGGTTCCCAGGTTTGTAATTCACATGTGTTTCAGGACTTCATTTTCACAGTAGCTCACTGGAAGCTTTAAGACAAAACATACTGCAAATTTTAAGTGCTTAAAAAGTCCCACACTTTGAAAACATTGTTCCCTAGTAGGCATTCAGGAAACCAGATATGGTTAAATGAAAGTCTTGTTTAACAGTTAACCTGACATTTTCACTAGCTGAATTCACCAGAAATCTTGTTATAAACTCTAATTATTAATTCAGTAAAATATGTTCTTATTTTTATCTTTTGCAAATACAGGCTTTATAAAATAAATTTTAGCCAGACACAGTTTTAATTGCTTGTAATTTTGACATTAACACAAGACAGCTGAAGAACACCTATTAATAGCCTGCAATACGCAAGGTATCAGACAAGATGATCACAGAATCATTTCAGAGCATAGTTAAGGCTACTTTTATGAATATATACTTAAATAAAAAGTTATGTTCCCCTGAACATGTAACTTTTGTTTCATGAATGTTCCTCTATAATGTTTGTTTAGTATAGGGTTTTTCTGAACTTAAGTTGGGGGCTTTCTATATTATTGGGCTGTTGAGCCAGAGTCAGTAAGAGTAGGACCTGGAGATGAGAATAATAATCACGTCTCAGTGAAGACTAAGCATCATACAGAAATTCTGACAACAAGCACCTGATGCCAAGAAGTCCCACCAAATGAAGCAATTCCCTTGGAAACATGCTTAGAAGTGAAATAAGAGAAGAAAAAAAATAGCTAAAAAACCTACACAGTCTGTTCAAAAATACTGTGAAATTAATTCTTCCTCCCACACTACACGTCCTGAAAGTTGCAAGTGTCCTGCATCCCAAAAAAACGGGAAAATAAATAATAATAATAATAATAATAACAACAACAACAACAAAAGCCTAAGAAACAAAACAGAGTAAGAGAAGAAAGGAAATTCTCAAGTCACAGCTCAAAATGATTTTGATGACAACTACTAGTTTGGGAGTACAAGGCTCCATGTAAACAGTAGTCTTGAAACGCTCTTTATGTGTGGATTTATCAGGTCTTTACATAACTCTTAACTAAGAAGGACACCGAAAAAAATGGAAGTTTTTGCTTAAATTAAAATTGTTGTTTTAATTTCCAGGGACAGGATGGCAGAAGATGACCAAATGTGGTAAAAACATATGGTAATGTACTAAAATACACTGCACAGGAAACAAACAAAAATACCGGTACACTGCTTAGCAGGATTTGTGATATGCTAGACAAATCACGCTGGTACACTTGTTCTAAATGTAGTCATCATAAATATGGGCATATGAAACATGCAGAATAGGAGGTTAAGGGGGTGTAGTATATGTAAAAAATATTTACCGTGACTAATCTTACCCATCTCTTCAAAGGAAAAAAAAATAGAGAAAATATGCCATCTGCTTTAATGTCAGCAAGTTTTAGTAATCAGCAAGCTACAGGTCCACAAGCACAATGGTGAAATTGCAATGCGTTCACTGTTTGCGAAGAAAACAGAAAATCTAGGTTGCTTATGGGAGACTTTTAACAATATAGATTTGTACTTAACAATGAACACAGTCATACATCAATGGAAGCAGCTCCCTGTTGCCTGGCAGGGAATTTTGTGATCCAGCAAGTAAAAGACTTCAATGTCAGGAGAAACTCTTCTGGAATTATTACTTATTTATGAAAACTCTAAGACTAAGGAAATTTGTAATGGAAGTGATCATCACTGATAGCTTGAACTCAGCCGAGAAGCAAGAATTTGTTCAGAGAGTGCAAGAATGGTAGGCTTTTCTTCTCCCTCTAGGAAAGGCTGAGGACTTAAGAAACCTGGAAAGTAATATGCAAACAATATAGGTAATTTTTACTTTCATGGGATGGGAAAAGGCTCTCTTTCTATCCTATGTTTACTAAATATCTGCAGATAAATTTGTAAATACCAGATGCTCACTGAAGAACCTCTGAAAGACTGATAAGCTTATTCTAGAATAATTGAACATTTCCAGAAGCCACCAGTGCTCTTATACTCCACACTACTCTGCCTCATCTCATGCTTTCTAGCAATTAGAAGCAACTGTTTTTAGTACCATATAATCCCTGAGTGGGTACAGTAAACAGTATCTAATAAGAAAAAAAGACAGAACTTAAATGTATCCTGAAAGAAAAAAAGGGTATAGGCCAGTGCTTCAAAGTGAGACAGATACACAAATAAAACATAAGCAAGCCAAAAAGGAACAGGAGCATGGTTGGAGCATGAGTTACACCAACTGGCCAGGAGATCAGCTGATTGCATCCCCTTACCTATCTTCGGAGGACTGCATGACTGAGCCCTCACAAAGCCGCCCCAAACTTCATCCACTTTGGAAAGAGATACAGATGATAGTATAGTGTTTCAAAGATGGTATAGTCTTCCAAGTTTATAAGGCATTTTAGTGCTAGGGTTACACAAATTCTCTACTCTTTATAGCCAACAAAAGGAGCACAGGGGCAAGAAACCTCTCAGTACTCAGTTCCAGACAAGCTTACAAGCCTCTCTCCCACTTCAGCTGCGCTAGTTATACAGACAGACTCTTGGGAGGAGTCATAAGGATGGTAGGTGAGTGTTTCACCAAACTTGGAGAATGTGAGTATAATATAACAATTTTCACAAATCCGTAAAGTGTTAAACATGACATAAAAGTGAAATGAAATATTTAGGTGACTAGCTAAAAGAAATTGGGGAAAGTTTAAGAAACAAAGAAGAGACACACAAAATTTATTATGAACATTAGAAAAAACTCCCTGACATCAAACTATTTTAAGCTGACAAGTAACATGGCAAGTCAATATTACAAAGCAACACTAATTGGGATACATCACTCTACATGTAATACTAGAAAATGCTTGCTAGAGAACAGATTTGCAATGACAGAAAAAATAGTCTGTATAATATAATTTGTGTTTTCTCTTTTCTATCTACAGCATTTTACATATTTTGTGATGTGGTTTAGCAATCCTTGAGCAATGTGAGGTAATTCTGAAACAGCAATCAGTCGTTTACATAATTAGTGTAACAGTATTTAATTATATGATTAGTGTAAAGATGTGTAATACTCTAATGGTATAATTAGAATGTGTTATAACTACATATAATTACATAATTAGGTGTAATGGCACAAAACTTCTCAAAAAATGGATATATACAACCCTGGCTATAGGAGTTGGTATAGTGCACAATAACGCATTGGTATAAGAAGGACAGTTAACATTTCATGTCACCTGTGTTAAGGATAGTGCAAAAGCAGTGAATGATGAAAGTCTGTGAAAAAGTAGTGGAAGCTAAAGTAGTAACGTGGTATGTCTTCAGCATAGGGGCAATTCAGTAACAATCTACAGTGAGTACAACCTTTATTTCCATCCTTAATTATCTATTTTTTATTTATAACTCTTCATAGAGTTACCAGAATAGTATGAGTATGGAGGGGTATAACTGAAGCATTCAAATACCTGCATTTTGCAAAAATATATAATTACTTATTTAAGTACTATATTACTTTTAATTCTTTATAACACAAAGGATTTTACTTTTTTTTTTTTCCATGTCCTTCAGATAACCTGGTAGCTGGTAATTCCATATGTCTGTTCACTAACCAGAGTAAGAAAGGAACACAATCTTTTTACTATTGCACTGCAGTACTGTCATGCCCACTCAATTACCAAGCCACACACACCCCAGAGATAACAAATTAACTGTTACTGTCTAGCACATTTAGTAATCACTATTCTTGCTACCTGCAGCAATATCTATACCAAAGCACTTTGACTGCTGTTTAAAATACCAGACTTCTTATAATTAAAAAAAAATTGTTGACACCCAAGAATATTACCCTTTCAAATATCTTAAGTGTTCTGTTCTACAGAATAGATGATGGAGACCTAGGTGACACTGGTGAACACTTACCTATGGAAGCGCTTCTAGTGAAAATAGGTAGGCTCACTTATTAGGATGATTCACTTCCCAATATAATGCCTCCCACCGAGTGTCCTAAAAGACAGGCTATAGGCACCTATCTTGTAATTCAATAATGCTTTACTGGAAGAATTCTTTAGCTAGTTCAATATTCTCAAAACTTATACTTTGTATAGCTCTGACTATCTATTTTTAGTAAAAGAGCAAATTGGTCTCATATGATGTATAACCTGAGCAATTATAATAATGATTTTTCTGTAATTTTTTATCATCCAAAAACCAGAAGGGATAAATCTTAAAAGAGATGGATATGATTCCTGCCAGAATTCCAAATTGCATTTCAATTGCCCTTAATAAATGAAGTGCATAAAAAAAATCCATCAACAACTTTTATGTAAAACTTTAATAGATGTTCATCTTTTTATATCACGAAGTTCCTGAGTTAGATTTTGTGACTAAGTACAGCACACAAATTCTGTTAAGGTAGACATCTAGGCATGTAAAACATCTCAAATCAAACTTTAATCTATGATTTCTCTCTACAGTTTTGTACACTTTATGTTAGATGCTTCAGTTTGTTTGCCTGATGTGAATCTGAGAACCCATTGAAGCTACTTGGAAAAATTCCTAGCCTGTCTTTGTGGTTAATGATCCACATTTTCTTTCCCTGCCTCCCCATGCATCTACAATGTGAACACAGAAAAATAAATTATACCATTCACCTTTGTTATGGTTTGCTAACCACTACATAATTTACTTAGTATTCAACTTGCAACAGAGTCTAGATTTTCCTGCTATACCTATTAGATCTTTTTGAACCTGCTCTTATCTGAAATCATGCTATTTGAATGTGGATGGCTACAAAATCTCAGGTATTTTTAAAGTGGTATCTGGTATAATAGCACAAATATTTTCCCTTTTCTCCACAAGGCATGAGGCTGACATATCTTGCCACTACGTTTGTCTTTTCCACAACTCCATCATACAAGCAATCAACAATTACTCTTGGATAAACTGAAATACATAGGCTTTCTTCTCCATATTCTTTCGAATTCAGAAAACACTTTCTTCGGTCATTAACTTTTAAGTTCTGATACCTCGCACTTTGTTCCATAGCATTTTATTCTGTTATTCTGGTTCCAGTCTTTCACATGTACTCCTCTGTATTTACAATGCATTCTAATTATGGGAATCAAATCTTTACAATCCATTCATAATCCAAGTTATTAGCAAAACCATGCAAGATTTCTCCTGGGAGTCCACCTTACATACAGCCATTTTTATCCTCACATTAGGCCAGTTCCTTACATGCTCCACAGCATGTAACAAAATGAGCAAACGTTTCCTCAACTAGACATCAAACGATGTTGAGTAAGAACCAGCATCAAACCAGAATAACTTGTTTTACTTCCACATATGAGGTGGTTTTCCCACACAGAACGCATTGTGAACAAGAAAGGTTTACATGAAGTCGAAGTTTACATGAAGACAAATGGATTACAATAGTCTTTTTTGAGGTACTAATTAAATAAATGAGATCAAACCAAAACATATAGGGCTCAGGAACTCCTCTGAGCAGAAAATAGCAGGAGATTGGAGAAAGCTCAGCAAGGTGTCATATATACTTGGTCTGTTCTTGCTGGCATATGATATCACTACTGTTAAGGAGAGGATACCTGGCTAGATGAACCCTTAGACTGACTCAGTTTTTTTTTTTTTTTTTTTAAACACTATTTGCTCCTTTTCATCTTAACTCTAGCTAATCATTCTACATACTAAATGATTCCATGATCATATTAGAAAATCATATCAATTTATTTTAAGACCTGATAAATTCAGTATCTTATAGTTTTTTCATCTTGAAGAGAAAATCAAGGCTATCTCAAGCATCATCTACTGCAGAATACAAAAATATTTCTACGTGTAATGTGATTGTTTCTATAGAAGAAAACACAAACATTTAAAAAAGAGCTGTAGAATCATTGTGATACTCACTGTATTGGCAGTTTCTTCCCATAAATTCACCTGGACATTCACAGGAATAGTTGGCAACAAGGTCTGTACAAATTCCACCATTCTTGCAGGGCTCAGCTTCACATTCGTTTACATCTGCAGGAAGGACACAACATCAAGATTAGCAAAGAGGCATTCTAAAAGTAATAAAGACATGTTTTAAAGCACTATAATACAAAGTATTTATATGCCTGATATTAAAAGAAATGTGTTCTTTAGTCCATCAATTTCAAACATTTTCAATAATGAATGCGATTAACCAGAGTATGTTTGAGGAAAAAAGAAAAGCAATCTCATATAAACGTAGCTAGTTCCAAATACCTACTAATTTTTTGCAACAACAGAACTAAATGTTTTGCTTAGAGACTTGCTATGCAACTCCTGGAGGGTATCACAGCCACGAATTGGATCTTAAGTGAACAAATTAAATTAGTCCCAATAGAGTACTACTTAGTGACACCTGGAACTTTCAGAAATGTAGATACTTCTCCTTTAGCAACAGATGCCAGTTAAAAGTGCCTCTGAGTTCATCTTAATTCATTAAATATCTAATTGACAAGGCTGCTTAACTGTCTAAAAATTTTCCTTTCTGCACGTGAGTTAATCGACAAATTGAAACTAACAGCTTTATCTAAGGGCTTGCAAAATTCTATTAAATTCCAAAGACAGAAAAGGTGTTTAATTTTGACTTTCTTTCAGCACCTGCTTGTCAAATGGAGCATGGTAATCTTCATGTATAGTATCACGCTATTTTTCTCAAAAGCAATATAGTATTTTTCAGTCAGCATAAGCAGACATGTGAAAGACAATGATATCTCAGAATTCTCAATATGTGCATTTATGTTTAGTCTATACAGACTAGAGACTATGTATGGATATATGCCCTACTCTGTCTAAGAATTGCATCAATGCATATGATTAAATATTTAAAATGGTAGCCTGCACTAGCTTCACTAAGAGTTGAAGTCCTGTTGCATTAGACACTGTAAATAGCAAATAGGAAAGCAATCTTTAACTTGCATTATAATTTGACTCAGTTTTGCTTAGGTGTATATAAATCGTGGATGCAGTTGTTGATAAAGCATGCACAGTACATGCACAATACAGAAATAAGCTCAAGTAGGAGGGTACTTAACACCAGACATAACTTGTTGCGTTCTTTGTTAGTCCAAACACGCTCCAAATTGAACAATATGTATTACTGCCGTATCGAATCTGCTTCTAGCCCAAAATGCAGAAATGGTTTGGGCTGGCATATGTGAATAGCATAAGCTAAAGAAAGTGCTACATAAATGACTAAACATAAAGTAACAAGACATGTAAAGGAGAGGCAGAATGCAGGGATGACAATGAAGTAGCTTGATTTCTGATAGATAAGCATACAACTTTTGCACTTTTTTTGATTCCTTTCACTTACTAGAAATACACAAACAAAAAAGTAATGTTTTAATACACAAGTTTTGCCTAGATCTTACTGGTTTTCTGATATCTACAGAAAAGCCAGTATCTTTAGTCTGTTCTAAAAATCTTTGTAGCTTTTAATTTACTATATATATATAAGTATGGTTTATACAAGAGAATTGTGCACTTTTCCTGTTGAATGAAGATGGACTGCTATATGTACCATCATTAATTTTTTACTACACAACACACATAGCTAGCAATGCACAATTTCTAGCTTTTACAGTTACTTCATTTATTTCATTTAATAATCTGTCAATATCTGTTCCAATTAGTTTTACAAAATTAGTTTCTACTAGAATTATTTTTACTACTCCAAAGATGTAGCCTTTAAGAGTCATTTTTATGCCAAAACTAAATTTTCTGCCTTTGTGGTATATGAAACACAAGACAAAAGTAACTTTATGATGGAAAAAAAAAACTATTTTAAGATTTCTAAATCTTAATTATACTCCTATACACAATAAATACTTTTCATATGTACAAAATAGCACTGATGCCTGTGATTTCCTGGAGGATGCATTTTACCCCATCAAGAACTGAACTGTCTTAAGTATAAAAAAAGGCACCAAAATAGAAAGGGTATCAGAAAAATTGCATGAACCATGTTCATTCCAGAAACTAAACACTTTCAGAAACTAAAGGAAAATTATATTTTAGAGTACACAAATAATTTACAATATGGTCCTACAACCAACCATCTGCTTTTGAAAAGCCACCATTTGAACCCAGATGCACTGGATACATCTGGCTCTACCAAAATTATGTTGCTAAGACAACATAATTTGTGATTGAAGTAATACAACACTGCATGTGCACTGCATACACAACATTTCATGAAGTGACAGGTTATAAGATTCTGTTTTTCCAAACTTCACAGTGAGCAGGTGTCTTAGTTTTACATGGAATTCCATAGAAGATGGAAGATGTCTATCTATGGAAGAAGTCCATAGAAGATGGAAATCTCAGTTAAAATGCATTTCCAGATTCCGCCTCAAACTAGGTTTTCTTTTTTAATGAAAGCTTTCTAAAGTAAAGCTCTTTTCCAACTTTGTAGTTAAAAGATAAGCCGAAGCATTCAGCCTTTTTAGGGTACACTTATATAAAGTGTTCTGCTTATAGCAGGCTGCTCTTTGCAATTATTGTTTCCTGCCATCCCTTAACCATGTTCCCTTCCCATCTTTCCATCAGAATCTAGTTGAAGAGTGACCAGACATATAATTACACTGAAATGACATACATAAATGAGCACTTTTGAAGCTTGTTGCTTCAACAAGCACTCTGAAGATGATAACTTCTTCACCATAACAGTAATTTGTGTAATAGCCCATCACACTGCTTTAAGATATGAATAAATTCCAATGGAATTTAACTATAAGGGTCATTTGTATTTACACTTTCACAGCATTTGTGGGGGGAGGGAGGAGCGGAGAGTCATGTCATCAACGCGTAACAAAAGATAAAGGTGTCTTTTGCCTAAACATTTATAGAGTTAGAACATACTGTTTTATTATGGTATTTTCATCAGCTGTATTTGTACAACTACAGTTATATCTACTGTAAAAGTTACACTGGGTTCCCAGGCATTTTGTGCATTCATCGGACCGTATTTCTGTATACCATTTTCTGGAGAACTATTTTGCAAACAAGCAGCACTAACAAGGCAATGACACGTACAACTAGAAGCTAGATTTTTAGAGGAACCATTATATATTTTACTCTTGTTATGCTTTGTGAAATTAACTTCTCAGTAAATAGGTATATGCTTCTGATTGTTTTTAGCTGTGCTACTGAAACAACTGGAAAGTAAGCAGTCCTTTGAATTCCACTTATACTCAGTCAATCCATGTCTGTACCAGGTCTGGACTCTGTGCCATATGCCAGCAAAATATACACAGTATGCAGACTTCATATCCATACTCCGACTGTTGCTGCAGACAGAGATACAAAGGCAAATCTTCGCTATACTTGGAGGCTACTTTCAGTTCTTTGAACGAGCAAAATTCCAGAGTCCCATAATAAGATTAATATTTACTAGTAAACTTTCAGTTTTTCTTAAAGGCATTATATACTGCAACAATAAAAATTCACTGGGTTCCTGCCTGAAAATCTGCCTATTAAAGAGGAGGAATACAAGGAACAGTTCAGTGTGCTATAAATAAAATCTACTATGGGATATGACCAAAGAACAGAAATTCTAGATAAAGAGTTCTGAATTCTTTATATGCATTTATAAAATTTAACACAATACTTTATCTCCTTACTTGTCTTTTTAAGCAAAGTCCATTAACCTTACATTTTCACCAGATTATTGATCATTTTAATACAAGCTAACACATTTGTGGGAAAAAATAAAGGTCACTGTGAACTGAAAAACACTAAGTAAGCAAATGAACTATCTTTCATGTGGTAAAAAAGGGGAGTAATTTATCCTTTAAAAGCCTTACTGTATAAAGATGTGTTTTCAAGATATTTGACTTATTTTGGGTCAGCCTTCATAGTGAAATATGCAGGATAAAATGTATGACTTTGCAGTATATTTCTAATTGTCTCTGAGAATGAAGTGAAAAAAGTAACAGATATTTTTATACCAATCCTTTATTTTAGCCTTGCGGAACAATTACATATGATTAATGCAGAAAGAAAGAAGTCTGGATTATATTTTTCACTTGGATCCTAGAGTTTGTTTTGTTTTTCCCTCCACTTCAAGCAGCTTTGAAATAATCAATCCAAACAAATAAATCATATTTGACATGATAAATAAGGAGGGACTAGCTCATTCTAGTTTCAATTTGATACTAGCACAGACCTTTGTAGGAAAGAAAATTAGCTTAACTGATTTAAAGGAAGGAGCAGAAGCTTTACAAAATTATTTAATTCACTATTCACTATAATATGTGATTAAATGTGCAGATATAAAATATTTTATTAAAAATGGTTTCTGCAAATTAGGGTCAGATATTCTGTTCAAATTGTTATATGGGCCAATTATGATATTAAACTTCACACTAACTAAAGCTCCTCTGAAATACAAATATTCCCTTTCAAGCACTGTTGTATTATGATGATTTGAAGTATTTTCAGTAGAAATTTTAAAATTCAAGAACTTCTGGTGTAGTTTCTCCTAAAGACAATCAAGGCTTCTAAAGAAAAGCAAAAGATGTTATATGCTTGAATAATAACTGTTTGTTGACTATGCAACTTATTTATGTTCATTAGAAGAATGTGCTTTTAACATAAATTGAGTAACACAAAATAAAATCACTGTTGTTTTCTCTGATTTTTCAATATACTTCAGTTTATGCCAAGCTAGTTTTTGAGGTTGATTCAGATAAAAACTTTATGCACTATAATAGATAAAATAGATAACTGGATTCCACCAGATAATTCAGAAGCCCTAAGAAAATGACCTAATAAGACTGCTAAATGCTGAATGAAAGAGTTTCTAGAAAAGGCTTCAATGCCAGCATGGAGGAATTTAATAGTTCTGAATTGTGCCAACAGTTAGCTAAAAATAATTAGTAGTAATAATAACAATAATGAATATGATAATATCAAATGAAGCACTGGGTATATGGAACTTCACTGATTTGGCACTTAAGGCAGCCAATTCAGAGACATGTATCAGCTGTAGTAGTTCACCTTGACTCAAAACAGATCTCTCTGTAGAATTCTGAAATGAACTGGGGTGTAGGAATGAGAAAATACTGTTTTTTTTTTTTTTTTGAAAATGCATTGCTACTTGAATAATATATCACAGGGTGAAGGCACTTGACGTGAAAAATCATGTTAGGTCCCACCCTAAATTTCCACTACACACCTACACATCTAAAAATCGTGTTAGGTCCACATCTACAATTTCCACTTCCTAAAGTGAGACCATAACCAGAAAGCTATGCCTGGGCACAGCTGAAGTTGCATCATTAGGCACCCTGCAAGAGAAATACGATGTCAGAAACTGCACAAGTAAGAGGGCTAGACTACATAACATGGTGATTTGGCACTTACCACACATCAGAATTTGGGAATTGATCCTTGTTTGATTATAGCACTGTAAAATCCTTTGAGTATTGAATATAGCATGAGTAAAAACAGATACTGTACAAATAAAAGTAATATAACTAAAGAAATATACTGCTTATTTTGACCTTTAATTGCTAACTGTAGACACACAAATTTTCCAGGAAGAGTACCCCAAACTAAAAAAATAGTATATATTAATAACAGACCTGTTATAATCAAACATTTAACTATTAACTATTCAAGTTCTTCTGCTAGCTGGCAGTTATCAGCCTGATTCTTTGTGACTGAGGGCTGAATAAGCCTGATCAATAGCTTTTGACATTTCAGCTTGCTGCTTGGCTACAAGATTATACCAGCAGCTTGTTCCCACCTCCTGCCCTCTTGTTCTTGGCTTAGGCCTGGCTCCTGCTATCTGAAGGCTCCGGCCTTGTTTCTAGTCCAGGGCTAAATTGTGTAGTACACGCTTCCTGAATTTCCCTCCTGCCTACCGACCCATTCTTTCTTGAGCATCCTTTGATTTTACGCTCATTTTGGCTTGTGGATCATACTCACAGTTTGGTCCCAAGTCTCATTTTTCATCAGTCTTCTAGCTTGATAAAATGCTTAACCCATCTAAGTCCCAATATCTGGAATGCACGTTTCAAATTAGAAGTAAGCTTGGCCCTCATCATGGGGCATCGATTAGACATACCACAGCTGTGGCTCAGTAATATTGCAAATATTTTTCTGTAACAACACAAGATCTATTCAATGTATAGAAAAGAGATGGGGACTGATGATTAACTGCTTATAATCTCCTAATTAGTTTCTATGAAAAAAAAGCAACTGCACACTCTATAAAGACCAGAGCAAGAAAAAAAAAAAGTTTTTTAAAGAAAATCAAAGATGAACTTCACTATCCCAGTTCTACATGAAAAGAACTGATGACTGAAAAGAAGGATGACTGAATGCTATACTAAGATACCTCTTGTATGGGAATGCTTAAGGAATAAAATACAGGATTGAACAATATAGAATAATTATCTTGAGCTGGTGCAGCCTTTTCATGTAGTTGGAGTTTTTTGATGGTTCTTGATAGATCTTTAGATTCTAGATAGAATTTACCGGTTTTATTCATTACTGACACTGAAAGACTTAATTAGAAGACTAAGTAATATAAGACCATATGAACCATATGATTTTGCCTGCAGAACTTTATAATAGCTCTTACTGTTTAAACATAACCTTTCAAATAGGAACCTTTCATTATTACTTTCCGAATAAATAACATGGAAGTTGGATTATATACTTTTTGTTACTATATATTTTTGTGCATTTTTCAGATATTAAATGGCCCAGCTGCATTGAAATCAGTAAAATCCTGGTGATTTTACCCAGCAAAGAATCCAAATCAAGAGATTTACTAAAGTAGTATTTAATAAGTCTATCTTAATATTTAATAATTCTATTTTAACAGAGAACTACTCAGTTAAATGATAATATGTGAAGGATTAAAGAACTCAAAGGACATGCCTGCTTTAGAGTCAGGAGACTTTCAGTAAAATATTTACAAAAACAAAATTTGGAACATGAATATGCCTTCTTTAGGTCCTATGGTCTACTAAAACCATTCTAAATTGCACAACTTCACATTGAAAGGTACAACTTCACATTTTATAAAAAGCTTGCAAATTTGTATTTAAAACAGAAAAAAACCTGAAAGTTTGAAAAGAGAAATAGATCATCTTAAACTGTTGGTTAAAAGAGTCTAAACAGGTAAGTAGTTCATTCAATAGTAATTTGTTTTATAAATATCTACAGCTTTATGAAAGTTTTCAGCTAGGTTTCAAAGAAATTCCAAACAAGTTTTTGGATGCAAAATGAACGAAATCTTTACTGATGTTATAGTCAAGAAAACTCTTCCTGATTTAAGCAAGCTTATGCAAATAAAAAAACTAATATGTTATGAATATAACCCTCCCACTCTACATTCAAAAGGAACAGAAGAGTTCTTCTTCTTCTTCAGTAGAGGAGTTTTGAGAAAGAAAATCCTGTTCTGCAAAATTGAAAGAATACTTGAAGTTGGAAGTCTTTTTTTTATATGATGCACTTCAATTTGACATGACCTGTGAAATACTTAATTTTGACTAAAGAGTGTTTTTTATAATGATTGGATTTCTGCTCCACAGGTTCACATATCTGTTCTACCTGTATCATTTACACCCTTGTTTACCATAATGCTTATCCAGAATCAACAACCTAGTGGTAGTGGCTATTTGTAAGCTTGTATTTTAAGACAGAGTTATTACTTAAATATTCAAATTTTTACCTACTATAATGGCATTTTCCCTCGTTAACACTCCTGTGAACAAAAATGTCCAAATTTAAAGTTTGTCAGTCATTCCTGAATGCATTGCAATATAATACTAATTCTAACCACAGTTTTTAGAATGAATGCTAACGATGAATTCTATAAACTTTTTTTGAAATGTCAAGAAAAAATAACTATTTCATATAATACTGTTCTTCTGGGCACTTTTCATTCAGGTCAGATTTAATTTAAAAATTTTTAGGAAACTGCACTGGTAAATACTGCAAAGTTTATTCATCACTCTGCTATATGCAAACATAATATTTTCTGTGTTATGTCCATTACATAAAGGTTTTCCAGCATGAGTGTCAATAGTAACCATTTTATTATTAATACAGTCCAAAAGTTGTTTTGTTTTTTTCCTAGAAACCACTAGATACTGTGTAAAATAATGTTAAGATCATAGAATTAAGTTCATAAAAGTCAAATGGAAATGTCTAAAGTGTACTATAAAGATTCCTATTGCCTTCAAAGAGCTTTGATCAGATTCTAAACGGGGAAGGGCTCTACAGGAATCTTTACCCCAGTAACTATACATCTTGGTTCTTCCATAGCAATATTTTTGACTGATTAAAAAGTGAACTAACTTTTTAATGGATTTTTATTACAAGCATTTTTCCAAAATTCTCAACTTTAGCAGTAAAATTAAACAATTCAAACATAAACTGGGTTATTTTTGTAAATAGCATAGGTGGACTTGACGAGAAGTCCAATTATTTTCAAAGCAAGATAACACAGATCAGAAAGTTACCATATTTCCCTTTCCATGTCTCAAAATAATCACTTCATAATGCAATTCTTTATGTATTTCAGAACAGAGTGATTATATCCTTTTCAGATTAAATTTATACCTATATACATATAATTATGTTTGCATAAGTGCATGTAAAGAGTGATTTCTGCCCTTTTCTAATACCTTACAAATTCATATTTCTAATGGATCATAAGTATACAAGCGCATTATTGCTTATTACTCTTATTGCTAAATTTAATCACAGAAATAAACTTTCTTCCTATTAAGTGGCTGTGGAACGCCACATTTTCTCTACATATAACATACATGGATACATACCATATTAAAAGCACACTTACAAATAATTTAATACTTATGGAGAGTTAAGAAAGTACTGGATGCTTTAATAAATGACTAATCAATTCTTTATGATTCTGTGATCATTAAGCATCACAGAAAAACAGTATTTTTGTGTATAAATAAATACAAATACACATAGACATTAAAAATTCTTACATACACACAGAAAAATATATGTAAAATATTACAGCATATACACATCTGATATGTATCATCTGTGGCAAACACACTTATTTGTTGACCACCTGTTAATCATTTTCGCTTTTGGAGTACTTGAATTTCATTGCCTCCTCTGCAAAGGTGAAAAAGATGACCACATCTCCCTCCCTGTAGAAGATGCAGAATATGAATGAAGTAGTTTCCTCACATCATCAATGACTGTCTAGTTCAGGAAGGGAAGTATTTATTGCAGTGTCTTTTGTCTCCATCTGACTAACAGCTCTATTATCTCAGGGCACATACACCCCACTTTTTCTTCATGATTCACAGGGATTTATATGTCCTGTACTAAAAACATCCCTCAGAACTGGAATTTGTATTTATGGCAGCTGGCCCTGGGAACATCACATTTGTTTTATGCTTGAATAAAATGAGATCTATCCAAATAAGTTCATGCATTTTCCAAGACTATGGTTAGCAGCTAAAGAATTGCATTCTAGTCTGTAAATGTTATCTGAACCACAACTCTGGGCCATGGATACTACAACCTTTGTAAAAAAAATCTTTATTTTTACTGAGCAATGGGAAGACGGGCTCTTTCTGCTCAAAATTAATGAAGTGACAAGTAAATACTGCAAGTTGTAAATATTACAGTCAGTCAAAAGAAAGTTCATTCCACCTTCTACCTTCTTCTTCATTTTGGTATATATCTTGTCCTGCAAGGTTATTCTGAAGCACTCTTAAATATTAAGCAAGTTTGGCAAATAAAATAGAGTAGATGAAAATTTCACTATGGAAAATAGACTAATCTTCTGTAACAATGAAAGCTGGTAGTCTTGCAAGAGAATATTGTTTTTAATTATACTCCTAAAACTGCTTGAGAGTAATGATTGTTATGCATAAAAAGTTCTACTAAACAGAAAAAAAAAAAGGATCAGACAATACATTTTCAGAAGCAGATGCCTTAGTGACTTGAAGTAAGAAAAAATGAAATCTGAGAAGATCATAAAATTTGTCTATTACGTGCAGGCAAACTGCAATTTACATTATCTTTTAGGGTGTAATACATATATGTCCAGATGACACAAAACTGTCAAGTTGGTAAGGGAGCAATTCCCAACAAACATCATTTTTGTTCATTGATTGCCAAGCAGATTCCATTGCAAGTTTTCTGAGATGAGAGCCAACTACTAGTGGTCAGACACACAAATGATTTGAGTGCTTGAACAGAAAAGTATCACATGTGAGAACTACTGAGCTCCTGGAAAATTCTTAGGATTAGCTACACTATTAGCAGCATTCAGTGCATTCTAGTTTTTTGCATTCTATCTAATCTGATAAAAAATGGAGAGCTGCCAATTCTACCCCTTATGCCCAGTGCTCTATATGTTCCTGTCTCCCCTCTCATGCTGGACCTAGCAATAGTGTGGCTGTACGGGAGGCCAGTTCGGTGATCTGATCCCACAGAAAATCCCATGTTCATGAGTTATCAGCGGGCTGTGCTGGTTCAGAGTGAACCTCTACTGTTATGCCTGATGAGGATATGCTCCCTGGGGAGAAAGGAACCACTGCTTCTGATACTATCAGGCAGCCACCCTTGAGACCTAGGCAGATGTCGGGACACTACAGCTCATTAGAGCAGAGGGCAAGAAATGTGTCTGCTATGACGTCAGACATTAAAAAGTGATATGAAAAGTCAAAGATCTATTCATTGTTGTCAGTGTACATGAAGAAAAACCTTGGGTGCTGACATGTTATTTATGAATTTGCAGGTAGTGTATTCATACAGGATTGTATTTGTTGGAATGAAACGGTTTGAGCTGAGAACTCAATATGCACATTACGCATATTCCAGGTCAGGTGGACTGAATAACCACTACCCTCTGGTATTATGTCTATTTTTATCTGAAATTCAGTTAATATGTTCTGAGACTGCGCTGTTACATGAAGCAAAGCTCTGTAAAGTGGAGATAACAGGAGATTTTCTTTAAAATTACACCCTAGTTCAAACTAAAACACTCATGTTGATACCCTACAAAAATAATTACATGTTATTTAATATGTTAGAATAAATGCAAGCTAGAAGAATATTCTGGATATTGATATGCAAATGTAATTGCATCATGAGTTTTCCTTGAGATATTTTATGAATATAAAGGGATATTTTATGAATACATTTGTAATGCAAACTGGTACATACCATTAGGCTATTATCTCATTATAGTGAGCTTCTTATCCATGCAATGTGTTTTTGAAGTTTGTGCACACAAATAGACCTAACCTTACATTCTTCTCTGCCTCTGTATGCTGCTTGCTTACAGACAAACCCACTGATCTCAAGAATGTATTCACATGAATTACTACTTACAGTTTCAAAAGAGGAGGTAGCATATGCAATAGATCTCTAGATCTTCTTATTAAAACATCTTTGGCTTCTTGACACTGTATTGGGTTTACAGTACAAGGATAACAACTGAAGCACTAATTTCTTTTTTTTTTCAATCTCTGACAAAAAAAAACATGAGTGCCATGTGCATTGCTTAAGTTCCATATACTAATGAAATCAGTCATAAAATTTTCAATTAGTTCAATGTGTCAGTGCAAAGACACATTTTGTAAAGTAATAGGGAACACCACAGTCCTTGCTTGCTGGGACTTGCATTCCTAACACATATGCAATATTTCCATTCCACATCCTTGATACACCTACACACACAGATGGCTGAGTACAGTAGTTCTTATAACAGTAAAACAATAAAAGAAGAAGAAAAAAAAAAAAGCAAGGAAAGGACCTAAATTACAAACTATGTATTTTTTCTAACAGCTGCTTCCTACACAGATGGATCAGACAGATTGTGCCACTGCTTGACAAAATTCTAAACGGCAACTTTTGTCTAATTAAATTAAATTATTAAAAACAACTTCAAGACTTCATTTATCTCCCTGAAACAAACAAGCTTGCATCAATTTGGAAGTGCAAAAGAGACCTTTCAAGCTGTACTGTGTCTGTTTATCCCAAACTAACACAATGGTTGCAGTCACCCTACAACTTCCTGCTTCTATCTAAATGAGCACAGAAAGCGGAGAGAAGGAATGCAGCACAGATAATGCATCTGCAGTGAACTGTGTTGATCTTTTTAGTTCTCTATTGGTCTAATAATATGATTAACATATAGCATCCTAAAGCTTCCCTCAATTCACTTCCTGGGAGAAAAAATACATGAATAATAATTTGTGTAAAGACCAATTTTATAAGTTACTTAATAAGGCTGTATCAAACAATGCATGTCCACAGTTTTAAGAAAATGACTTATGACTATACTGGCACTCAAGGATATAATTCTCAATAACAATCGTTCTGGTTTGTGGTTTTGTGTTTGAAAGATGGTGCCCTATAAACAGAAGGAATTAAAGCTGGCTGGGAACTATACCTCATTCACAAAGTGAAGGATAGAATTTTAAGTGTCTATTGGCAAATGATAGAAAATGACTTTTCAAAAAATAAAAAATCCTGTACTAGTTTTTGTAACAGAATTGAAATGAACACTTCTTAACGCTAAAAGAGAGAGAGAACGAATCTGCTAAACAGAAATAAAAAAAGGATCAGACAACACATTTCAGAAGCAGATGAAACGCTTCATCTGAGGTGAGGTCTTGTAAAATAGCTTTTGCTTGTTAGAATTATTAAGCCTGAAGAAAATTCAAAATATTTACACAGTAAATATATGCACAGTACATACTGTGCAGGACAAAGTATTAAGTAATAAAGAATAAGCATAAACAAATAAAGAGATAATGGATTCACTATTGTGACTCTTATAGAAGAAAAATTTTTACTGCAGTAAATAGCCTGTTTGAACGATGTGTGCATAAGCATGCCTTTATTTGAAAATCTCTATCTATGTAAGTATGAGATGTTTAAGAAATACAAGCTCCAAAAACTGGTACAATATCTTCAGAGAAATCATATGAAAGTAGGCGTTCATATGAAGAGATTATATGAATCAGTGCCCAGTTCCCTGTTAGAATGCCATTTAGCTCCTCAAACCACTCATTACTTTATTGCAACATATCCCTGTTACAAAACGAGTATGAGAGAATAATCTGTATGCTCATCCACACACTCATTTCACAAAACCAGATAAGATCCTTTACACAATTCTTTCAAAGAGTTGTCTAGTTATTGAATATCTAAAAGGAAAACTATATTTTTTTGTAAATGAAAACACTGTTAGTATTCTTAATACAAACAGTTACTGCACTGAGGAAACCCACAGAGAAAAGCATATTATGATATTTACATGATAAGGACAAATGTTGGCATTACAGTATTATAAATGGACTATAAAAGTTCATTTTTCATTCAATATTTATTATTAATTGAAGTTTAAAGAATAATTTGTGCAAAATGTGCTTCATATGTTACCCTTTTAATACAGAACGCAAGCAATTCTAATTCTTGTAGTTCCAGTCAAACAGCAGTATGTATGTTTTTAGAATGTTAATCTCTTTCTACAGTAAAATAGTACTTAAGACAGTAATTAGAGAAAGATACGGGCTATTGACAATCCACATGATTTTTAAATGATAGAAACACACATTGTAAATGCACCAGTCATTGTATAGTCTACCCATTCTGTAGAACATAACAAATCCACCCCTCTGCTCAAAACTCTCATGAAGTACAAAAGCAATCAGCAATCTACACTACAAAATCTTACGAAAAGACTCAGCATCAAAGTAGGCAGTTCAATGAAAGCCTTAGCTCAACGTCTAGTTCTGGTTAAAATAGCAAAAATAGGAAAGAACATACAAAATGCTGCATAAAGAACACAGAAGGTACTGTAAGGATGTTCTGCTTAATAAACAGTATAGCTTCATCTTCAATACTCTGGTATTGAAGGTCACTGTCTCTATACTATAGAACCATATGCCAAAATATACCATAAAACAAAGAAGAATTTGAGAAGAGCAATGAGAAATTATCATAAAACTCTAGAAAAATTGTCATATAGGAAGAAACAGAAACAATTTGGACTGTTTGTATTGGAAAGAATAACAGAGGAAAGGATGTGTATACATAAAGAAAGCACTCAAAAGCTGCTTTTCCTCTAGCCTCAAAAGAAACACTCAAAGTCATTGAAAGACAGCAGGTTCAAAATTGAAAAAGATGTTTTCAATATACAGCACAATTGGACTACAAGACTCAAAGCATCAGGAAGTTGTTCAGGTCAGTAATTCAATAGGAACAAAAAAGATATTGGACGTGTATATTAATAAAAATGAAGTGTGATATATAGACAAACACTAACAAAAATGAAACAAAATTGAAAAGCTAGATATTTCATATCTAGCTGAGGTTTTAAGCTAATTATAGAATGGGCTAAAATCTTCAGTAGGGGGTAACTTGTGCCCTGTATTTTCATCGTGAGAGTGTCCTGATCCTTTCTGTAACGCATCTGGCGTTGGCCTCTTTCCTGATATTTAATCCTTTCTCTCTCCAGGCCTCAAGCAGTCTCATCTCAGCCACTGACTGCTTTGACCAAGATAGTTATTGGGGGTTTTAAACAAAACAACCCCTGCCCAATAGCTTTAAAATCCTTGTTGCTTGTTTAATATTGCCAGATACTTGTTCAAACAAGTTTTACCTCATCAGAGCATTTATTTTTCCAGGCACTTTCACAAAGACTTTCTGGACTTATAAGAGAGGAGCAAATATCTGCTGAACTGCCTCTATCACACTTGGTAGATCTTTCTTCCATCATCTCATATTTCTGATGATCTAATTCCTGGCATTTCAGTGCTCTATATCTTTCTTCTTTCTGCAGCCCACATTTAAGGAAAAAAAAAACATTTAATTGACTTTTCCTCCTTCTGGTCATCTCTCTCAGATTTCTATCAAACTAATTAATTTCTCTTTTGTTTTAATTAAGCAAAGTACCAGAAGGTTCCCAAACAAACAAGAATATATCTATCTTTCCTTTTCTATTATCTAAGCAAACAAACCAAGGCAGAAATAGTTTTCAGACTTCATCTTAATAAAGCTTAGACATACATTATTTGAATTTTATACATAAATAATTAAGTCCTATGGAACTGATTCACAGAATCTATACATACATCTGATTTCAACAGCACAACAAAGCAAAAAAAAAAAAAAAAAAAAAAGGGAAAACCTAAGTTAGAATTAGAATTCAAGGAACAGCCTTAGTGCATATTCTTAATCAGAAGCATGGGACAAGCACCTGGTAGTGTCAAGCTGTATCTGTCTTTGTAAACTAAAGTTGCTCAATTGGTTCAGAGGCCAGATGGCTTGGAACAACCAGCATGTGATAAATATGATCTTGTTTAGCCTCCAGAAGATGACAGCTACCTTCAGCCTGCCTGTGGGGAGCAGTTTCAGGATGTTTTCACCCAACAAACTGCACTCCTTGTTAGACACAAAATCCATGCCATATCATTTTCTGACATCTTCCTCTCACATGTATTTCAGCCCAGTAGACGGAAAAGTTGCTGGAGTAGAATTTGATGATGGAGTTGCAGCTCCATCACACAGCATCCTGCCTGGGTCTGACACAGATGGCACAGACCCTTCCAGCGGGCAGCTATGAACCCTGAGCCCATGCACAGGTGAGCAAACAACCTAATGGGAACAAGGCCTCCATAGACCATCAAAACCTGGGTGGCCGCACGCCTTCCTCAGCTATCTGGGCTGTTTCGGATGATACTAACATGGCAGACATAAAAACCAAAGATAATCTGCATTGTGAATGCAGAAAGCGGGGAACTCTGTAATGGAAAGAGCTTGCATAAATGACTAACGCGCTAAATTAATAAAGCTTTATTTTCTAAGAGTACAGAATGATGGTATGGCTGATGGTCAAATTATAAAATCACATCTTAACCAAACCCTTAAAATTACACTTTGTTGTGTTTCAAACTTCACTTTCTCCTGTTGAGGTACTATCGCATTTCAGTTAGTTGTAGCCTCATGCCTTAATACAAATTGTTGCTAATAACTCAGACTTTCATAATTTTCAAAAGAGAATCTCTCTGATAATCACAAAAACTTACTTTGTTTGTATCTCTCATTTATGTTCAGAAAAGAACCTGGGTTATCTAATGTAGGATGCGGAAAATCTCTCCACTTTGGATCCTTCCAAGGAATTTTGATTTGTTCTGGAGAATTTAAGACTGTATTTTTAGGGTGTTACTGTGGGTGAGAACATAACCTCACTGTATGTACCTGACAGCATTTATTATCAGAACATAAGCTCCTAGAACAGTATTAATAAGATTTATAATGTAAATGGTTTAGAAGATGGTTGAAGAGCAACAGCAGATCTTTATTGCTTTTTTTTTTCTCCAATAAAAACTCTCAAGATTGACTTTCAAGAAGTTCAACATTAAATAAAAATGACCAGAATAGGAATTAACCCTACGGTCGCATCCTTGTTTCTGGTGAATGACAGAGCATTGTATTTACATTGATTTCAGTCAAAAGGGATATTAAGAAAAAATGATTTATCATTCTTAAGAATAAGTATCACACAAACTGTACACCCTAGAGTATTGCTAGGCCTGAGTTGTACACCATGGAATTTAGATCAGCTGTATGCTCAGGATGTCCTCTTTACACTCTCCCCTCAAATTAATACGCATTGATAAGATCCTCCCTCAGTTTTCTCCAGGATGAAGAGTCCCAGCTCTTTCAGACTTTGCTTCTTCAGTGCCACTATGAAAATCTCCCCAAATTTGTATCCAAAGTTTGGATTTTCCTATCCAAAACCTATCCAAACTTTGATTATTTTATGAGGCCAGAAATGGGAATCTTTAGTTCGAAGGCATTGTTTCCAATTTTTCCACAGGGGAATCAAACAACTCAGAAAACCATTACCAATTAATCTAAGTTCACCAATAAATCTTCAATATGTAGCAAGTGAACATTGCTAATTATCTTTTAAAATTTACATATTAATCATTTACATGGGCAAAAGGTCAAGGGATCTCAGAAATATTGATGGGATGTTGGCTGATGTGAATGACAGAATAACAGCTTTGGGAACATATCTTGACTGCAAAAATCAATCACCTAGCTTAATTGATTTAACAAAAAAAAATTAGACATGAAAGAAATCAAAGATAAAATAACCAAGCACTGCAGAACTATAAAGTAATTTTTTGAAATCTTAATGGTTTTAGATGAAGATACATGTCTTGCAATTAGGTCATTTTAACTTATCCTTTTGTGCTGGAATTACTTTGACAGACTTCCTATATAATGTACAACTGGTTCAGAATTGAATTTCTGAACCTCACGAAGCAAGAGAGTATGAATAAAAGGAGTTTTGTAAAGTAAGCTAGAATGATGTCAGATAAAAGAGTGTCACAAAATACATCACTGCGCTTCTTCCTGTTTATGAATACTTTCTCTACAATTTTAATTGCTGTCACCCTCAGAGACCCTCTGGGGAGGTACATACTATATTTGATTTATTATCACATCTTAAAACAAATTCTCTGAAAAAAGAATGAATTTCATACTTCCCCAACAAGTTAACTTCTCATGTAAACAAGCTTTACCTGGAATCACATTACATTTTCTGTTTCTAATTTTCACACAGTGGATATAAATAACTTGATGGAAGAATTCTACCTTATTCTACAGATGGTAAAAATGCACTTTGCGGATTATGAGGATTACATTAGCTAATTGCTACATACCTGTATACTTTTAAAAGGATGTTTGATAGACAGCTACAATGAATCTCTCCATAGTGGACTATATTTTTTTCTTTTGCTTATATAAAATAACAGAGGTATGGTCTGGAGATACAGATATGTTCTGGAGAGTACATATTATGCACCCATCTTGCTTGATGCAAATATGTGGTGCTACTGGCAGCAGACACTACACCCTTTCTGAGCCAATTATCTGGCACAAACGAATGAAAACATTTTGAAGAGAAACATCACTTCCTTGCCTATTTAACAAAAGTCATTTGTTTGGCAGAATAGTAGAAACATTGTGTGTCACGTGCTCTCTACACATCTGTCTTATAATGAAGGGTGCATGAAGACATTAGGTTACACGACTGTGTTTTTATGCAAGGTGCCTTCATAAGACCGGACTTGAATGGGAAACAGAAGCAGTCTTTGGAGACACTTTTCTCTTCCATTGAGTACAGAAGGTACACAATAAACATCAGTTATTTGATTTGGACTGTACTGGTTCTTTCAAGCATTTAAATTAAGTACTTGAGGTAGACTGGATTCCGTGCTTATTCTGTATGATTTTGGTGCGCTGATTTATCTTTTACATGCAGATGGAATTATTGGTCTGGATTGTCAAATGTTTGAGTTTTTAACCGTCTAACTGCATTACGGTTGCTTGTAAATGCACAAACATTTAATCTACCTAGTAAAACAGAAATTTGGCATTTAAGTATCTCCTTAAGCGAGCTCAGGTTCTAAGTAACTTTTACATATGAAAAAAACAGAGCTTTTATTTAAGTTATCAGATAATTGAGATGCACTTGCCAATGGAAATGCAGGACTTCTACTAATAGGCTTTGAAAGTACAGTACTTCTAACGACATTAACTGAGGGAACATGGGCCTGCGATTTCACCCATAATCATAACAAATGACAACAGCTTCAAACAAAGCTGTCATTTTGTTTGTCTTCGAAAAAAAGGGCAACTGTTCAAATAAATACAATGACAGAAGTCTCGACATTATATCTAAAACATGTTTTTTAAAAGTGTATCCTTTTTAAATCTGGAATTTCTACCCTTGGATTTTCTACAGATTCAAGCAACATAATAAAAATATCTGGTTTTTTGTTTTTAAATAGAGAGGTAAAGGAAGATCTGGAAGGCATTTATATTCAGATTTATTTTCAGTGATCTGTTCTACTTTCTGCTGTCATTAATCAAAATGAAATAATTGACAATTCCAAGAGAAACAGAGATCTCTACTATTTCAGACACTGTTTTTCAATTAAATCAAATTGAATTAAGCATGCTATCCATTCCTCATCATATTTTAGAATACGCATAGCAAGTTACACACTTCTACTTTCTTTCTTGTTGATGAGTTACCCAGTAAGCTAAAAGAAAGGTCATCTTCTAAAGGCTAGTAGCACTAGTCTGGTGACAAAAGACAATATACTTCAGAAAAATCAGAGCTGATGTTAAACCTTCACATTATCAGCTTACAAAATGGTTTCAGTCCATAAATAGAACAAAAGTTATTAAATGAAACTTACTGTGCTGGCAGTGAATCCCATTAAAACCCTCTGGACACTTGCAAACGTATCCTATGAATGTGTCACCTCGATATGCTTCACTAATTTCACATATCCCACCATTATGACATGGATTAGGAAGGCAAGGTCCTGAGAGATAAAAAGAGGATATGCATTTATAATAACAATAATAATTTCAGATATTTATATGCTTTCACTGAAGAAATTACATCCCATATGTAGATTATTGTATTCCACTAACCCACTAGAACAAAGCCTTTACGTTTTCAGATAACGTGACAGCACATATTTTTATGAACAAGGAAAAATATGAAGCATGTCAGTACTCACTAATCATAACATTATTTTTTAATGTAAGAGAAGACAGAAGACAGATAAGCTAAATCTTGCTCTCCTATCAAAGATAACCAGCGTTCTAACTTTCATACTACTGAGGCAATATACATTAATCAAATGTACCTATCGTGGGGAGTGACACCTACAATATCCCCAAGTAATCACTACATGGCAAGTTAGCAGCTAGAAGAGATTTTTCCTATGGTGTTGTGTGCCTTTCTGCACGTGTGACCATCTGAGCAAGTAATTAGATTTTTAACTAATTACCTCCCCCTTTTTTTTTAGTGCCTTTTTAGCATATCCATTTCAGACTTCTTTCAAATAGTCAAAAAGTTCCTGTGACTCAAATCTTTTCTCAACTGACCACACGCTACAAAATCTAAAATTCCAAAAGTGAGATCTAATTTTTCTGTTTATTATTACCAGTTAAAGTCTGTTAGAGCACTCTAGTAGTGATGTATATTTTTGTAAACGCGATAAATGTTAGTTTCATAATTATTATATAAGCTTCCAGGTAATAGCACATCTTCAGCTGAGTTCTGAAATTTATTCTTTCAATGGCACATGTTAAAAGCTTTTACCATCTTAGCATTTTCATCTGTAACAAACATCCTACGACAACAAAATATTTTAGCATTTGACAAATACTTTTTCCAATCACATTTTAAAGAACTTGTAATCATTGTGTTGAAACCAGTTTGTGTGTTAAAATGTTTATGAATTTGATATAAAGTATGTTATTTGCAATATTTACCGCATACAGAGATGTTAATCTTCATTTATTGAAATGCAATGTCATAAGTATTCATCCAATTAAAATCACATTTTTCAAAAACTCTAAAAAAGATTTTCTTTCCACAGCATCATTTACTGAAAATCAGCACTGGGAATTGAATGATTTAAACTTAAAAGAGCTGTAAGTTTAATGTTTCTGAGAGCCTGCCTATTAGTTTATGTTTTCAATTACAAATACAAGGTTTGACAGATGTTCATAGCAACAGCATTTTTTCAGAATGTCATATTACTGAAAAGTGCACTAAGAAAATATTAATTTACAAAAGATATGAATTAACAGAATGACATGGGATGTCAGAATACATTCCACAATTATAATTGCCCAGAGAGTTACAGCAGTTTAAGAAACTATCTGCGTACACATTTCTATTACAACTTATGTCATTATCCTTACCTAAGTTACAAGCCTAATTAAGTTATGCTTGTGCACATCATTAAACATGAGACATCCTACTGAACTGAATAAATAAAACATGATATTCTGCAACTTCTTCTTTTGAGAAGCATGCTCTTTTTAATTTGCTCTTTTTGTCTCCCTATGCATATGAACAACATATTTTCTTCAAGTTACTAACACAGTGTTCCAATTTGGGGATTACTTACAGGTAGCCCCATAAGATAATTATATCAGTGAAAACAGACTCCTAATCTTCCAGGAACAGTACATCTCTTAGTCATTGTTTTCTCATTTTGCTCCCTGATTTCTCCATATGGCTTGTTGAACACATGTTCAGCATACTTGCATTCATTTTCTTTAGGTTTTACATTTTCGCAGATCAGTCAGCAGTACAGAGGCTTACAGGTCACTCGAGGAGCAAAACAGTAAATCATAGAATAGCTGAGTTTGGAAGGGACCTCTAGACCTGCTCAAGCAGGGACACCTAGAGCACGTGGCTCCAGGATGCCACCAGGTGGGTTTGGAAGATCTCCAGAGACGGAGACTCCAAAACCTCTCCAAGCAGCATGTTTCCTCACAGTAAAGAAGCAAATACTGATGCATGCCAGTATTTTTAATTAATCTTAGTCTTCTATGATGCTTCCCTTCTGAGAGGAAGAGAGAACAACAACAACAACAAAAATGCACAAACTACATGAATTCTGTTTTGACTGATTTTCAATTCAATGCAGTGGAACTAGTAAACACTGATGATCTAATTTGCAGTAGTTAACATTCATTTTAACTAGACACTGGTCAGGCCTATCTGCATTATAAAAGAATAAATGACTCAAACTTAAAAGAAAAGAAAACTTATACCTGTTTTCTCATAACTTATTTCTCCAGAGGACCATATCCCACCATGCCAATTCAAGACATTTAGACAGTATGAACCTCCACACACACGTATGTTCTTACTGGAGTCTTGGTTATGATGATCCCTGATATGAAAACATTTGGGCTTAAGTGCCCTGAAGAATCTAGGCCTTAACCTTGCTATCATTCAATTTTAAACATTAGCACTATTGAAATGATAAGCAGGGGCTTAAACACTGTGGTCAGATGATGAGAGGTCCCAAGCCACATCCATCATTATATTGAATGCTGGATAATTCATTCCTGACAATCCGATTAATATTCTCTGTTACTCATATCTATACAGGCAAGTTTGAAAACATCCGTCACTATGAAAAAAATAACAAACTTGTCAAATAATTAAAAAAAACCACTTCAGAGATTTGTTTTTCTAAATCAATAGCACTGTAATACTTTTGCAGGTAATCTTTAAGTAGTTTCAAGCACAAAGAGAACAGCAACATTTAATCAATATTAATGAGCAGTTGAATTCAATGGTATGCTTTCAAGGCATTTTTATCCATGTTCATATGAAGTAATGTCAATGAGATTAATTATGCGCTGAAATACATCTATTCAGTTTGTTGCTCTTTTGAGTCCTTTTTATACAGTTCCAGTGGTAACAGTCAACAATAATATGTACAGGTGTTCTCCAAAACACAGAATATTGTGTTTTGGGGAACACAAAAATGGGATTCTCTTGAAATCCCATTTTGGGAAAAAAACAACAGCCAACACCACCTGTAGGATAACTGAAAGCATAGCAGGTGTCAATTTTTTTTAGATGCTTAGATCTGAGAATATTATTGATAGGGAAATCAAACACATACATCCTTAGTAGAACTGCAAAGGGGCTCAAGGCAGAATTGCACTGTTTGCTTCTTTGACAAGTACAGTCAATTAAAACATCATAACAATAAAGCCTTGTATAATTCAATACTGAAGGGATAAATATGTACTTCAGAGAGATAATCTATTATATTTAGTTTATATTTATTATATTTAGTTTATATTTAACACAAAGTAAAGCATTATTTCACCAATAAAAGACAATTTTCGATGGTGATTATTTTTACAGAGAGTAAACTAGCATTTGTAAGAAAATTGATATTTCATTCTGTAGTGTTTTAATATGTTTCTACATTCTGTCCTTGGCAGTTCAGAGGATTTCTCTTCCAGAATATTCCATCTTATTTTGTGCTGTTTCTTGTGTGATCTTCCTTTTTGGAGGAAGGGAGAAGCCTAGATGCATCACCATTTTAAAATCACATTTAAGTAAATTAAGTAAAATATAGATTATTCTCTTTTCAGTTACTTAGCAAGTGAACTACCTCTGCTACAGAATGATTTTATCTACATTAGCAAGTAATGCAGTGCAACAGGAAGAGCCAGAACAGACTGGCTGGTGCTGAGGACCCAATGTCCACACAATGTACATCCCTCCTGAGAGCAGGGAGAGGGAGCTACTTTTGGCCAATCCTGTTGTGGCCCCACTAACTGAGTGCTCCGAGTGGCAGGGGTACAGCAGATGCACTCCTGGGAGTCTTATTCAGTTTATGTACCATGCTTTAATTTAATCTCAGATGTTATGTTAGACGGCTCCAATATCTGTACATGGAACAGAAATAGTTAGACTTCATGTTAGGTGCTGGGAAAATAAAGAGGATGAGTCTGTAGATACTAGCTACTGTTCAGTGTCACATGATATCTAGAAGCATTATTTGAATTCTGATACATACGGAGGGGAAAAGTACATTAAAACTCTCCACCAAGGTTTAATGTATTGATTCATTTAAGAAACAACATTCTAAATGCTATTCCCCTAAGTTTCCAGGAAGCATTATGGTTTAAAGAAAAAAACAACCACAAACAACAGCACCACCCACTCACAATGTTCCTAATTTGATGGATGTTCATGCAACAGTACAGCCCTCCCATTCCTCACCCCACTGAGGTCAATAAGAGCCATTTGGAGCTTTAACACAAACATCACCAAGGAGAACCACAGAGCCTGTCTGAAAGGGCAAGTTGCACAGATGTTCAAGGATATGATGTACTAGATTCCATTAACTGCACAGGGTGGTGTTATCAAGAAGTCTACAGAAGCTTTACCAGATCTTTTTATAGGTTTTAGGGAATATGTACCACGATCTTAAGAAACATGACAAAAGCCAACTCAGAAGTACAATAGTAGTTGCATGCTGTTAGCTTAGCAAAAGACAGGAAACCAGAAAATAGTTGAAGTAGCAGCTATGACAGGAAGATTAACACTTTCGATGCAAGATCTATCTATTCATCTCTTTACACGAAAATAATACAACTTACATGAAAAATGCTAAATTAGAAATTAACCTTGATATGCACCAAGATGAAGATACTATTAGCTACTTTTTTTTTTAGCTTTTTTTTTTGTTTTTGTGGAGTATTACTGAAGTAACACTAATAGATAAAGCTACTCTTAAGAATCTCCTCAAAAAATCAAACGGAATTAGGGACTTATCATTAAGATAATAAAATGGATGAAGGGGTTCTTTCACTGTAAGGGAAAAAAATCTGAATCAATAATGCTACCTTGTAGCTCTATAGGAATGTCAGTCATAACTTTTTATTCTCTTCTCTGCTAAACTGAGCTCCCTATCTGTGACATCTCAAACAGTTTTAACATCAATAGCTTAAAGACATTTTTTCCCTTCTCTGGATTTTATTACTACTTAATACCTAAAATGATTTCTCTGCCAATAAGAAACCTTCCAAATAAACTGTGACAAGCCACAGTTAGAAAGAACCCCTATATTTTGACATGTATGAAAGAAGCCAGTGGAACATACAACTTCTGACATTTTTATGAAAAGAGCAATTAATCTTGCTTCTGGAGCTAATAGAATGTAAGGATTATTACAATGGATTAGACTCAGTCTTAAGTAACCCAACATCGTATCTCTGCCTCTCCAGTTCCTAGAATTTGCAAAAAAAAAAGTTCAGGAACATTGATAGAGAAATAATTCGACAGCTCATCAGATTTCTTCAAAATTTATAACATCAGTAAGACTAATTTCTAAATATTTAAATGAAATTCTTTCACAACTAGAATGTATGCCTTCTCCATACAGTCCAACAATGATGTATTTGTCACCTATATATACACAAATGAGCAATCGCTTCCTTTACAGAATATTTTCCTCCTCATCTTTTTAAGAGTGTCCCCAATTAAATGGATTTTTGAAAGGTGTGCCCTTGCAAATGCAAACTTAAAAATTTAAAAGTTTGGCAGATATAAAATGAAGTATAAAATAACTCTATTCAG
>NW_010585408.1:98879-171235 GCF_000705375.1 Tinamus guttatus | reverse complement strand
CAGATATTTGCTTTATTGCATAAAAAGGGCAGGAATATAACAAAAGCTTTCAGGGACACTGATCTTCCTCACATTTACTACTTTGCCTACTAATTTAATTCAAGGTTCCCTTGACAAGGAGGTTGGTTTTGAACACTCCTAGCTGTGTGCCTGTGTCGGAGATGTGCTACTTTACACAAGGACTAGGTTAACAACGTGACAGAAACGTTCCTCTACCTGCTGAGTTCTGGGGATAGTTAATGCATGCTGAAATATATGCTGTGTCTCGGCCTACCTATAGGTTCCAGCCAGCAAATATGACATATCCATTTCTGTCATTTTTTGTTGAGAGTTAGGTCTTACTAGAACATGTCAGGTCTTACTAGAACTTTAAGTCAAGTTCACCACCGCCCTTGTGGTTAAGACAACCATGTTCTGCTCTATTTTCTGTATCACACCTTGGTTTAAAGACTAAGCCACCATTTCCCAAGAACACACTTGACATACACGGATCCAAAGAACAGCCTGCTTGTTCATTCCTTGAAAACACACCCATATTTCTAGGTGCTCAGTATACATTTTTGAAGATATCTGAGGAAAGCGTTCTCAGCAAATGTACTTTTCACCAAAGGGCAGGCTGGAACCACAAAAGAGCTTCCCTTAGGCAATATGCTTATTTTGCAATGCAAGTATAATACATATTTAGTAATAATTAAATAGTTTGCAGTCCAATATTTGTTCTTCTTTTATAGATTTTATTTTTCCTCTAAAAAGCAATCTTGCTTTAAAATTTATGTAACCATTTTTGGGTTCAGCTCTTATTGGAGTCAGACATCTTGGTGTAGCTCCAATAAAGGAGTCCCTCAGCCTAACTATCAACTACAGTAACTTCCAGTATGTTGAACTACCATACCTTTCCAGCTTTCAGAAGAATAATCAGAAATCCTTGCTTGTTTAGCATACTGAAATATTCATAAAACCTAAAACCCAAAAGTACACACAACAATTCTTACATATCTGTACGTTCCATATAATATGTGTGTGGAATCTACCACTGTTGACTCTATTTTGCTGCTAGGGTACAAGTGAATTTTGTATCAACAAATATTTATTAAAGTTAAATCTTGTTATTTGACTGTTTTAAACTGAATGTGTTTTATACAATATCATTCGAATTTTATGCAGAATAATGATAACACTGGTAGCTACATATAATTGAATATAAGTTAATTTATGAAGAAAATAGCAGTTATGCATATGTTATCTCATTAACAGCTCAAAACATCCTTTTTAATACATTCAGCCTGGTTCATAAATATGTTAGTATTGTATTAGTGCCTACCTAACAATATATTCATAATAAAGTAATGGCACAGATCCACACTTGATTGCACTGTGATTAAATATTTATCTTGTTTTTAATGCAGCAAATGGAGCATGTTGATTATAATGATCAGGGTGTTTCCACCTGGATTCAGCAAAAGCCAAAATCCACCTCTTGAGCACAAAATGCTCTAGGTAACTTCTTCACATTTCTCTATAATTCTGTTCTGTGAATTTCTATTATGGAGAAATTTGAATTGATTGTGCAGCCAACTCCCACTGTTTTTTTTTTTTTTCCTTCAAATACAACATTGTCTAACAAGATCCACTTTAAACTTAATAGCAATGCAGTGTCTACCGCATTCTACTGAAAATACCCCAAATTAAGCTGTGGTCAATATAAAAGGCAATTCAGTGGCTACAGCATATCAGTAGGTCTGATGTTCCAATATCGGAAAAGGGTTTAATACACTACTATTCTCTTTGTTATTAATTCTTTATACTTCTTAGCTTCCAAGCTCCAGAACTGTCTCTTTCCCATTTTCAGTGCTCTTACCTGCTCTGTAGACCTTTCCATTGCCTGTTTATTGTATTGCTGATTTAAGCCCACAGTATTTTTCTCCAGTGAGTTATCTCTTAAATCTAGTGTAGGAAATTCATGTCTCCTATGATGGGTCTCTTCATTCTCTTTCACACGAGAATTCTCTTTCCAAACAATATCTGTTTCCTTTACAGAAAATCTAGGGGCAGGACATTTCAATTCACTTACTCTAACTTCATACTCAGGAAGCATCATTTTTATTCCCCATTGATACCATTTACATTCTTCTCCCATTCTTGGTAATGTAAATGTGGGAGACTTGGTTGTTATGCTTGGTTATCTTCAATCACTCCCTTTTCTCATCTCTACGAAGTTTTCAACACCAATGAATTTTAAAGTAAAAGATTGCACCTCCTCTTTGAATTTTTTATTTTTTTCTTCAAGATAGGTCACAATTTTCAAAGCCACCTCCCAGTAAAATTTGTTGCTTTGTGTTAATGGTTTACTTTGCATTATCACTAACTCTAGATTATTTTTCCTTTTTATATTTCTTAATATTTTCCATACCTGTTTTTCAATAGTTTCTGGTTCAACAGAACCAGATGTGGGACAAAATCCATTGAGTTGAATAGAAGAAAGCTGTGTGGGTGAACAAAAAAATGCAATGAAACGAAGCAATCGCATAAACAGGAACAATTGCCCTCAGAGAAGAATTCTTAAACCACTATTAGTTTGAAAAGGGAGATGGCTGTCTGACAGGCAAGCAGAAGTATCTTCTTATCATCCACAAGCCACGTAATTCTAACAAATATGTGGTCTTTAAAAAGACCGGGACTTACAGATGCTTTCGTATTTCATTCCTCTTTTATTATTTTTTTTTCTGCTTACCAATGAAACTTAAAGCATTCTGAGGAAATCTGAATAACTAAAATCACTTGATGGCCACCAAATCTGAGAAGAGGGGTTTGGACTTTTATTTTAGTATAGTCAAGAAACCAGAGGCTTTAGAGCATATTTTCCAATGAGTGGAAATGATGGTGTCTTTCACCCTGACAATGGAACATGTCAATAAATCGTCTGTATATCCAAACTGCAGCTTGCATAGTCAGGAGGGACTGATTCACAACTGCAGCTTTGTTAACAGAGCCGTGAAGGCAGTATCCTGACCTCAGATCGTCATGCAACTACATATCAGTAAATGATGGCAAAATAAATCAAAGAGAAAATATCCAATAATTAGGATAGGTCATAACGACGTTTACATTAGTGACTAGCATGGTACAAGAACTATGGAATCTGAAGAACCTGCTGTTCATAGTCTACACACTTCAGGGCATTTTACATTGGATTAGCTGCAGTCTGGTCCTATGGCCTGAACATCCATAAACAAATACTCCAGCTTGTTTCAGCCAAAAGGTAACTGGCCCATGATCCCTGAAACCACTCCAACTTGATCCAAAACGAAGTGAGTGGGGATGACTGAAATGTTCGCCTCAAAAGTGCTCTCCTGACAACACTACAGAGCTACAACTGTATACGACAGCTACCTACAGATCTCTTGCTATGGCATCCATTAAAATAAACTCCCTAAACTCACTCTATCATTACTGCAAATCTATTTCTTTGGTTAACACATTGGTCTCCTACCTAAGGAACATGTATCTAGCAATATGGAAACTATACTAAGTTAGCACCTAAATGCACCACCATGTTAGACGCGATTTTGGGAAACTGCTATTTTTAGTATCGTTACTTGTCTTTGTACATGGACATATGAGTTTTCATTATTTCACTTGACTTTAAACTATGAGTGATCAGGAATTCTGACCATTTTTTGAGATGGTCCTTTCTGATAGCAACCAGAAATTGGAAAAAAAATAATGTGAGTCTTAACTATTACTGCAAATTGATCAAAATTCAGTTAGTCCTCTTGCTGAATATTAGTGAAAACTATACAAGGTGATGGCCTCAACTTACGTTATGTATGTTTCTGTGAGTCATATCCTAATTATTAGTGTCATATTAAAGACATAAGAACAGCAAAAGAGAATCTCAGAAGGTAGTTATCCTTAGAACACAAAATATTACTACAATTACTACAATATTACGCGAGGAAAGAGAATCACTAAACATGAAGTATATATAGCTCAAAAAGGCATAAAGCCATCCATAGCAAGAATCAAGGGATATAGACCAGACTTCTCTTCCAGTCATTTATTTCCGTTAGGATCTAGAGGAGAGGAAAAATATCCTTTTTTGCTTTGCATTATTTCATCTGTTATCAGCCTTCCCAATTTTGCGTATCCGCTCTGCAACTCTTTTTAATTCCAGATCTTATGCTCTGTCGCTATTCTCCTTGTCTGTCTTCTCTCTTAGCTAGGTCATCATTCTCTTTTTTTCTCCTCACCCAATCCGTGCTTCATTTTGGTCTCTTGCCAGCTCTGCAAACCATAGTGCATAACAATCCCAATTTTAAATTGGAGCTTGTGTTTGCAGCTTCTGTGCCTTCAGATTTTAAGAGACGCAGCAGACTCACTGGATTTCTGCTTCCTTTGCAACCTGATATATTCACAGTACAAGTTTAAATGAATTGCTCTTGATTAATGTGATTCAGATACAGTTGTATGGATGAAAACCCTGACCTACTTCAGTCAATAATAGTAATCATTTCTGCACAACACTGTAGATTAGGTTTTTTATGCTTTAGCTTCATTTTTTTTTGGTATTATCACAAGGAATATCGGTATCATTACTGGAGTCCAAGTCTACTTCTCTAAATGGGTAAGTCTTGCCTTTAACAGTGCCCCAGGCAAGGGCTGGGGCACAAGCTGAAGCACTCCTGAATTCATGAAGCCACAACTGTATTCCCTATAGGAGTGATATAGTGGACTTTCTCTGGAGCCACATGCTCTTTTTCACATGTTCACCTTCAGCTGTTGCATGAGTAGCTTAACAGACTCAACTTTTCTCTGGGTCCCAAGACCTACGAAGTTTACGTGCCTGTGCAAACGCATACAGATGACCATATTCACCCAAGGTGCCTTCAAGTGTTGAGGGTATAACTAAAACATAATGAACTCCACCTCACCTTAGAGCACAGAGAATCTGAAGGCATATACATACTCTCTTTCCAAATCTACTCTAGTCAGTAGTTGGCTGTAGTTCCTGAAAGGGAGTCAGGAGTCTGTCATCTGTTTTTAAAGAACATGGATGCTTAAATGAGGTTTGGAAAATGTTACCAGTATGTTATCGTATGAAAACAAATCCACTACCCTAGTAATTTAATGTGTACTTTCAATAAGAATTCCCCCACCTAGACAGCAGATTCCTTTTATGGAAGCTGTTAGGGATTTTAAGTGATTCTAAGTGAAGTTAGTGATTTTTTTTTCTGCTACCAAAAAGTCTAGAGCAGAATAAGAAGAGTTGACAAAGGTTACATTACACCTTTTGCTTCTGCCATTCTCAAGGGATTTTAAACAAGAATGCTGACTTGGCAGCAACACTGATCTGTGTTTGGTTTAAAAACATGCCACACTATTACTGTGTTGCAAAGAAAACTATTAGAATAGCTTTCTCCCCTAGGAGGCAGCATTAAAAAAAATAAAAAAAAAGAAAAATTTAAGGTCAGTATGAAGAGATTAAGATTCAGTTTTTGAAACACTGCCACTACTTCCCTTAATGTATATGAATAAATAATTGCTGTCCTACAATTATGCATCGAATCCTTTGTACAAAAAAGATTTGATATATTTGATATATGATACAGCTTGACAAATCAATCCATGAATAACAACAAAGACTTTTAATATTGATTTAGAGATATAGTCCATACTTTCCCATTAAATGTTCAAATATCTTATTGTAGGCAAAATTAGCATAGAAACCTATGTTCAAACCTCTGTGTCCACAGAGTGTGTAACTTCTTCATTTTAGTTTTTATTTTTACGTATACATACACACACACACAACTACGAACTTTGAGTCTTTTATCAGTCTATTTATCAAGTCAAGTAACTTGTGAGGTTTATAAAGGCAGAACTCATTTTCGCAACAGACAAATGGACATTCACGGGAGCAGGTTACATTTTCTTAACTGCAGTTTTTATTAGAATAGTCATCATAGCAACTATGTTTTAATTTCACCTACAGTGTTGCTTCTAATTTACATTTCAGAGAGTGCACAGGCAACTTGTGACTATTTCTAAAATGGACATGTCAAATCTTTCTTCAGAATTTTTTTCCTATTCAAGCTAGATGGGGCTTGTCAACACCTCAAGCAAAAAACTAGCCAGACTGCTCTATTACCTTATTTATAGTACTTAAAGACTTTGGGATGAATTAAACACAATGCAATTCAGGAAGAGACTTTTCTTTTTGCATGGATATTAGGCATGAAATCAGTAATTAAGAAGACTGGTTCATAATAATAGGTGGAAAAAAGTATTCAGTTCTATTTTAAACATGGTTCTTTGTCCTCTATGGCACTTGATTCCATCTGCCACTTACTGACCAATTTTAAGGTTTTCTGAGCTTTGATGTACTAAAAATCCACTGCATGTAATGTTGTTAAACATATCCATGATCATGAGCTCCACATCCGCTTCTGTTTCAGACATGAAGAAAAGCTAACATAACTGAATGCTTCCTGCTTTCATGTAATCGCACCAGTCAATTTAATAAAAGATAGCATCCCTACTCTTAAACTTTTTCTCTTTATATCCTTCCGTCTCCAAAAGACCTATTAATTTATATAACATCTCCACCTACTTAGAAAAAAAGTGCTCCTAAACATCTAATCTTTCACCTTTTTTTAATAACTTATTGCAAAGGAGGGCGAAGGAGGAATGTTATACTCACTGTGTATCCGTTTTCTCCAGTACTTTTCAAAACGCTAGAGAGCATTCCCTGGCATTTCTGCCACTGTTAATTGCCTTAATGGTTAGTCAAACTGCTAAAGCAGTTATGAAGAGAAAATATACTTATTCAATAACAAAAGATACAAAGTGATGAGAAAAGGCTATTAAAACAAGAAACACAATAGGATACATTATGGAAGTTACCATGAAAGGTTTTCCTTGGCTACTGCAGAATGTCAGCCCTCCTGTGACGTTACAGGGACTCTGCACCATAATCATTGAGTTGTTACAGACACATTCTTCCTGCTCAAGAT
This sequence comes from Tinamus guttatus, assembly GCF_000705375.1. Next base: position 164,222 of record NW_010585408.1, on the reverse strand, counting down.
GCTATTAAATATCATCATATGGAGCAACGTATCTTTCTGATTACCCCTATCTCATTCAATTTGACTGGAGATCACATAATATGATATTACAGTATATCGTTAGATTCCTGGGTAATTTAGTTCATATTTCTATTGCTGCTACCATTAGAAATAGAATACTGGGAAGATATATCCAAACTATGAGGGTTTACTACCCTTTCTTGCTTATGGTCTTCTCCCACTATAACACTAGAGCACTACAAAGTTTAACTACAACAGTTTAACGAATTTACGTCTAACTGACATTAACCATGTATTATGCCTCCTTATGTAGTCAACAGAGAAAACAGGGGTAAGGGAGCAGGGATTAATTGCTTTCACTGTCTGAAATACTTCACTGGGATGAATCATCCTCTGCAGGTTCTTGCTTCTTTTTTTTGACTGCAAAGATTACACGCATGACTAGCTTAGATTCTTCCTTTCAGAGGGCAAATCAGGACAAGATGAGTTCTACTCTGGACCCACACTACTGACCCAAGAGATGATTGCTGCCACCTGAGCAGGTTTGGCACAATTTAGTGTTAAATTCACACCAGGTAGTAGGATCAGTGAGAATGCTGAATTCAAATGAAAACGAAAACTGGCACTGCATATAGTATCACAAACACCTTACACTATTTACCATCATTTAGGTCACAGTATCTGCAATGAAAGAGTCTGGTAATGCTAGGATTAGCTGTCCAGATGCTAGAGTTTAGCATCTTTACAGGCATACTTACTTTATAGCCCTTAACCTAGTAATCACGTACTATCTTTTCACAGGGCCAGTCAATCTGCAAATGTGTTATTATTCAATACTTCTTTCATCTTCACTGAATATGTAATACAAAGCCATTTACATCTGCTGACCATTTACTGAACAGAAAAAGAGTAATTTCCTTCTTCTTAAATGCAACAGTGAGACCTTATACTCTCACTGTTGCATTTAAGCTCTTCAAAGATGGACGTAAGACACAGTTTACAACCTAAATATGCAGACAATAAACCCTCCTTGGGATCCTTCTCCACAGCAGGATCCTTTCCATCAGGCTTGTTGTTCTGCTTCCAAGTTCTCAACATATAGCTGATTTGTTTTATTTTTGTCTATTCTTTTTATTTCATTTCCAAGCACCACATCTGATCCCTGACTGCGACTCCTTGATTGCTTTCATGCAATTCAATTACAGGCTTTCACTAGAGAGAACGGTTATTCTTCACTCTAACTTTGGCTACATGTTTGAACTGAATTCCCTTCCTACTGAGAGCACTTATGACCCTGCCTGGAAAGTCAGATCCTGACTGGATCGGAGAACTGATTCAGATGAAAACAAACAGTATCGTGCAAATAGCATTAGGGAATAGGTTGTTCTCAGCCGGAACAAGTAGCTGATGCAGCTCAACATGTGGTTACTTGTGTAATTGTTAGCACAGGCATAAAGGTTGGATAAAAAGAATCAAAAATAAATGGCTGCTTGAGAAAAGGGGACAAACTACCTCTTCCAGTACAACCAGTTTCAAGTCAATCATCCGACTGCAGCTTTGCATGAAGACCCAGTTACTGAAGACATGCTCAACTTACTTACTTAATTTAATTTCTTTACCTATCAACAAGCTTTTTATGAACAACTTGTCACTATCCATGTCTTTTCCAATGTAAATCTATTCCTCCTTTTGGCGTCTTTGCTTTTGTGCCTGGACTCCGCTTCTTGGAAATACCAAAAAGTGAGAGCTACAGTACTCTGAAGTCCCTGGAGCAAGAATAACAATAGTTAGGTCATGCATTGTGCAAAACTGCAAAACTGATAGAAAATTAGGATTTTTTGAGCACATTAACTGCCATATGACCCCCTCGTAAGTGCTGGTTCAGCTTTTTGCATCTGTCCAAGCAAGGTCTAGATTCCTGCAAAACCTCTATTTGGGGAATACTAATTCTTAGAAGATGTGAATCTAACTGAAGCTACCTTATTGTTACAGTTTCAGGGTGGGAATTTTAGTGAGTCTGATAGGACTGAACCCAAGGAGTTGAACGTGTTTCCCTTCAAGGTGTCACCTCCATTTCTTCTGTTGCTTGCTCCCACAACTACAATGACATACTAGTTGCTGGCAGCCCAGGCTTGATTTTGCCTTCCTTCAGAAGGTTTGCTTATGCATGACTGTTTTTTTGACTGTGCTATTGGGATTAGGTTAGTTCACAAGTCTCTGCTAAACAAATGTGAACTAACATTACCATCTTGACTGAATCCATGTGCTTTTTCACAGAAGCAAGAAAAGAAATCTCTCAAACTGTGCTGTCAAATTGCAGATCCCTTTGCCAGAGTATTAGAGCAGAAGCATTTCTCAATAGAAAACCTCCAAGAACCAAAATGGGCAACAGAACACCCTTTTCTTTAACCTCACTATACAAAAAAAATGAAACTGTTTGAGCTGAATTCAGATGCCTGGCATGAAAAATTTCCATCTCAAAATTCAATAAATTGATAAGCAACCAAAAAGAAAGTTCTTATTACAAACAACTGCAAATACAGAGGGTACTGTATCATCTTCCAGATGTATTGGTATACTAGGATGAACATTCTCATCACTAACTTCATTTCTAAAAGCTACTTGGATTATGAAAAAAATGCTGAAGTACAACAGGTGTGTATCTCATACAGGTATCACCAATTCAGGCTAATTTCAAACTCCTAGCAGACTTTCCTCTAACTCTGAGAAGAAATGAGCAATTTTGCCAAAGTGATTTTTTTTTATGATACACTGACAAACATCCACTAAGGAATAGGCTAAAAATACTAATTAATTTTAATTTCTGACCTAAGCAAGGTTTACAGCTTGTAAAGTACCTACTGTAATAGCCTTCAGTGCCACCCAGCACCCTGAGCTATTTTTACTTTTTATTAAGCTTCATTTCCATCAGCACAGAATTCAGTATGAGCTTTAGATAATATTCTAGTTTATTAATTTTCTGTATTTTCCTTAAATTATATGGCAAAATAATAACCAAGGTACTTCAGACATAAAGAAATAAAATAGGAGAAAAAAAAAAGAAACAAAATAGTTGAACGTGTAACCCAAGCTAAACTTCAGAAGAAAGCTCCAATGCAGACTGGAGGGGATGGCAAAGAATGATAATAAAGGAGATCGCTCCAATGGAATACAATGGAAAGATGGTTTTCATCTTTAAAATGCAAGAAACGGAATAGCTTTGCATACCACAGCAGAATTACCATGCCCCAAAAGATAGCCTGAAAACATGCTGTCACAAAACTACTCCACCTTTTAGAGAATGTTGATCTTTTCTGTACAGTGGTAAATTAAAGTCCTTGTGATTAGGCTAAATGCATCCCTGAGGTTTTGGGGGTGACAGATGAAGCTGATTAACTACCACATGAATTCTGGGGGAGGTTCATTTCAATGAAATAAAAGTACATTTTGAAGCTTTCATTTCTGATATTCACTGAAGGAGTTACAATTTCAACTTGTTACAATCAATTAAAGTTCACTAGGGTATTATTTTCAGGAAGAAGAGATGTCCTTTGTGAAATCCAACTTTATGGCCACGCTCAGTTAAATATTAGTATGGCTAACGTAACTATAGTTACCCTCTAAGGATATACTTTCCATGAAAATATTAATCTCAATAAAATCACAAATCGGTTGAACTCACAATGTAGTTCTCTAAAAATCAATGATGTGTTACCAGGACTTTAACCAGCTGGATCTCTACTACTCTTTGATGAATCTGCCCAGCACCAAGAAGTAAAACCATTTACTGACAGCAGGAAGGAGGAAAGGAACACACTGAAAGTTTAATTACTTTGTTTCTCAGTTTAAGGAAAAAGAAGTAAAAAAGATAAACAAAAAACAAAAACAACACACTTTAATATTTCCTAAATATGGAGCTGAGGGTACTTTCCTACCTTACCCCATATATAATTATGAAAACAAACACAATTTAAAAAAAAATCAAATCATTAATTTATCAACAAATAAAAATAAATTACGATACTGGAAACACTGAGATCTTAATCATTATAAGCATATTGCTTAAAATCAATGACAGATTCAGTAAATTATTCTATGAACAGTTTTATCCCTGAGGAATCTACATTTTCACCATAAAATTGATGGAAAATTCTACTTACAACTAAAATGAAACTGCATGTTAGCTTTAAGTATAGAGATTAGCAATATTTCATATTTATATCTGGCAAATATACACTAATCTGTTGCTATATTATTTCTGTGAGTCCATAAACAGAAACTCAACTCACAGAGGTCTTTTTCACCATCATAAGAATGCAGTTTCCACTCTGTCACACTTAAAACCTTCAGAGCAGGTGGTGTCTTCACTTCGCCATTTCAGAAGGCTACTTCTAGAACACAGACATTATGTGAGCACTGGGACACTGCACCAAGGAAGGACTTGTGATTCAGAAACCTGCATGATAAACTACCCCTTTCATGATGAAGCTATCTCATCGAACCCAGGGACGGCCCCTGAATGCAGCTCAGAGCAGGGGTAATATTTCTTCCTAGTATTACACTAGTCCAAAACAGGCTATAATATTCACCTTTGTATAGATGTCAATGAAAAAACTACAAAAGAAAAAGAGAACCCCACAATAACTATAACCATTCAGAGGAAATCTATTAGGTTATCTCTTAAGAAATACCTGAGCTGTATCCAGTAAATAATATTTGAAATATCTATCAGTTAAAATGATTCATAAATACTTTTTGTCTGTTTTCCTTTTTCTCCTTTGGACACAATGATTGATGTACTAATTTTTAGTAAATTATTACTTTAATAATATAATTATATTTAATTAAGCTCCTTATTAAATTCGTAGTTCATTATTTTGCCAATAAGAGTTCAAGATATAGGCATTCAATGAAAAAATGTACCAAATACGACATATATATATACCAAATTTATCATATATATACCAAAAATACCACAAAACACACGCTTTTACAGATTTTACTTCTTGGGCACAAGAAACCTGAGGGAAAACCTGCTTTGAGTAGCAGGTAAACCTGGGGATCTTCATAACTGAATAGAACAGGAAGCAATTTTGGCTCCAGGGTGATTACTGAACACTGTACTCACACAGGAAGGTACCACTCTGAGCCAAGTTTCAGGACAAATCTTAACTTCTTATTCTTTTTTTCTGACTTTTCTGTTACTGTTTAGTGCTATGCCCTATTACTTTTTCATTCCTTCCTTTCATTCGTTCTTCTGAACGTCACGCTAGAAGCAGGAAACCTGCCAATACAAGCCTCTTTCCCCCAAAAAACAAACAAACAAACAAACAAAAACCATGTGGCAGCTGGCAGAACTTTGTTTTTGGCCTATAGAAGTCCCTCTATTCCGAGAGTAACATATCCAATTGAGATCACTATGTGGAAGAGTTGTTTGAAAGCGGGAACTGAGAGGAAAACTAGGGCCTAACAGAAGTTTTGGCATTACAGAGGCCTGCTTGGGGTGATAACACAGTTGCCACTTCCAGGACGGTTGGTGCGCACGGACTCTGCTCCTCCACGGTTCCCTGGGCAGCACAACCTGCCCTCCTCGCAGCTGCAAAGGGGAGTAACGGAGGATGGAGCGGGGTGAAGACACCGCAGCCAAACTCTGTTGCGCTCCCTGTGCTGGGCTGCTGTCCCATGGGAGATACAGGATAACATGTCTGGTGCTGATCGCACATTTGTATATCAGAGCTAGCTAAAAACCTCACACTGTAGTAGAGAATTTCCTGCACTGACATCTGAAACCTGCTTTGTAAGTGTCGCATTTGAATAACTCACACTGTTTGTGAACTCGACTACTTGTCTGGGGGGAGACGATTGGACCTACAGTTGACAGACTGTTCGTGAGTCCAACACTGCCAGAGTCGAGCTTATAGTTGATCACACTATTTGGGAACTGGATTCGCTCCTAGGAGGGCGATCGGACCTACGGTCCACAGACTGTTTGTGAATGCAATACTGATTTGATATGTCCTTCCCCTCCACCACCACCACTACTACGGCTTTCAACCCGCAACATTTCACACACTGTAAAAGACTGCAAATGACTGCATTAGGCTTTGGATGCAGTTTTTTTTTATATATTATTTATTTATTTCTGCAGCAGGCTCATTTTGATTTTGACTTGCACAGATTGTGTATACTATGATTAAAATTTACACAATGCTTCTAAGTTACAGTATCATTGCAAGCCTTTTTAAGCTGCAATCTAGCAAATAGATGCCTAAAAACACATTTGAAAAACAATAAGCCATTCATTTACAGAGCTTTCACATGCTATGTACTTAACTGCTTTTACTGATGAAGATCTAAAATCAGGTATGTGCAGCTGTCCAGAAATGCTTTCTCTATTTCATAAGTAGTGTATCATTTCTAAAATAATGTATTGCATATAACCTTTGTTCATAGTCACTTTTTTTTGGTAAACAAACATGTTTATAACTATACAAAGTTTTTTATAACTGTTTATAACTAAACTGTTTATAACTAAACACACATGTTTGTAACCATAAAAGCACAAAAAAGCCAAAATTGCATGCCGATCACACTACCAACCACCTGTTATGAATTGAAAATAAAAATGATCATGCCTTTGAGAAAGATATTTGAAAAATCCTCATGTAAAAAATGTCATTAATAATGGGTGAATTCAAGAAGATTGTGAATGTTTAGGAATACTCTGTGACAGAACAATACTTAAAAGACATTCATTGCAAATTATTAGCTGAGCTTTGTCACACACAAGATTTATGGGGGAAATAACCGGAGTAGGCTTACAGGATATATTAGGGGGAAAGGTTTAAGTACTTAAAAAAAACAACAACAACAACAACAAAAAAAAACTTATATCACTAAAAAAATCAAACAACAAGCTCTGTTGTCCGGCATTCTGGAAGGCAAGTATTCCTGAGGAGCTGAATAAAGAATTTGTAGGGCTTTTGTGAAACTGCAGTGAGCAAGTTTAGCAGAGAGCTCTGCCACCGCCTTAGAAATATCATTACCTTTCTGTTTTCAGTTGATATATCTGGTTAGCTTGACCATATGAAGCTTCACAAGGACTGCAGTAGTGTTCCAAACTCAGAGAGAGATGCTGTCTTTGAAGACATGTTCCATTGGTTGCAACTAGAACAAGTGTTTTGCAATGTACATTTTTTGCAAGACTGTTTTGGTTATTACTGCTGGGCATTCAAATTCTCCTCAAAACACTATCTGTACCCAAAAAGTTGAATTATTTAACTACTTAGCTTACAGATCTTCTTTTGTAACTGATCCTTCTGAAGAGCTGCAGTAGCTTTTTATTAATATATATTTTTCCATGAAAAATTCAACACTGACCTATTTCTCAGGAAACTGATAGTTGCAAGCTGATATTTAATAATGATAATACATGTTTTTCAAGGGTATGTTGGTACTGTCAGGCTCTTGCTCAATTTTCCCTTTTCTTCTCCATCTGCAGTGTTTTTCCCTTGTCTCAGTCATGCCTTTTTTTTTTTTTTTTTTCCTATTCTGCCAGTGGTCATGTTAAAAATCTCCCTTTCAACTTTTTTCCCTATTCAGGACAGTAACTATTCTTCTCTTTGCTCACATTCTACTCCTGTTTTTTTACCTCAGTTCTTTCCTTTATTATTCTCCACTGCATCCTAATTGCTTATACTGTTCCTAAGCTGTAGGTTAGTGTTCTAAACACTGTCCTTTCTTGCCATCTTCTTTTCTTCTTCTACTCTCCTCACCTTTTCAGCCTTGCTCCTTTAGAGACTTTGACTTCTTTTAACAAGCCACTATAAAGTGACTCTCTATTCATTCAATTTTTTAACTCCCTAAGTTTACACAGCTCAATGCCACTTTAAGTATGTTAAGCTGGTTAGCAGCATTCCTCTTTGGCATGCCTTTTTTTTTTTTTTTATAATACTCCCAAGCTAATGAATTGCCAATTAATTAGAAACAATTAATCTTAGCAACAGAATAAGCACTTCATGTGTTTATCTCTTGTGGAGCTTCTAAACTAATTTTTATGACTGTGCTGCTGACTGTTCTCACTAGTTGGCAGTCTGTCAATGGCAATAAAAGTTCTTTGAGCAGATATTCAGGACATGGTTTGCTGCATGTTTACTTTAAGCAGGATGTTTCTGCATCCTCTGTCTTTAAGTATGTCAGTTCTGGGATGATACATTTGAGCTACACCAGCATTAAGCCAGATTACAAATGGGCAGAAAAATGATTGTTTTGGATTCTTAATAGTTTCTGACCTGTTTCTGTGTGGGGAGTCTCATGTACCAACTTGGCAATGGAGAAGCATAAAGGAAGGAACAAGTGGCAGAGAAGATTGAGGTTCTTTTAGTAGGAATGGTGGAAGACTCCAAGGTCTCCAAAATCAAGAAAAAAATAATTTAAAAAAAAATAAATAATTAACAAAGGCTGAAATGAACAGGCAGAAAAAGAGTGAGGTGGGGAAGAACAAATAAAACCCTACATTGATCTGGATGTATAGTAGGTGTTATGCACAAGGACAACGGTATAGAAAAACAAAAACCCTAGTCAAAACGAAGATGCAGGTGTAATCATAATTACTCGTACCTGCTGAAGTTGGTTCCTCTTCATCTGAGGCTGCACAAAGGAGGGAGGGAAGAGAGTAAGGGAAGAGAGAGAGAAAAATAAATGAAGAACTCCAAATCCAAGTAGTGCAGTCATAATTACTTGCATTTTCTTAATATGTGAAACAAACAACAACACATGAAAACATGAAAGACTAGTTTATTTTATAAAGTTTGAATCAATTTTAGTAACATTAGATATTGTCTCTGAGATAAATGCATTTGTGTGCCTCCCCAATCCAAACTTTGTTTGAAGAACAGAATAGGAATGTGTATCTGCATACTAGGACCTTTCCTTTTTTGGTGTAGATAACCACTGAATTGCCTTAAGTTGCCATCCAATTGCACCTCAGGCTGTAGACTGTATCTATTCCCCTGCATATTCAACAGAAAGCAATTAGACAAGCAAGTTCACAGTAAAACTATTTTAAAAGTACGTCAGCGTCCTAGTTCTTTCTCTCCTTGCAGTCAGAATGCTTATATACACATTCACTGCAAAAACAGCCTTCTTAACAGTTTTGAAAAGTTCTCAACAAAAGAGAAAGCAGCAATTAAGTGCTTCTGACCTGGATACTCTGAAAACATTTAGAAATCTGCGAGGACACTCCATATATGTGATAAGAACACTCTTAAGACATTGAAGACATTTATTCATATACTTTCTATTTTTTTCTTTTAATCAATCTCCTCCATCACTTGATATCCAAGCTTAATCCATTTGATTTCTTGCAAAATCAGTTCCAGATACACATTTTTCTAAAGGAGTCCTCTTTGCTGCCTGAAAACACAGCCCATTTATTTGAGACTTGACAAAGTGAAGGGCTCAAAGCTCCTAACGTCTCTTACAGTGTTAATTCACCATGGTGCTTTTAAAATTTACACTTGTCAAGGACAAAGATTTCAAAAATTTCTTCAAAAATCAGTATCACACCTGGTAACCTGGCCTGTTGGCCTTCAGTATCAACCCATCTATTATGACAAGAGAAAAGAGAGAAGGTGCAGAAAAAACTTTTCTCATTTTAGCGAAGCTGAGGCATAACAGAGGTCCCATAATCGTATCTTCTCAACAGACACAAACTAAATTTAGTAAAATATATATAACTATATATAACTATAAATAGCTTGGCTGATTTAATACATTCTTCTGTTTGCAACTATCGCTCTGAACATATCTTCACTCCTAGCAGCAGCATGGTGTTCTGTTAGAGACTTCCCACACCAGCAACAGAAAATAATCGATTTCCTTCTAAATGAAGCACCAGCAAATTACCTTGCCTAGTTTTCTAAGGTAAACAGATGAATAAAAATATTTTTATTTATACAAATTAGTGTTCAACTAAACACCTAAGGCGGTTGCATGACAAGACCAGTTACAATATATATAACCCGTCCTAAACAACGTATTTGATAGTATATTCTTTAACTTCACATCAATAGCAAAATATTCTATAGCAGCCTAATAGTTAATCTCACAGAAAGAAACAGACTTTTAAATCTTAAGAGCAAAAGAATGAGAAGCAAACAAACTGATTAGGAATTCAGTACAAACTATGTATGTTGCAATTTCTCAAGCTATCAGTGGCAGAGAAGAAAACTAGACAAGCTGAACCAAACATGAAAGTTAGTTAGAAGTTCAGTTATTAAATTATGTAAATGTTCAAAATCTCTATTAACTGCAAGCTCAACTTTTGCTTGAGCAATGAATAAATAAAAATATGTGACTCTATGTGTGACTGCATAGGCATATTAAAATTAAACAACATTATTCAATTATACAAAATAGATTCAGAATCCATTCCATTAACTTATTTTTTAAGACAGCTATTTAAATATTATTTGTAGAATTAATTTCTAGAATACTAGCATTGGCAGTTCAAAACTGTACTCTGACATTACGTTGAAGAATGTTTCAACAATAGCGTTGTGTACCTATATACTCATCTAAATAAAACAGGGTAACTGAATATCAGTTGAAATAAGCCATTCAGATGCTAAGATAGTTCCGCTGGTAACATTACATCTCCTCTTATTTTATTATCTTCAATTATTTGGTTGTAAATCCTCTCAGAAAGGGACTATGTTTCTATTCCTGTAGAGGTAAATTCTCTCACATATAACCATAACAACTGATCCTTTGTAGTCTCACATTTTTTCCAGATAACAAGCGCAAGACCATGAAAGTCTTTGTCTTTAAAATCAGTAACACAAAGTAAGATCACATGTAAAAACAAAGACCACCAGTGGTACCATTAGTGAGATTAGAACGACTGAATGTATCTTGTCAGAGATCAAAACATCTAAATTCAAAAACTTGACTGGCTGAATATAGTACTAATAGACAGGTGTCACTCTGAAAAACTAACTCACCTTCCTCACTGCAGTACAATAGCATGCTATGATCTATGACAGCAGAAGTTTACAACTGCTGTTGTAAAAGCCTAAAAGACCTAGGTCTAGTTATCAACATATGAAGTCACAGTTGTGAACTTGTTTGTACTTCATGCATTTTTTTATTATTAAATGAACTTAATTTTTCACTTTCTGTAATAGGATTGGTTTACACCCAAACAGCTCGACAGACCGCATTTAAAGAACAGCCACAGAATACTCGAAGGCTACTTGATTTTTTGCTTTATCATCATCATCCTGTATCAGTTGGAATGCCAGCACTCAGCTCTCCACTAGTTCAGTAAATTAATTAAATTATCACATTGAACCCCCCCCACACGACACTTTATACCAGCAGCGATTTAAATCTTAAAGTTATTTTAGAAAGCTATTTATAGAGTGACTCATATCCATAGTAATTGGCTGTAAATCACTTTATTTTTTAAGGCAGCAGAGAGGGAATAAGCAGGAATCACCTTGCTCCAGTGAGCAGGCATGGCCTGCTGCCTGCCTCTGCCTGGCTGTGGACCAGAACAACCTGCCCAGCCTCCCTCCTCAGGCCTCAAGGGACAAGGCTGCATCCCAGAGCCAGGTATTTGACAAAGACATGCCCCAAGAGCTGTCACGGACATCCTAAAGCCATGGCCTGATAACAATATTGTATGACCTTAAGCTGTAAACTAGTCTGCAGTTTTAAAGTGTTTTTAAGCATGTGTTTCTTCCCCATGGGATGCATCATTGACAAAATATAATAAGACATATGGCAGCACAGCCATAAACTTTTATTTTCTTAGAAAAAAATCTGATGCACATTTGGGATAACTCAATCATATTTTCAGCAGAGTTAATATCAAAAGTTAAAAGCATACGAGAGAAGGAAAAAAAAAAGAAAGAGACATGTAGATTTGGAAAGCATATACAAGGACATACATGCTGCAGCACGTATCACACTATTTGTGAAAAAGCAATGTTCAGACAGTATACAAGCCAAGCCTCAGAGTATTTCTCATACAATAGTATGTGGAGAGAGCATGCAACTTGAGAAATCCAGAAAAAAAATGAATTTTAAAGCACAGCAAAAGTTGAAGGTGGCAGAACCACTGTAATGTGAGTTTTTGTTTATACTTTTAATCTCAGAGTGATATGAGATATGTTTGTCCTAATTCAAATTCAAATAAAAGGTAAGGGTCTTATATAAAAATAAACTTTCAATTGTTTTGACTGCATTATCTCTATGCAACAGACCATGCAAGAAGAGTTCTGCAAAATGATCCAAACAAATCACCTTGCAAGTAGTACGAATATGAAAGAATATGAATATGCAAGAATATGAAACAACAACATTTTCTGACTTTGGGTTAAGAGAAGTGAAAAAGAAATGATACTCAGTACTAAATCTCAGGTATCAAAGGAACTACTATGGCTTACTGGCTTCCAGTGAACTCAGCATCAATAGTTAAGACTGCAGTTTTAATGATACAGATGTTGCACTGAAAACACCAGTTTAAGAAGGTTGTCTCCTTCCTAATCTATCGACTTGAGTTCATTTTACCTAGCTGCCTCAACCCTCTTCTCTGGTTCACAAGGTGGTGCTGCTCATCATGACTGATGAGGCGGGATATTGTCAAGTAGAGGACTAATCATGACAAGCACAGTTTCCACCAAAGCCCCATATCATCAAACCACAGCCTCTCTCTGTCCCACTCTACCTGTGATGTTAAAAGTGATAACAGTTTTGATATCTCAAACCCACAGCTTCGATGATTAACACTAACTCAGCCATTCGCTGTAGCTGAAATGATTGCCACTGTAATCAGTGATACAAAGAGTTTGTACCTCAAGATATTAAAAAGGAGTAAAGCCCAAGAACTAGAGAATTCTTTCAAGAAACATAGTATTTCTGTCGACATTTAAATGGGTTTGCACCACTGCTTGAAATGCAATGTGGTCATCCGATAAAGTGATATTTAGTGAATGTAATGAAAACAGGAACTTTGCATGTCTGTGATGTTGCATCATCAGAAATATTTTTGCTTAACCTGCTATCTGTATGAGTAATACAGGTAACAGACTAAGCAAAAATATTTCTTAAGCTTTGTTCCTATTTCCTGCACAAGTATTTGCTCCTGCTGCTATTTCTTTCCACCCCTTTCCACTCTGTCCACAATCTCGAAGCTTGGTCTGATGATGTAATTGCTGGGGCCATTAGTTCTCTCTTCAGCTCAGTAATACTGACTGATGACACTGAAACATGCAAAGGAAGTTACCATATTAAACTGTTTTGTATCTCTCTGATTTTAAACATTTCTTCCAACCTTGCTAGACTCTAGACTCCATTTTTAGATTCCAGTCTAGAATTTGGTTAGCACTGAATATGGAAAACCCAGAATTTCTGCTACTTAAGCAGGGGAAGGGTGCATTTGTTAATTTGAATAAGAGGTTCTAATCTCACAATCTGAAAGGTAAATCGGATTTGCTTTCTGCTGTTTTTTCCTTTGTTTCCCCCCTCCACTCCCCACCTAGCAGACAGTACTGAGACACAAGTACATCTCTTCACAGCATTCTTCACAAGGCCCTCGGGAAAGGCAGTGCCTCTTTGATCGAAGGGCAATGCCTCTTTGATCTTCGGCTGGCTAGGCTGTATCTGAAGCTTTTTTATTTTTTTTTCTTTTTCAAGAAGCTAACATTGAGAAGAAGAACACCAGGTAACTTACTGCTGCATGTTTATGATAACTCCCTATGGATGGATAAAATTATGCTTGGATGACGTATGTTAAGTGCTAATCTAAGTCCTTAATTAAAAATCCCTAGAAATACCTGCAGAACTAAAGAAAAGATATCTACATTCTTATTTTCATAGGTTTACATTCCCTTAAGCCCTTGAAGCCTACAAAAAGCTTATTTTCTTCTTCCCTTAACTTTGTTTCAAGAAACAAACTTCTAACAGAAAATTGGCCAAAATTTCCAGTAATTGTGAACAGCAAATTCCCCTCTATTCCAAAATATTTTTTCTGCTGTGAATGCCTTGGGCACCTGACCAAAATTTCAGATATAGTTGAAATGTACAATATGACTTCTTTGAAAATAACTGTGTAGGATACGCTCAATAAAAGCTGACTCAGATATAGTTTTAGAGGCCAAATGAGCTGACCCACTGCAGATGTATATCCCAAGTACTTCATTTAGGCTAAGTGAAAGCTGCCTAGGTACAGTGCCACACACACTATTTGTCCATACAGAGGAATGGTTGAGCATAATTTGTGCCTCATCAAACCTTCCACCAGAAAAAAAGAAGTCTGAGTTAATTCAAAAAGGGTGTCAGTAAAATCAAAAGCATTTAAAAGGCAAAAAGCAATGCTCAAAACCAAGCAAAAATAGCAGAGGTAAAGCAAACAAAGAAACTACAATTCCACATAGCCCTGTGATGGTAACACCAGACACTCATGTTAATTCCTGAATCTATGGTGCCATTCTTCATCCCAGACACACTGCAACCTGCTACTCTGCTGCTAGCATTTTCTTCCCGTATTATCTTGTCTTAAAGAAAGAAAAATATCAGGAAGTTCAACTAACTCAAAGGCAAGACCAACAACTTCCAAATCCTACAATTTCAGAGCAAATTAAAATGATCATATGGATATTGTACTTGGCAATTTTCTTCAACTTAAGATTTTCTAATATATTATTTGCATAAATACCAGGATGATCTAACAGACCTTTAGAGTTTTATTATTACACAGAAATTCTTTATACTGCATGAAGACGAAAATCATCCAACATTCTGCTTACTAGAACACATTCCAAATCAGAATAAACAAAATTGCATAGAACCAGAGGCATATATTTCTGTGTTCAAATGCTTTGCTTGGTTCATAATCCTCTCAAATGATTTTTTTTTTCATTCAAGACTACAATATTGTTTTGAGCCTGACTGCTCTACCAAGATGGCCTCTATGGAACACGACCTTCATCATCTGAGTTCTACATTGCAAAATGTGCCAAGAGAAGAATTTGAAGGAGAGATGGCAGCTAAAATGAAGAATATGGAGTTAGAAGACTCCTTGCATGGGAAAGGTAATACCAGAGGACAAAGATGTTGGTGTAGTATGCACTTTTAATAGCTTTCTAATAACTTTAGGAATAGGAAATACCTCCTTAAAAAAGTACACAGGATAAACATAAGCCTAGGAAAGAGAAGACTTGAGTCATGATCTAATTAAAGATGACCAGACATTGTTAAATGGAAAAATAGAAATATATACTTTGATTGTCCAGGTTAATACTGGACGCAGTATTAAGGAATAATTGATATATCAGTACACACTTCTAACATCTTTTCTTGGACAGAAACAAAAGATCCTATTACTTTTGCAGTCAATATGGGTTTTATTTTTGACTTTAGTATACCTAGAAAAAATACCTGAAAGTATTTGAATACATTCCCATTGATTATGAAACAATATACACTGTAAAATATGTATGATGTAGAGTGCCACTAAACAAAGTTAATGATGTCCAACTTAAATAAAACCCTCTCCTCTTCTCAAAGAACTTGATACTGTATGTTTGTGTTAAAAATGGGAACGCAGACTCACAGGATACCAATTTATTTAAGGATAACAAAAGGACAGTAAGATACAGTATTGAACCTGGGCCTCTTCAAACCCAGCACTTTATTCTGTGCCATTGCCTGGTCTGTCCAACTTAACATATGGCAGACAAAGAAATTTACCTTAAACGTGGACCAGTTTTAATGCTACAGATCACAGCACAACAGACTGATTTTAAGCACAAGAATTTCTTGAATTTGTCTTTTTTTTTGTTTGTCCAAATATAAGAAGTAATACCTAAAATCCATGCTTAATAATTATTAAAAAAAAATCATTTTTTCTCTAGTGCTGACACAAACATGGTTTCTTTCCATGGAGAGAACAAATAGGACAAGGGAAAACATGGTGCTATCAGGTACAAAAATACATTCTCAGACAATGTCAGTTTATCCTAACATATTGAAGTTTAAAATAGCATTAAGACATTTTAATCCTCATTTGTCATGTATACACTATTCATAAAACTCCAGATAATAATTAAATGTTTAGTTCTCAAAGCTATTTTTTTTCTGAACAAGTGAAGATAATGTACATTGATTTTTCTTTTATCTTAATGAATGAAGCCACTAGGAGTCAAAAGTTTATCAGCTTCCCTGACTTAACCTCTGCAAAAAGCATTTTAACTGTTACTGTCAGTCACCATTCCAGCACTCCTCCATGCCTTTCAATTTTCATTAGTGTAGGAGTGAAGCCTATTGATTTTGAACTGTGTTTTTTTTCCCCTCATCCTGAGTATATGGATTTTACAGAATCCACCTCACCCCTACTTTTGCCTACATTCTTTGGAGCAGACATCCACTTTCCATGTATCATTTTGTAGAGGCAGAGATCTGCATTTTCAGAAGAGGCTCAGCACCCTCTCCTGTGGCTTCATTTCAAAAGGAGTAAGAACCAGCACCTCCCACTGCAGGAAATGAGAGCCATTGGGTTCTGGCAAGCTGTGTGAAAAAGCTGTCCTTAATTCCTTTTGATTTCCCCTTGAGTGTGCTGTGAAACAGATGGCTCAGCCTCCCTGTGACCAACCCCAGCCCAAATGAAGTATGACAGAATCTAAAGCACCTTTGGGCACTTGCACCTCAGTTCCACGGTGCTGCAGCTCCGGCTCATGAGAAAGCCCATCCCTGAAGCTGGGCTGAAGTAAGAAGAACGATTACTCTTCTCACAGCCTCCTCTCCTAGGCACTTCAAATGTTGCAGAACACATTTTACTCGGGTAGTTCAGGAATGTAAATCAATATTTTGATCTTTGCATCTGGATTCAGTAATGCCTCACGTTGTTCAAACAAGGGGCATGTGAAGAAGCCAGGTACAAATAGGACTCTATATAATATTGTTCTAAACCACTTAAGACTTTATCTCTTATCTCGTTGGACAGCAATTCTCTTTGGCCCTCAAAGTGGCCATCATTCTGGACTGCACAGACACCTAACAACAATATGTACTGTCCTTTAGAGTTATACATTGGCACAAACAGAGCAATAAGAGAATAAAAAAAAATGTACTGCCAGCTATTAAACTTTCTTCCCTTAAGTATTTCACCTTCCAATCTCTCTGTTTAATGATCTAATGTGTATTTTACGGTAAGTTGATTGCCAATTACATTTTAAGGCCCAATTACAATCACAGTGATGGAAACTTCTTACTGCTGCCATATTCTTCATCTTCATGTCCGAGGTAAATATATTTAAGTGCATGAAGGATGTGTTTCTTGACATGTGGAAAAATTACAGACAGATATTCATATTCTCAATGCAGAACTACTGAGAGAATCTTGATTGGAATTTGATTGCTTTAAGAGCTCTAAGGAAAAAAGAAATTAAGCTGCTTGGTTTACCTGGACAGAACCAAAATAATATTGTTTTATTGTTCTTTTCCTTTGTCCAACAGCAGAAAATGTTGAACAGGCACTTCTGTTAAGCTGAAGTTAAAAAAAACACCTCTTTATGTTTGGGCCAACTACATCTTTTTTCCACAATTGTAGCGGAAAAGATATAATTTTATTTTCAGCCCTTTTAAGAGACAAAAGAAAAACAGGGCAATTTATAAATTGCTGAAATAGAAAACAATACATTATGACACACAAAAAAGCAAAGTGAAAATAATTAATACTTTTCATTAGAATTTTCCCAAATTTTTAAGTTGAAACTTAAGTTTCTCTCAGCTTTTAAGTTGAAGATACACTTGTTAGTTTTTCAAGTAAAAAAATCTTTCTGAATTTAACCCACATTCATGAATAATTTGCATTTTCCCCATGGCATTTTCCAGTTAATTTAATATTCATGCAAAAATAAGTTCAGGTTTAAAAGATGAGCTAGCTACATGCCTACAATGATAGCAGATGCAGTTTTATTTTGTATTACTTAACTTTATTACAACATTTGTAACATCAACATAAAAGGGTATCCAATAACAGTAACCAATAATAAAGTAAAACCAAAATAACTACTGACTTAAGAGTCAAAAGAAAAAAAAAATCATCCCATATTATTTTTTCAAACTAAGTTTTTTTTTTTTTTTTTTTTTTTCCAAAAAAAAGCCTTTTTCCTTACTAGGAATCTTACGATGTCTTTGCTGAGCAGAAATTCCCCCAAGGGAATTCATTAGAATATTAAATTTTAAATTAAGCCATGTATTTTAAAGTTTGTTAATTACTATGTACAGCCTTCTGCAAGAGCTTTCTACATCAAAGATTATTATGACTAAGTATAAGATATATTTCATTCTAGCTTCTTGAATATAGTAGTCATGAAAAATTCATCAGGTGGGCAAATTCTTCTACTTTAGAAACATTCCACATTTTAACCTAGTGAATTTTAGCCATGACTTTGCAATAAGAGGACAAACTAACACACTATATGAAAAAATAGTTAAACACACATATACTTATTCATATATGCTGATTGATGGTAGACCAAAATGTCTGATTGCTACCACTGTTCAATCACTAAAATGAAACAGCCAATATTTGGTCAAGGTTCCCTCATTTGTGAATCTTGTTATCGATTCTCTGCACTACCTAAAGGTCTTCACAACAGATCTACTTTATAAATATACAAGTGATTGACTGAATTTACTGTCTTCTGGTGACCTGAAATAAATCAGTCATGTATACATCTGTATTACCTCTCATTGGCTGTGCTTCATCTACTGCATCTCTCAGTATGAGAAATTTTTAAATGGCCTATCATACCACCAGGGTCCAATTCAGACCTATGCAATGCAGATATAAACTCCCCTAAAATCATTGGAGGCCTAACCAGGGCAGAATTCAGGCTAATGACTCCAGGATAATTCCTCTGTAATTAGGTCAAGTTTTCCCAGCAGAAGTTGATCATGTAAAATTTGCTACCATTTTGCCAGGACATGTGCATACCTCAATGAACTGGAGCATTAATGAGGTTATAGCTGTTTTCCAAAATATATTACAGGGCAAAAATCTTTAGCCTTTGCGCCATGTGAGGCCTCAAAAGTTTCAGGGAGGTCAGTAGTTGCAGTGCTGAGGCAGGCTGTTGTGCATGAAGGAGGGCAATCAGGTCACAGGAGAGGTTTTTCTTTCACTCATTGCAGGCAGATGCTGTTGGGATCCTCAGGGGAGAAGGCAGCTCAATTTAATGAGCTTTCCTTTCCCTCAGAGCATCTTGTACCTGATTTATCAAGCCATTTTCAAGGTCATCAGTGAGCATCCATATAGCCATTTTATGGACTGAGGGGCTTTGTAAAAACTGAAGAATGGCATGTACTTGTTTCCTGGCAATATTAGGGAGGAAGGAAGTTAATTATAAAACCACATTATCGACTAAAACTGAAGAAGTAAATAGAGGACGAGCACACCACGACATGTCCTGCCCCCTATTCTCTCTCCTTTATATTCTAGGAGTCATTTTGCCTTTTTTTCTTACTCACCTTGAAGATTAAAAGTTTCATTTTGTCAGTGTTCTGTATTGCTTTTTTTGCACCCTGTAGTAACATGAGCAATCAGGTTTTTTTTTAATAAGAAAAATGCTTCTGACAGAAATCTTGCAAATTAATTCAGAAATTTCTACCTGACACAAACTTCCTCACTTCTTCTTGTTTACTGAATGGCATTTTTTCTTTCATTTTAAACAGCTTGCCATCTTGCTGTTAATTGTGCATCATTTTCTAGTTTGCTGAGACCACGAGTTATTACTACATGGCCCCTCTTCCAGGTATAACTTAACTTTAATACCTGTTCAAGTATGATAGCAGGGTCACTCAAATCTCGTTTGCATAATTATTGTTGGTTGGGAATTTGTATCCACCCTTATGATGCCAGTGATCTTAATTTTCTAGGCTGTTCATGGACCAAACTTTTTCTAGCTATCCTACGGCAAACCAGGCAGTGAGGCTCTTACATACCTTCCATAAGGGCATATCCTGTAGGCATGTTGGGGCCTACTGTGCACTTGCTTATCATCTGCTGCTGCTGCATTAGAATTACAAGTTGCCACTACATTACATCATGATAATTGGTTGTTTTTTTCTTTAAATTTTTCATCAAGAATTCATTGCCTTAATGCCAGATATGTTTTTCTCAGTTAGCAAGGACACATCTGGACTCACAAGCAGTCTATATGCATTATATATTTTGGAATATCATCTAAAAAATGTTTTAAAGAAATCAGAATGATCCAGAGGAATTTAGCATTTCTGATCTAATTTTGTTCAGGGCTACAGGGCTATCCAGACTACACTGGATAATTGTCAATACTAGCATTTTTTCAAAAAACTAATTCAGTTATTTGGGGTAAAAGAAGATCCACAGTCTATCCAACAAACTTCCTCCTTGATAGTGAGCTGCTGGATCAATCCTACTGTACTTGAGAATATTATGAGGTTTTACACTGCTCATTCTTTCATCAACTTATTGCCGAAAAATTAACAGGAAACTGTATGTCTATACTCAAATTCTGGGTGTTCATCACACTGAATCACTGTCTTGTATTTTGGTCAAATGCTTACACTAGCGCTAGCTTTCTGCTTCCTCTTTCAAGTTGACACCACTGTTTATATGGAATACCCAGCTGCACATGTGTCAATGACTATGCTGTCTGACTTTATGCCCATTTAACATCTTTTCTTGTTTCACGGCTTTCTCATCAAATGTCGTTATTTACCTATGGACTTGAAGAATGATTTTACTGTGTGACATACAGTCTCATTTCTATCATCTCACCCACTGCTTTTTAATACTAGGAGTAAATATTAAGGTAAATACAATCTTGGATGTAGTGGAATACCAAATCATACTAATTATATAATAACAGTAAACTTGTCTCTTCTTACAACACTGCTAAGAGAGATTTGGGTTAAGTTACCCAGTTCCAGTGCACCAAATGCATTAAAATATCAAAGACAGTTAAAATGTAAGTCTCAGAAATACTACCAGAACCAGAAATATTAGAAATATTAGAAATAAAGCTTAGGCAGTTCTGTCACTCAGCTGACTGAAGCATAAAGAGAGATCACCTGATCACCATCCATCAGTAGTTCCATATAGAAAATAATTCCAATACTGAGAAGCTTTTCTTTATCTTTATGACAGAAATACAATAAAGTTCAGCAGCTGAACTTTAAATTAGAGGCATTCACGTGATGTGACTTTCCAGATGCATAGTTGTACTGAACTGGACCTTGCCGTTGGTCAAATTAGTAGTCAGGAACAAATCTGCCCTGATATTTGGATAATCAGAACAGTGACATTTTCCAACTATTTTTAGAGTATGGACTGCCACCTAGATCATCTGAGCATTTCCCACTTAATCAAATCTTCAATACTAAATCCTCCTCCTCCTCATATGTATCACACATGAAAGTTTCCTCACTCGATGCCCTGTGATTCACAGAAGATCACACTATACTTCCTAAGAGTCTGTTCCAGTCATAATGTTGATGAAACTTCATAGCCCATCAGGAATTCAACTGGAATTTACTTGCATACTAGTGAATAACAAACTGAACAGTCAATCCTCATGGTACACATATATTAAAGACTACCGCAAATATACTGCACTGCTTTGGAAACTGCTTAACACACCAGTCACTGAATACATTGCTTTTTTTGTTCTATAGAACTATAGCAAGAGGTAACAAGAATATGAAATCATTTTGTTTATGATCCATTCCCCTACACCGGGCAATTTTTTCCTACTTCCCCTGAACCATGACATTTGCCATCTCGGCTACTCCATCACCACACTGCCTTCAAGTGCAGGAAGCAGAGTTCAAAAACACTTGCTTTTGAACTAGACCTACTGAATTACTACTACTGCTGCTGTTCTGAGGTCTTTCTACAGGTTCTTCATATATATGTGTATGTATGTGCATGTGTGTATATACATGCATGTATATATATGTATTTATATGCATATATATATGTGCACACACACAAACTTCCTATATTTCCATAGGATGAGAATTCTTAGTCCTAGACACTAAATCCATACAGCACTTATCAGTAAGACGCAATTTTCCTGATCTGGAAATAATTCCCTCCTCTTTTTTTGCTGCTGCCTGAATGTTTCACTAGGTACTGTGCTGATTCTTTTTAATCATGTTATTTTCATTGCTTTGTTCTCACCAGATAGACCTTTGCCATTACGTTTCATGTACTGCACTCTGGGTTCCCTATTAATCACATTCTCTTTGTTGTTCCTACTTTCACCAGACAGTTACCACTATGACTCATGTACCACATGCTGGCTAATGACATGAAAAAAATCCATGCTTATAAAGCAAAATTAGCTAAATTCTTATGCAAATACTATAGTTAACATAACAGAAAGGTACAAACAAACTATACTTTTAAGTCTCTCTCTCCCTGCCAGCCCTTTCCAGATCCAGCTCTTCTGCTGTGCAGCCAGCAGACTTCTCCCACATTTTAGGGAGACTGTCTCACCTTCCCTGTCAAGCCAAGGCACTTCAGTACGGAAAATGCAGCTTTCCTCTTGGGTGTGCCAAAGACATTAACTAACACCATGTGCCTTACAAGGCAATCAGCCCTCTAGAAATGAGGTCAACAAGAAAATTTTCACAAAAAATAGGCAAGGGTAGGCAACAAAAGGCTGTGATTTAGGGCTGCCACATCCAGAAAAACAGTGGAGTTATTACCATGGACTGTATCAGAATGGACAGAGCTCACTAGAAACACACATACGATGCAGTTTGTCATGGGCAGAATAGGAAATTAAATTCAGTGGCAAATTAAATTATATATAAAAAGATACCATTAAATTCAATTTTGATTAAACAGATTATTGCAGTTTTAATTTTCCAAAATAGGAGCGTGATCTTTTTTTAAAAGTACTGCTGTCAGTTTGACCTTAGTAATGCCAGACATCGGCAATTTAATCCTTTCTCTGTTTAAAGGGAAGATATATGAAAGAAATGCTTTACACATCCATCAGCAATCCAAATTGTATCAAGATTCATAGCCCGCTATTTTAATAATCTGTTCCCTTAATTTAGGAAACTATTTCCTGGTCTCTGGGTCTTCATATATTAAGGTGCAGTACTTGAAACATAATTAATCCTTTTATTTTGGATTATTAATTCTTTTTTTAAAGTGCTCAGGTCTTCTCTTCAACCCTGAGGGCAAATGATGAACATGCCATTATTTTGGAAGAATATATAACTTATATTATGATTGATACACTTAATTCCCTTTGTTATGCCGCACTGGTCAGGGTGTGCTCTACATAACTAAGACCGATCCCAATGACACCACTAGTAAGGACAAAGTTAATCCATTGCTGAATTTTGTTGCTGACCTAAGCTAATGTATTGTTCAGCTATGAGCTAATGACTCCTGCAGATGTTTCTTATTTCATGCCAGCAAAAGCTGAAATTAAATATTTTGTTTTTATGGCCATTATAGTTCCCCTTATAAATTATGCCCCAGCCAGTCATATTTTTGAGTAAATCAAATGACACTGACAATACAATTTTCTTGTCTCCAAAAATTAATCTTACAGGACCAAGTTCTGCCCTCATTAGACTGCTCATAATAAATATAACTGATAATTAAAAAGCTGACAAAGCTAAGAAAAGGAGGGAAGTAGTACGAATTTTTAATCAAAACAAATCCTCCCTCCTTTCTCCCTCTCAACAGGAATACATTGGTATTTAGAGATATTCTTATGCCTCTGTTTTCTCATTATTTCACATCCTTACTACCCCCATCTTACTTCTACACACACATGCAGAAGCCCATGAATGCATCTACCTTTTGTTTAATCCAATGCACTATATACTTCACCATATTCACAACTCAGCAAAGTGTTGTTTATTTTCAGGTAATAGTAAACTGAGTACACTGAGTTTTAGCTGTAATTATTTTTCTTACTTGTTGGCAAGAAGGTCTGATCCACAGTAATGATTTTGCTTTAAGTCTTAATATTGCTGTTGCCTGTTCACATACAAATGTGCTGCAAAACTTTTAAGTTTTCAATGCTTTGCTCAGGTATATCTATACAGCAATTGTCATCATTCTATAAACCAACAATCCAGCCTGAAGAGGAGAAGGCTGAGAGGGGATCTAATCAGTGTATACAACTATCTCAAAGGAGGGAGTGAGGAGGATGGTGCTGGCCTCTTTTCAGTGGTGGCCACCGACAGGACTAGAGAAAACAGCCAGAAACTGAAGCATCAAAAGTTCCACAGGAATGTAAGGAAAAATTTCGTAACAGTGAGGGTGACAGAGCCCTGGAACAGGCTGCCCAGAGAGGTTGTGGAGTCTCCTTCTCTGGAGATCTTCCAAACCCGCTTGGACGCAGTCCTGTGCCATGTGCTCTAGGTGACCCTGCGTGTGCAGGGGGGTTGGACTAGATGATCTCTAGAGCATTCTATGATTCTATGAATCCCTACTACTGATGATAATTATTTTACCATAGCAGAAATGTCATTAGTTCATATCTTTGTAAAAGCAGAAACCAAGTTAATGTAGCATAAGCACTCATCTGCCATGAAAACAAGGTTTGTAGGTATATCGTGTGAGTTTAAGCTTCTACCAAAGTCATTCTGCATGTCTGGAAAACAGACGTTTTGTTTTTTACAATATTTTGTCTAATTTTTGCAACATTACTGCTTAGATAAGTATCTTTCACTAAGAAGCTCCCAAATACTTATTTCTGTAATCATTGTAGATGCTCACAAAGGATCTAGCTTTCTTCTTATTTAAAGGCAACTTCTTGGTTGCCTTTGCAACTGAGGTTTTAATTTTTGCTAAACCTCTAAACAACAAAAATCCTGAGTGATCTAAGAATTAAGCATTTTTTTTTAATGAATGCATATATTGTTATCATAGTGGAGAACTGGATAGAAAAGAACACAGTTCTCCTGCACACTTACAATAATATTTTCTCAGTTATGCTCTTTCTTGGCACTTATCACTGTATTTTGTGATACTTGTTATCTAGAATTCCTAAATCTTTCTCTTTATATAGCGCGCATAATTCAAAAGTACGTGACTGTTTACTTTATCTTGATGAAAAGCCTCAGTGAAACTTAGAAAACACTATGCAGGAGGCAGCTCAGCAACTGTAACAACTTCTTCATCCTCTCCAGTGCTGCCTCAAAAGCAGTTTTCTACTACTTTCAATAGTGCAATGCTGTATTAAATTGTCAGAAGTCAGAAGATCAATTCAGTAATTTGCATCATCTCTCTGTGGATTATTTTGGCTATGATTTTAATCCATTATGAGTAGTGATACTTCTGCAGAATAAACTTTGAAAATAGCATAGCTGACCATCCTTTCTTCCTAGTAAATCAGGCATGTTTACAGTAAGTTCAGCAATATTTGCACAACAAAGGATTTGTTAAGTATCCTAATTTCTAAGATTTGGTTATTTTTGATTAGTCTTGGTGTTCATACTCTCTCTTCCCTGCCATTTGCTAGTCAGTGTGCTCTTGGCCTCATCCCTCAAACATCTTCATACGGTTGAATCTAACCCCTTCAGCCAAAAGAAAGAAAGGAAAGAAGCATTCTGCATTTGTACTTTTTTCAGTTGAAAATGTTTACTATGACATATCTACTGACAATTTTAGGGGGTATTGTCATTTCTTCTGCCGGGCATTTTTTGTTTCTTTCTTTTATAAAGCACTTTAAGTGTAGATTCATAGCCAA
Source organism: Tinamus guttatus (assembly GCF_000705375.1). The sequence goes on along the minus strand of NW_010585408.1, from coordinate 138,447 downwards.
GTCATTTAACCTTAAATACATATTTGATCCTATAGCTGCTTCCAGCCTCCATTTCAAATGACAGATTAGGACACTGAGAGCAAATATTTCTAAAGGAATATTATGAACATTTTTGCAGATAGATATCATGAGGGGAAGAAAATAAAAAGGAAAATCCAGAATTCACAATTCTTTTATAGAAATAACCTAAAAGGCCTGCACATGAACTTTGTTTTCTAGATTTAAACCAGAAGTGTGAAACACATCATACAACATATGAGTCATTCCACTTAATTACACAGACATTTTCATGGACAAGAGAAACACTACTTGTATTCCATTTATACCATAAAGGACTCCTTGAAAACTGTTAAGTATGATTTTGAAGAAAAAACTTTAAGGCTGTTATCACCTATCACCATCACCTATTCTATCCTTCCTAGCTTCTTCTATGCCTGCACCTAGAAATTTCAGTTTAGTGACCTTAGCCAGCAGAAGCTGTACAGTAATTACTGAAAAAAGCTATGAGGAATCACACATTGGTTAAGACTTAAAGAAAGGATTCTGGTATTTAGAGATATCTTGGACTTTTCCCTTGGAAATAAAAGGTCTGCATCAGTCACGCATGCACTACTCTCCATACCATATTGAGGAATGTTATGGTGATAGCACAGAAATATTTGAAGCTCATACTTCTCATGTTCATTTTGGTGGGTACAAGGGATGACAAAACACATTACCCAAAGATAAACACACATCATGTGTAACACTCTACATTGGCATGTATAGATTAATTTAGAATAAGGAGACCAGGAAAGAGGTGTACATGAATTGAAGTAGATCTAAGATGAGGTGTTTGCATCCTTTTCTTTATGCAGAAAATGATGGTCCATATCATTTGAATTACTTTATGCTTACCTAAAATAATCCAGTCTATTTTGACCACCCCTATTAGTCTGTAAGGAGAGAAGGAGAGAGTAAGTGTAGAATATCAGGATTACATACGCATGTCTTGTACTTACCCATTTGGGAACAAAACACTTTAATGCATCCGTGGATACTTGAATTATATATTTGTCAAAAGCATAGATCAGAAGTGTAGACCTATACATACCTGCACCAACTACACACCAAGACACATAAGCTGAACAGCATTATAAATATGAACAAAGCCTAAGCATAGGTTCACCAAAACACCTTCCTTAAACTTTACTACACCTTTTCCAGTCTCAGAGACAAAGAACAAAACAAAAACAACAAAAAAACTAATCTAGGCTCCTATTAGTTTTCCCAGCTTACAGAACTGGTTGTCTCGTAGTAGGATCAATCTATGTATATAGATATTGCCAGAGAGACCCATCTGAAAATATTTATTTATTAAATATTATTTTAAATATACATATATATATATATATATATATATATTTGGCTCTAACTTATGCCACAACAGTAATTCTCAACCAGGTGTTCAGTTCAAGTAGTACATTTGCATTATTATACAGGAATCGTAATTAAGCACAGATTCTCGTGCCCTAATCATTTTGATCATTAATATTATCCTAGAATCATAGAATGCTTAAGGTTGGGACCTCTAGAGATCATCTAGTCCAACCCCCCTGCACACGCAGGGTCACCTAGAGCACGTGGCACAGGACTGCGTCCAAGCGGGTTTTGAAGATCTCCGGAGAAGGAGACTCCACAACCTCTCTGGGCAGCCTGTTCCAGTGCTCCGTCACCCTCACTGTTGAGAAATTTTTCCTTAAGTTCCTGAGGAACTTAAAACATAAACATGACTGATTATTAATCATTATTTTATAGCATCATCGAGAAAGCCATGCATCTGTGATACAGCATGAAAAGCTCCTACTCTCTAACTGAAATTATTCATATAGTTCCTGAAGTCAAAATTTAACTAAGTCTTCACTATCCACCCTGGAGATCTAAATTGCTCCACAAGAAGGGGCGGAGGGTGTGGGGAAGGAGTGACTTTTCATAAGACAGCTGAAGTCTGAAGGACCATTTGAGGCAGCACACAGTGACACAAAGGAGCAGCCATTCCTCCCATTGCTCCTCCAGAGTGCTCTGCCTGGAGTGCCATCGAGCACTTGTGGGGTGAGTGAAGGCAAGCACCACATCCTGCACTTCTGCTCTTGGGGGTCCCAGAGCACAGTCCCTCAGCACTCCTGAGAAAAACCATCCTGGGTAATTCAGGAGGTACCTAACAGGAGAGGAACCTCACCTCCTCTCCTTTGTGCGCTCTCAGTCTGTTTATCAAGAGTTGACATGATTTGGTACAATTTAGTCCAGTACTCTTACAACTGACCTTACTTCACATTAAGTTGGGGCAGTCAGACATCCTTCAGTCGGCTCTTCGTGAGCCAGCTGGACTCGAGATAGAGTAACACTATTTCAGCTTACTCATTATCCAGATTATCCCAGCATCTCATTAATTTATGTTGAAGGGCTGCCCATATAAAATACACTAAAAACAATGACCTAAAAGCACTTCTCCCCGTTATTTTGGTGATAATTCACAGACATTCTATAATGACCTTTGGTCTTCCAAGTTCTGATTTCTATCTTAGTAGATTGTTTTAAGCAATTCCCCGTTTTTTTTTTTTTTTTTTTTTTTTTAATGCCTAGCAAAAAACTCTGTAGTTATTTGGTAGCCTGATCGGAGAAACTTCCAGCTGCAAATTCAGGGAGATCCAGGGAGATCCTTTTATTACATTTGCATTTTAAAAATGTTAAAAGCATGAAGAGCTGAAACATTTAGCTTTTCTCCTTATACAGATCATATGGGAATCTGTAGGTACTCCTTGGCTGAATAAGAAACAGTCATTTCTCATCTACTCTATATACCTGCGTAATTCTTGTGGCTTCAGAATTGTATCCACTTCTACCAACAACTGTCATTTTAAACACACTGGATTTGCTGAAGCAGTACTAGCTGCGTATATTCAAATTTTAAATCTTAGCAGTTCATTAAATATTGTGGAAAGGCACAGAAAAGATGATAAATGAGGAGAAAAAGGTAAGCAAAGCTGATTCCAAATCATGTTAAATTTTGCTCTGCTTAATGAGCCCAGTACATAAATAGTTTTGCAAAAAAACATCTGGAAAGTAACTTAGAGGGGAAAAGAAAGAAACTGCAGCTATGCAGCGAAGTCCACCTGTCTCTAAGTTCCAGTATTCGTCTTTTAATTTTTGTGTCTTTTACTTGGGAACTACACTGCATTTAGAACTTGAATTAACCTGAAAACCACTAGGTTTTGTAGATGATTGATTTTGCCTAAGAAGTCTAAAATCTTTTAATCTGAATCTCCTAGGATGCCACAATTATCATCTCATTAAAGACCAATTTGCCTTTTCAGCTAAAGAATCAGTTTCCTTCTGGCATTTTTATTTTAGCAAGTTGTTTCCAAGCTGTTGAGTCACATCCCTCCACATAAAGATCCAGGAGCACACTAGATTACATAAAACAGTAACATAAATAGGAACTATACTTTAATAACATGCATTTCTGAAGTGTATGCTATACAAAAAATTATTGTGTCTGGGCTGTTCAATAAAACAAAGATATATGTTTGTCAAGAAACTAGATGAACAACAAAATTAATCTAGACAGCTACTGCCCCATTTCTAGGTGAACAAAAGAGTAAATTTCCTTGATCTTGATTGATAATTCTTAATCAGTGACACATTTAAGAGTATTAAGTGTTGTACCACTCCTCAGTCCCCTAAAAATCAGACAAAAATCAGGCAGGTCTGTGATTGCACATTTGGGAATGGCATGGCATACATACAAAAATCAGAAGGCGCTCTCTTTGGGATAGAGTATGATTATAGGCGCAACAATCCACCAAGCTGAAAAAAATTAAACATAAATGCTGCGTATGTTTTTAAACATATAAATAAAGATCTAAATTAATCTACGTTAAATACTTGGCTTTTACTTCATCAGAGATTATAAAGCCCAGTTAGATCCAAGGAGATTAGGGCAGGGCCAAATCAGTGCTGCAGCTGACTCGCATCACCCCAGCTTCTGCAGAAAATGCCACTTGGTTTCAATATCAGTGCCTGCATCGCCTCTTACAAAGTACAGATCTCCAGATCTTTCCTCCCTAGCCCAAAATAAATAGTGCTGAACAACAGAGTCAGCATAATACAGAAGTTCTGTATGAACAGTAGAAATGTCAGCAAGTTTCACACACCTGGGGTACTTTAGAGATACTAATGGGTGTGAAATGTTAGTACAGCTGCATACAAACATACTTACTGCATTAGATCTGCCTGTGTCAAATACTGGATTCACTTGTTTTAATCTGCTATTTATTGCCTACAAAGAACTTTTTCCTTCAGATTGCTTATTTGGAGGATTTCTTTTTAAGATAATGCAAGAGTATATATGCAAAGAGCAATTTTCTTTGGCTGTTATCATAAGCTCCTCGTTCATTTTTATGTACAGCCTGCTAAACTCGCATATCAGGCATAACATAAGTGGCTTATTGCACCTACCTATATTACCAGCTATGTGTTACTAGTTATTCCATCATTAAACACTGCATTACTAGGGAAACCCCTGATGCTTTTTAGAGGGGAAAAAACCCCGCTCAGCACCAGACTGGAATCCAGTAGCAATGAACCTGGGCAGTAGGAAGTGACCAAGCACTCCTTGATGCCTCCTCTCTCTTGCAGACAGCTTGGGTCACACTGTTCTGCTGTGCGAAGTTCCAATTCAGGAGCACCAGGCGTCCAGCAGACCAACCTTATTTACTTGAAATTTCCAATTAAAAAAAAAAAAAAAAACTTGCCACTTGGATTGACAGTCCACACCACCCTGGTTTGTAACAGTTCTGCATGACCTACATGCATGCTTTTCTGAACGTTTTCCTAAGATGCTAGAGGCATCTGTATTGGAGCTTTTAATCAAAACATACTCTGTAACTGTGAGTTTCATTCCTTCAACTGAAAAAAGGGGCTGAAACCATGTTTTGCAAGCCATCCTATGCTCACATTCTTATTTATCTTTGCAAGGTCTCATCCGGAGCAGTAGCTCCAGTAACAACAGTCTGGATGGTTTGCATTTGTCTCCTTAATTACACAAAGATGCAAAAAATCTCCCTCAGTAGGTACCACTGCTCTTTTGACAGATGCTCTGAAGAATATGACCACAACCACTCATTCCTAGCCTGTTTGTATTCAATTTTCAAATCATAATTTCACAAGTAGGAAAAAAAAAAAAAAAAAGTAGCGTGTCAGGATTTTCAAGGTAGCATTTGTTTGGCATCATCTTTTTGACAAAAGTGATAAGCTGATGTGATAAGACTGAACACCTTGCAACACCTTGTAGAAATGAGATAACAATCTACACTTCAAAACGCTCCATAAAAGATATACCCAAATTAAACGCAGGAGTTTACTGATTGCTTTTTTTTAAAATACTATTTCAAATAATTTCAATTTTAGTACTCAAACACAGAGGTTTTTTTAATAAAATAATAGCTCTTGTTTAAATGAACATGATTGTATATCATTCAGAGGTAATATTCCTCAAGTGTTTCATGGATTACTTGATGAAGTTACCGATGCTATATCCCCTGTGTTAGCAATTTTGACCTTTCTTCATTCCTTATTTCCACAACAGTAAGCAAGATCAGGAATAACTGTTACAGTGCAAATGCTGTGGGATTATTACGACATTTTCTGTAATTAATGTCATTAGGGCCTTTTGCTCAATTCAGATGTTTGTATATTATATGCTGCCCAGGCTTCTCACAAGCTAACAATACTTAATTTGTCTTTATTATTTGTTGATATCAATTTATTGCCTTTTAAGTCCAACAGTATCTTTCATCTTTTGAAAAGATCTCTTAATAAGCCAAGTTCCCAATATGTGATTACTCCTGCTGAAAAACTGCTTAATAGTAATCAATTCCACCTTAACCTCTGTAGATTTGACATACTCTATACAGACTGAAAAAGAAGACACTGAGTGGAATACTGTCAACATACATACACAATGTACAACAGCTCTAGCCTTAAGAAGAGGCAATTCAGTAACACATACTCATATTGCAAATTTTAATCAGAAGCAAAGAAGTCAAACAAGACTGTCCTCCAAACCAATTAGCAATGCCTTAGGGAGATATCCCACTAGAAACAAATCAATAAAACACAGATTCACACAAGACCAGCTCAGTTTCATCAGGTGCTGTACTGATGGGGCTCCATTTAATCACTTCTTTTTTACATTGTTCAGCAGTGGGCAATATCAAGAACTCTGCGGCAACAAGCAGTTGCCCCCCCAGAAAACAGCATTTCGGTTTTATTGATATACCTAGTCCTATTCCAAGAGAAATCAGCATACCACACAGTTTTAAAATGTGTCATAAATGGAGCCCAGGAGGGAAGAATTTGTTTTCTGACCCCTCTAATCACATTATTTTCCCAAAAGATAGTTGTTTTCTACCATGAAAGCAGATTACTCTTTATACATCTAAATAAACATGGATCCAATTCATCATTCTCCTGTTTCACTTTCATACCAACATAATTATTGAAAAAAAAAATTAAAAAGATGCTTCTTTCCTTTGCAACTTATACAAAAGCTAATAAATCAATACCAAGATCAAAATACAATGACACTTAACCAAAGAAGAAGTCACAAGCATTGAATAAAATCTTCAAGTTAGCAGTGAGACACACTGTGACCAAGTCACTTTATTAGACATGGTCATTACAACAATGAACATAGTGAATTTGGAGGACACTAAAAATGCAGCAGTGAGAACAGATGCTGAAATGTGGAGCTGATAGACCAGTATTCTTGGCAATCTGCACTGTAGACCAGTATTCTTGGCAATCTGTACTGAGTACAGTATTGCATTAAGAAGACTGCTGCCAGCAGGCCGAGGGAGACGATTAATTTCCCTAAGGTGATTAAGGGGTTGGAACATTTGACAAGTGAGGAGAGTCTAAGGAGAGCTGGGTTTCTGGAGAAGAGAGAAGGGTTGGGGGGATCTCATCAATGTGGATTAATACCTGACAGTGTGGGGAAAATAAATAAGACTGAGGCACACTCTTCTCACTTGCACCTACTGACAGGATAAGAGACAAATGCCAGAAGCTGAAACACAGGAAATTCCTCTTAAGCATGAACAAAATGCATTCCTCCCTGAAGCCATATATTCTGGGACTATAAATGCATCTTTGAAATCATTCATTCATTTCTGCTCACAGCATTAAAAAGCATGTGCAAGACTGATGGGAAACCAATGGGAACATTTCAACCTTACAAACTTTTGCTAACAAGATCTTGCCCTGTCAGTGGGTGAGGTCAGTACAAGCAATAGAGAGACGTAAATCACACACAGAAGGCCACAAAGACAAGAAGAGATCACAGCAGTTTTGCTTTGGGTTGAATCTTGGTTGCTGAACATTTATTTCATACCATGAAAAACCCCTTGGATTCCTGTCTTCCAGGCCCAGTTAACAGATAGAGTAGCTATCAACACAAGAGTTTCCCTTGGAAACTGGAATGGCTGAACAGATATGGAAACCACTATAGTATGATAAACAAGAAACCCCACATTCACTTATTTTTATAAATAAAATCACTTGACAGAATAAAAAACAACAAAACAAAACAAAAATGGCATCTTTTTTCCTTTCGGCTCTTCTCTCTTCTGTCAGTCACCAACCTTCCAGCACTTAGACCCAAATTGTCTAAAATATGTGCATCATACCATTATACCATTTACGTGCACCAAACCAATTCCATCCTTTTAGAATACATGTAGATGTTTTACCATGTTTTTTAATACTGACTTCCTCTCAATGACTGCTGAGAGTTGATGCAAAGGTGAAAAACATCTTCCAACATCAACCAGTTGCCTACTAGCAGGCAATTTTGGAGGCTCTTTGCAGGTACACCCTAATGTGCTTGCTGCTCTTCAACCCTTCTGTTGTTGTACATCATTTATTCTCTTACGCAGATTAAACCTATTCTTCATTTTATCCTCAGAGACAACTATTGAGTATCAGATTTGAAATATCAAAAGGATCTTATTGCTCATTTTTCAAATATGAACAGCATGGTCACTTATTGAATATATTCTGACAACCTTGTTGCATACTAAACTTAATTGCCCTTTTCCGTAGCCTTTACTTTCAGTCCCATATTTCTTTTGCTGTTTCTCCCCTCTGTATACACCAAACAGAACAGTACACAGGCCCAATCTCATATTTTCCCCAATGTAATTTCAAAGTATATAGTCACAATGTCATTTCTGCCCTCAAGCAATGTCCATCACATTCGTGGTTTTTCTGAACAGTGCATATGAGTTCTGCTCATTGCACATAACAACAGCAGTTTATGGTACTCTGATTTACATTGTTTCTGCAAGATACCTGTGTTAGCTAAATGTCAGCTCTGTCAATTCGTCGCCTGTAATGCATTTTAATATCAGTATTACAATTCATGTTGCCAGTGATACAAGAGACTGCTATGAAAGTAATTCAGGCCCTGGTGTCCTCACTAGTTTGGAAAACATCCTACTATTTGTAAAGTTTGACAGAATTACATTTTGCTCTTATCTGTTTAGCAAAATGCCCTTCTGCCTCACTGGATGATGTGCTGTATTGCAAAGAATCAGAACGCAATTTTGCAGCTTCCCTCTACCTTATCCTCCACCAGCTTATCAGATATTTAAAATCAGTTAGAATACAAACACCATTGAAACTACTTGGCTATACAAACAGGGTAATATTATAGACCTATCATTCCATCTCAAGTCTTTTCACAAGCCTATGTAGAGAATTTAGTATAAGGTAATATAAAAAATAAGGACTACCATTAGAGGGGGAGTATTATCAGAATATGATTAGCAACTTGAAATATATAAACAGCTTAGAATTTGACTACCTAAATAAAGTGGAAAATAGTAGAGCTATATGACAGAGAAGTTAGGACCTTCCATGAATAACATTTGGAAAAAAAGTACCAATAAGAATTAGCCTGAAATTAAATGTCAGATCGTGTCAGATTACTTTATGTATTGCCTTTATTAAGCTAATAAAAATTATAACTCCCATTACATTCCTATGCCCTTGAACACAAGGGCATAACCTTGAATACAACACCCAAACTGTCTTGAAGCTTGATTGCTAAAATTGGGTAAGAGATTTAATTTTCCTAATTTCATGTATTTTTATGCATCTTTCTTCCTTTATACTAATTTAAAACATCTGCATTTCATTTTTAATTCACTCATTTGAATCCATGATTCAGTACGTAAAAACCCTGTTACATGTTACTGTGAACTCGTCTTGTCTGACGTGTATATCTTGAAAATTTGTGGTTTCACAGCTAAGGTCTGGAGATCAATAATCAATTCACTGTCACCATCAGTGAATAATGTCTAATGGTGTCTAATGAGAGGGCTCTACAGAACACCCACCTGCTTTCCACATGTGCTGAACAGCACTAACAGGAAAAGGGAACAAATGACAGATCCCTCTCTCTTCCCCGCCCCCTCCCCCCCAAATTTCTTTTTATTCTATGTCTCCTAATTTCCTAAATGCCCATACAAAAAAATTGTGAAACAAACAAACAAAAAAGAATGGTTTGAGTTTTTACAGGGTAAGAGAAATAACTTTTTGGCAATAATTCATTAAAAAGCCAAAAGGAAGTCATGTTTGTTAGTATTGCCTCTCCAATCCTATATTCTCTAAAAAGCAGTCTCAATAAAATTGATCACACAGACTTCTGCAGTACTTTGCTTGGCTCCTACCAGACCCACCTTTCAACAACTATTCTAACTGAAACACTCCAGAGTTTAAATCAGCTGAGTCTGATTCATAATTACTTTGCTTACCATTATTTGTTATCATTTTCATAGGAGAAATTAGAGTACTATTTTTGATCGACGAATTACAAACATGGTTATAAGATAAGAAATACCTGAAAGGCTACTACTATCAAATACTTTGTTTCCCAGCAAAAGAAAGGCACACAGGCAAGGAAGGCTTTCAGATAACAGAGACTGCGCAGAGTCACAACAGCTACCGCTTGTTTTCCTAGCACAAACAAGACAGACACTGCCTTCTCTTTTACCTTTTATCTTCCAATTGCAATAGCCATGACTACCAGAAAGAGATCTACAGGAGCTGTAGATATTTAAACAGTAGCATCTGCTTTTTATTATTTGATTCTATCATATATACTTTTGTACCCACTTCAGAGAAAAATTATAAGCTTGAGCAGCTTGCAGCTCTTCTGTTTCACTAAAGCTATTGGGATGGCCCATGACGTAATAAGCTCTCTGCCATCTTCCCCTCTGCACTTTCTCCTTAAGAGTTTTCCATAGGAGAACTCTCAACTGCTGCATGTTTTGCAGTTATCATTCCTGTTCACAGTGACTCTGAGGCATACACACATTACAAAATCTCAACACATTTGACTTGCAGTCTATGTTGTCATTTAATGATCAATTACAGCCCCCAGCTGGTAAGTATTCCAAAGTTTTTTTTTTCTTTAAATAACTATAATACCTTATTATGATTTAGCACATACTGCTTTTCTAACTTAGCTTCATTAACTAATTACTGTCTCAAGCTACGCATAAAACTAACGGAAACCAAGCTTGAAATGAGATTAAGTCCTTGAAATCAGCTAAAGAATATTCAGAAGAATTTTAACCATGATTTCTGAAGAACATTGGTTATGTTCAGTCACAACTACAATGTAGTTTTTTTTTGTTTGTTTGTTTGTTTGTTTGTTTTCCCAGTGGAGCACTGAACCTTTGTAGGGGATTTTTATTTACAGATGCACTTCTGAGATATTGTTTGAACTGTATTCTAGTAATGACATTGATTTCTATGATGTAGAAATAAGGATAAGGCACCAATAAAAATGCATCAATGACTACACAAAACTCAGCAGACAATCACCAGCCACAACTAATGGGATATTGAAATAGTTATTCCAATGTTTAAAGTTTGCACTTACCAACCTCCACAGCTCTAGAACAGTTAGGGTCTGTGAAGCCTTGAGGACACTCGCATGAATAGAAATCATCATTTAATCTGGACAGACAGATGCCACCATTTTCACATGGGTTAGAGTCACACACATCTCCTGTGGATTAAAGGAAAAAAAGATTCTCAGCTTCTTGTGTAATACTCTCCAAAAAGTTATGCATAAACTCTGAAGTATTGTAGATTACTGATAACTGAGAACAGAAAGCAGTGACAAACTAATTCCTTTGAATACCTCTCAGCTAGTTCCACTTCATGCTTATTTAATAGGACACATTTCATAATTTTCTCTTGCTTTCTTCTCCATAAAATGTATTCTCTTGCAACACTGAAATCCTAAAATTTAACAAAAAATATTCCACACTCACACACACTTCCTATATTTAAATGATTTAGAATCTATATTCAGAACAGAATATATATTGTACTGCCGATTGATTGCTGGTAAAGAACCTGCTGAAGAAATCTAGATTTAATCCTAGGTTAACGTTAAGTAATCTACATTTCTTTAGCATGTTCTTCACCAGCTGACTACTAGCTATTAACTTATAGCCATGGGATAAGCCAAAAATAGTGGCTGTGGTTACATCATTATCTGTTCCAGATTTCTACACTCTAAAATCAATCAGCTTTACAAATTAGATTCAGATCAGGTATTAGCACACGGCTATATTTCTGCTGAATATAAAGTATGGCATCTAGGCCAACAGCATGCCTTTCCACTGGATAGGTAATTTTTACGAAATAATAAGTACGATACTATTTTTTCTATTAAGAAGTTGCTAAATTTAAATGCAGAAAGAGTTACAGAAAGTTCACTGCTTTTTGTCAGCACTATAGCAATGGTGGCGGAATTCAAAGTGTTTTCAATATCTTTCTGACATACAGACCTGAGATCAATATCTCATATGAGAAACCAAATCTAATATCAAGTAAGAAATTTAAAAGATTTAAAAAATACATTTTTTGATTTATTTTTTTTTGGGGGGGGAGGGCGAGGAGGGAGAGGGAGTGAATCTACCAGTTTTAAATTACCTTTATGTGGGAGAGATTATCATGTGTCATCTATTTGATATTAATAGTTTATCTTGAAGGTAGAACAACTGAAGGCAATGTGCAGCTATTTAATAAAATCAGTGACCCCTCCTGCTATACAAGAAATCATTAGTCTTCTACTTGAATCGAAGCTAGTTAAATGTTTTTCTTAAGTGCTCACTGAATTATTTGGGTAACAAAGGAGACTTGTCCTTGGCTTCAGGAAGCTTAGGCATTTGTTTGTGAAAGGACCGTATAAACTAGTCTTACATAGCACATGCTTCAGAAAAAAAGTATTCCCCATAGCATTAATAATTCATCTGGAGGAGGAACACTTGTTATGTTAATCCACTTGGATTGAGTAAAACAAGAGAGGACATTTTTATTACGTGCTTCCTGAGTCAGTGGTTCTTTCAATTTCAATTATGCAAGACAAGAACCAAAAAGAAAGGCAGGTAGTTAAACTACTACTTCCATTTCTAAGTTTCTTATTGACTGACAAGCAGAATGAAGCTCTCATTTTTCTTATTTGAAGTCTCCCACTGTGACCAAAGCACGTATACTTCACTGTGTGGTTTTCATTTGTCTGAAAAATCATCTTGGCTTCTTTACTCTAAAGTGAAGCGACCCACGCTACAGTTTGGGACCAATACAACAGCTGCTGTCTGCTAACAATAGTCATTTACTTCCGTGTCCAGGAAATCACTGCACTAACTGTTCTTTTGACCCAACTACCTTGGCCCAAATTCTGTCAGTCACCATTGCATAATTTTTATCATCACGGAAGTATAACAAATACAATACACATGCAGAAAACGTGACTATCTAAAAGAGAACATAATCAGTAGCAAGACATCTCAAAATGCTTTGGGAATAAATTCTGACTGAGGCCAGAATAATTTTGAAGTAGTTTCATTTGGAAAAAAAAAACACAAATAAAAACAAATATAAATAAAACAAAAAAGCATGACCTATCTCTTTACAAACAACAAATAGTTATGAACAAAATACTGCTGGATTCCACTGTTCTCATCCATTTCATACAGAGATTATATTATTACTGTCTATATTTGCTGTTTGTGTTTCCTTTTACTTTGCCCATTTCTTCACTGAGGTAATATAATGTAGGCATAAGAGAGCACAAACATCATGGGCAGGACGGGATAATGTGACATGTCCTGTCCTCATCAAGAAGCCTGGAAACACCAGCAAGTACACTAAAACATCTAACATCCACACTCACAAGGAATTAATAAGACTCGTTCAGCTTCTAGACTGGCTCAGTTTTTGAGCACATCAATTCCTGACAAAATATCTTTAAGGAAAATACATAAAGCTTTCTAATTTATATCATAGGTAAAATTACAAAGGGAAACACTCCTATATTTTATATTACTGTTTTAAAAGATCGTCTAGACTATGCCAAGGTTAATTCAGATATACTTGGGTCAATATACATGTGTCACATTTTTATTGCTCTTGCAAATTAATTAGCAGTAGGCTTTAAAATATCTCAGTTATTGGAGGGAACCTACAACGTGTCAGAAACGATACAAAGACTAAAAACAATAAAAAAGACAAGAAGCTGTTTCCCAAGATTACCTAGGCTAATTCACAAAACACAGAAGAGGACTAAAGCTGAAAGTGTGGTGTAGTGCTTTGTAGAGGAATGGTTAAAATAAGACTTCAGGATGACATCAAATACAAGGCAGAGAAATGAGCAAGCATACAGACAAAGCGAGCAATAACTCTACTAAAGGCTACATATAGAGTTTGTTCAAATTTGCATACTGAAATTAGTAAAACTCACTTAAAATGTTAGCACACTCATGACTTAGTGCCTGTGAAATTGTGCAGAACAAAAATAAATGTCACCTTTGAATCAACAATACGCCTCTCAATTTACATTTGCGCCTCTTGAGAGCCCATTCATGCTGAAATAGTGAAGTCTAATTTGTTATATATTCTACTCAGTTTGATGCACAGAATTTGATTTTAGAGGCTCTGCTCTAAACAGCTTATACGGGTGCACTTTATTTTAACGTAACAGGTTATGGGATTTGTTACCATTGTAGTACTATGCTGCAGCAGGAGTTTTAGAACTTAACCTTTGAGTCAGAGCAAATAGAAGAATAAAATAGACCTCAAGGAAAGGACTCTATTTGACTAACTCTTACAGAAATGTGCTTGGTATCCGTAACATATCATAGTGATTGGTAATATGCCATTTGCAACAGACAAATTTTTGTTCTGACAAATTTCCATGAAGTAAGCAAACACTAAGAACTTAATTATTGGAAAAAAACATCAAGTGACAATTACCAGTACAGGTTTATTGAAATGTTCTGGAAGTGGCCCAATAAAGAATACAAGTGTCAAAAAAATCAATAATTCATGCTTTTATTTTCGATATCCTGACTACCCCTTGTACATTTCACTATCAGGTTACTCAAGCATTAAGGTATATCACAACACCTTAAAACATGTACTACAGCTGGTGCTGCCCCCATTCCATCCTCAAGAAAATCTCAGACAGTAAAATCTCATTGCTTGAAACTACTACGATTTGGGCTGAACTAACAGAGGGCCATAGACTGAGATGTACATGCTCACACACTTCTCCCAAGATACTGACAGAACTCATTAACCACTTCATATTCATTTCTTTTATGGGACTTACACTTTTAAGTTATGTAACCATGTACATAGAGGAACTAAGGTGAGACCAAGCTGAAAACATCTCAGAATAAACTCTGGATTTGGAGAGGAGATGATACTATTTTCTTTTTTCCTGCATCTTTTCCTTACACCTTTGATTTTTTTCTGAATGACTTCAGAGTGTTTATTAAGAACCCATCTCCTTCCCACCAAACAGACAGAAGTATATAGCAAAACTCAAAACAAAATTGTGAGATATCTCCACTCTAGTAACATTTAGGTCTTTTTTAAGGCCTGACAGATGAAATAAGATCTCTTATGTTATGCTCAATGAGAGGGACTTGCCTGCTAAGTGCACCTTTCTCATTTACATACCTTTATCAAATCATTTTAAGAAACATCCTTTCAACAAGATGCTGAAAGAACCATTTATCACTTCTTCCACCAGAGGGTACAGGGAGAAAGGTAACAATGCCAAATAAAGTATTTCACAAATGTTACATTTTATTTAGCATACTTTTTAATTCTAGAAAGCCCCACAAATTATATTGCACGGTTCTTCTTGCACCAAATAGCGCAATACTTTGCTTGACAGCAAATGACAACCTGAAAGAAGAAATTCAACTGATATATAAATAATACAGCATGTCGGAATGAGCTGAGGTTCTAGAGGTACATTGTGTAACTCAAGCTTTTGGTTTGGCTATTGATAGAAAAAGGAGGACCCAAAATCTTACCCAAAAGAGTAGATACATTTTTATTCAATTCCCAAAGTTGATTTTTTTTTAACACATTAGTAACCTAAAAGTTATTTCCCTTCTAATTGCTTTCTAGGATGATTTTCTCACTATGCAGAGAGTACATGCAACGATCAAACTCAAATACTCATTGCAGACTGCCCAAATAGTTTAGAAAATGAACACTCTGATATTATCAGCTCTACACTTCTCCATTTGAATCTGAGAGGAAACCTTACAAAAGAACATTAATTTCAATAAACTCATGGTTTTATGACAGGTTTCATGACAATTGAGATGTATGCTACTTTTTCTGAAAGCCTCTGAGGTAAAGAGCCTGTATGTATTTAAATAAAAATTTCTGAAGCTTGTAACTGTAGAAGAGAGTCTCCAAACACCCTTTTAACTAGACATAAGCTTTTCTTTAAACCTAACTTTTGCCTGTTTTGTAACTTGCAAAGATACAACAGCTAATTTTTGAAACCTGAAAAATATAAAAATAAATGTAGGTTTAGAAGTAATTGTTCTAATTGAAGAATCATTAGGATATGAACCTAGCACTGAACTTCTAATCCTAGGTGCAGAACAAATGCTGACTTGAATTTTTACAGTATTACATTATTAGACTAAATCAAAAGTGTGTTTCTGCTTTCTGGGTTGGTTTGGAGCCCTAACATAGTGCCTAGACAGATACATCTCTATTCTGCCAAATCCCCTCTGCCTTAAAAAGTATAATCTTTTCCCTTTCTAAATGTTTACTGTATCTGCTACTTTATTCATTTGAAGTAAAAGAGTAGTAGGTCACTGCACTTCAGCCTACAGTGTTTCAGCTTTTCAAAGCATCTGATGCTCGACAATACAAAAAATAACTAGAAATAGAAAACAGTTTACAAAGTAACTCTTCTCTCTATCACAGGTTATAAAGAGTTCATTTCTATGCCAACTGTTCTTCAGGGAAAAGGAGGAACTATTCCTGTCATTTCAACGCTTCACCAGTAAGAAAAGGATCAAATATGATTAAAAAAGGAATATGGAATCACTTTCTGAATACTTTTACAATTTGTGGTGAAGATTTTATGCATACATAAAGATATTATACATGGGTTTTTTTGGTGGTTCCTTTTTAAATGAATGCAAGAATCTCTAGTTGCTAAATTAGGATTTGGACAAAAATGCCATCAGCTCAGAAATTGTTTCAGCAGAGGAAAGGAGAAACATTCTCCCAAACTGCTCAGCTGATGTTGTACCACCCAGCATCACTCTCAGCCTACAGCATTAATGCTCTACTGCACAAGCAACGAGGTAGCTGATAAATGCCTTCAATGCATTTATCCTAAACCCTACCAATCCCTAACCAATCCAATATCCACTCATTGTGCATAACAAACATGGCAAGGTTCATCTACGGACTCCTCACATACACTCATTTGATTCCAGTTGAATCAGTTGCCTCAGCCTCGTTTATACATCACTATCACTATCACTAATCATGTGAATCAACCTATGTTGCTGCATCTGTTTAGACATACAGACATACAGAAAAAAAAAAGTAGTTTATGAAGGGGTCAAGAATAGAAGCTTAAATTGAGACTTCCTGTATACAAGGCATTTACGACTATACTGTTTGTCTATCCATGAAATTATGTTTTCTCAATCAAAACTTTCAGAGTGATTTTAAGTCATGATGAGAATACATTATAGTTTCTTCTACATTGATCATATAGTTACAGCTGCTAACTTGAAATTTCTCAATTAATATATACTGAAATTCTTACCATAAATCCTCGTGTTCTGCAGACCTGGCATGTTTTTTCTCAGAAATCATCCGGGCTCCTGAAAGTTTGTCCGTCAAATGCTAGTAGACTAGTAGACTAGTAGACTTCATCTGTTTATCCATGACCATGAGACTGTCAATCCAGGGAGCTCAGTTACTGCTTTGAGTTAAACTGAGGTTTGAGTTTTAGTTTTTTGTTTTGGTTTGGTTTTTAATCACCATTTCCAAGCCTCTGAACTCAGACACATGGCAGCTTCTTCCATCTCTATCACCTACTTCCCATGGAAGAAAATTCAGACACACAGTCAGCATTGAAGAGTCCAGAGGATACCCTTTCAATATGCTCATCTTTTCTTCTTCATAGCAAGATGGGGAAATAGACTGACATGAATGAATGTTCCTTTTTAAATGAACAGTTCCAACTGTTTACAGCCTGCTTTAGGTAAGTACGTTCTTCACTGGTTCATGGACTAAGAATATTCAGGTTCTTACCCGTTTTGAGGGTTATCTTCAGCTGACACTACAATTTGAGAGTATTTTTCAGTTTCTACCTTCAATTCAGCAGTGATGCAAGAAGACATTTTGCCAAAACCAACCAGTTTATCAGTTGCAAAAATATCACTTTGGGGCTGTTAAATAATCTAAATTTTCACTCCATTGGCATCTTATTTTACATTTCCACTCCTTGCCTTAAACTTCACACCTTTTGAGATTAGTGATTTGGAAGCACCAGAATGTAGTACATGCATATATATAGCTACATATGGATATATGAGTTAAAAAAAAGTTTCATTTTTTTCTTTGTTTGCCCTATATTGGATTTCAGGTACTGGTTGCTAGGCAATTACTAGTTGCCTCAGCACTGCTGAATTTATCTTTTCTCATCACATGTAAATTTTTTTAAAAAAAAAGAGAGAGAGATGAGCAATGAGTCATAATTAACAGTTTTAAAAACTCACAACATCCTACTATCTTATCCAAAAGGAAATACCTTAAAACAATATGAATTATAAAATAAAGTGTCATTACTGTTTGAAAACTAGCCAGTGATTCTTTTAGCTGCTCCTATTTTTAGATGCCTACTATTAAATATCATACTTTGCCACATTTTAAAGAAAAGTTTCAACAGTTTTTAAGGTATAGACACTGTTTAATATCTCAGGCGAAGCATCTTAAAGAGTGAACACACCAAATTTCATATTCTCATTTCAAGTTTCTACGGAACCATATCTCTAAGTACCAAGTGAATATATATGTGGATTTATAAGAACACATACATTCTGCCCATCAATACTTTCATCATCTTGCTTATGAAGAGCAAAACCACTCTGTAAACTGAACCAAAGTGAATGTAGTATTTGGAGGCAACTAAAGGATTCATTTTGATGCTCACTGAGGCACTAAGCTACTATTTTAATAGTTCTGCAGACACCAATTACTCTTTCCTAAATGAACTAAATGATACAACCATAAGGTTACTTTAAGAGAGGCTTTTATGATATTGAACTCCTCAGTTAAAAGGAAAGCAAAGATCCTATAGGTTTCTATTGTTATAACTATTTGATCTTACACTGTTCCATGCTTTTTGTTGTTGTTGTTTTGTCATTTGAGCATTTAAATCTATCACCAGAAATTTCTGCCACAAATAGAAATGAAATGTCACCTAAATAGATACAACTAGTTTTCATCATTTCTCTCTCTGACTTTACAGGAAGGTGATGTTACAGATCATATTTAGAATAATAATTATGTAACTGAGACATGTCCCTCCTGTGAAGAACACGAAATGATAAGGACATTACAGCTGTCAGCTACAATAAAGAAGTGATTCTGTTTATTTTAGATGATGCAGCTAGCAGTGGCACAGACTCTAGCTCTGCAGATGAATGATTCATATCCTTTTGATTTTTGTTAGTCTCTGGAAAGATGTACAGATGCAATTTTGAACTTAGCTGCTCAGATTTTTTTCAGATATAGAACAATAACCCAAGCTTTTGCACATATAGACTGTAGAGAATATACAGGATATTGTTACTCTAAGAGAGGTTTATTTCAGTCCTAAAACTTCCCCAGATACCATGCAAAATTCTGTGAAGTTACATATCTGCTAGGCAAATGATAACTGAAGGAATCAAGTTAGAATTTAGTTTTAGCCGTGGAGAGTGCTTATTGCACACAGCAGCATGAATACGGCAAAGATACCCAAAACAGTGCTTGCAAAGGTACACCAATATAGTCCAGGGATTACATTAAAATATTTGGTGTCAGTTATCACCTGTCTCTGCAGTGTAATCGCTTGTGTAACAATCGCTTGTGTAACAATTCTTGTGTAACAATTCTTAAAACTACTGTATGTCCTCACTGTTCTGCAGCTTTCCCCTCTTCAATAGTGCGCACAAAAGGCAGCCATATAACCCCACCATGATGCTGCGCCTGATGAACACTTAAAACATTCAGTAATGTTCACAGGAAAGTTAAGTAATAAAACTGTCAAAAACTTGCCTCAGCATTATCTCTATATTAACTGGTTTTGGTAACTGTTTTTCCAAGTACAATAAATAACTCAAAGCTAAACGAAGAGGGGTAGCAGCTTCAATGTGCATTCTGCTTCTTGGGAGGTATGGTATGAGACCTGAAAATGAAGATTTGGGATTAGTATTTGAGAAAGGGAAGACACACAAGGAAAATACAAGATAAGGCTGGAAGGAAACAGTATAGAGAAAGCTAATAAAACTGAGGGGCATGAGAATATGATACTTTTGATATACAGTTCTCCAAGATGGATGCTAACTGCAATTGTAGTAATAAAACAGACCTGGCAATTAAGCTAAAAAACTATACTGTTTCATTAGAATTCTAAATGTAAACAAGAAGAAAACATATACAGAAAAAAAAAGTCTTTCTTGTCTGGCATCCTAAAATAACCAAAATACCTAATCTGGACAACTGAAGTGCACTATCATTGCTTTCTATCTGAAGGCTGAGTCATTGACCTGCTCATCAACAGCCTCAGTCCTTACAAGACTCCACTGCATGTCTTACAAAAAAAAAAAAAAAAAAAAAAAAAAGCCTTCCACTCTTGCTTCAAGTAGTAGGAAAAAGAAATAGATGATTTGCCCAACTGATCTGCTATATTTTTCAGTTTATCTGCAGCTTTAGTTTATTAACAGCATCAAGGTAATGTTAACATGGTTAATTATGTATAGAATGCCCCCAATGTAGTTTTTGAAATGCAATTTCTGTTTTGTGTTATTTACCAGAATCCTGAGGAATTCTGCATATGTAGCATATATTAAAAAAAAAAAAAAAACACAAGACTAAGCAGAGATTAATATTAAAGAAGCAAAATAATAAAAAATAAAAACAGTGAAATGAAGTTAGGTTGCAATAAACAAATATCTTTTTCAGAGGCCAAAAGGGTAGGGGATTATAGTTCCACAGGGATAAGACTTTGTGACTGCACAATCTTACCCTCAGTGCCATTATTTTCCTTTCCACTCTACTTCCCCCACTCTTCTCAAAAAACACAAGAGGCAAAGCTGAAGAGAGACTCCACAAAGATGACCCAATGCTGGAACAGATGCCCAGAGAGAAGGTGCCATTGCCACCGTCAGGCGTGCTCAGCAGCCTCCTGGACAAGGTTCAGGACAAGCTCACATAATGTCATAGCTCTGACATTAGCCCTGCTTTCAACAGGGCTTGCACTAGTGATCCCTAAGTCCAAGTCTTTGTACCTGGCCAGCTCTTTAAATCTAACACTATCCTGTTTCACATCTTCCTGTCAAATATATTGCCTGGCTGCAATTTATCCAACTCAAATAACTAAATAAAAATACTAGATCATTATCATCTTCAGCAAAGAGTAAAGCATGCAGAACTAAACTAAAAATAAATAAAAAAGAACATGATAACTTTTCTCCCAGAAGAATTATGTAATTACAGTATCTTATGCTTGTATATGTGTAAGTGGAGAGATAGTATTTCATGGAAAAGTCATTGTCTGAACTTGTCACTTAAATCTGAAAATTAAACATGAGAAAATTCAGTACTTTTGGATCAATTTTTTTTCAGAACAAGTTATTAAAATGTTTCCCAAACAAATTAGAAATATTACATATGTATGAAGCCTTTCATTTTTGATCAACGAATGGAAATACTTTCCATTCCCAATACTTTCCATTTCCAATACTGGAAATACTTTTAAACAAGCTCACAGCTGCCCAGAAGACCTAAAAATAAAGCTAAAAAAAGTTTCAAAAAAATAAAAGCTGAATTTACACAGAAACTGGGTGGCAGATGAGCTGCTTCAGGTGACGAACCACAGTGTTAGGGGCAGCACAGAGCTGTGCAGTCACCGCCAAGGTCTCCACACATCACAAGAGAGACACCATCTGGGCCAGCACCACAGCAGCCGGCACCTGTGCGGGCTCCCATGCTAAACTGAACTTCGATCAGTAGAGGACAGGTGGTTCTTATGTATTTTTGGCCTCTTAAAATCAATGGTCTTCCACTGCAAACTAATGCCAGCAATAACGGTTTTGAGCAATGCACCCACCAGGGATGGAAGCTGGGCCATTAGGCAGGCAGCACTTTGTACCACTACCGCTCTCCAACTGAATTCTGCCTTTGCACGTCAACTTATTCTCAAATGTGCTCATACAATCAACTTCAATCTGTTTTCTTTCTTTGCCCAGTGATAAATTTCAGGCCATTTCCTGTCTCTGCTCCCATACCCTAATTTACAAGTATTTGGGGCTTTTTTATTGTTTGCTGTTGGTATCCAGTAATTTATTCAGACAGAAAAGAACACAGTAGTTATAGTGCAAACAGGTGATTAGAGAAGCCTCATTATTTACTGACAAGAAATATAAAAGACTTACTGCAGGTACACTAATAAATTGCCAGTACATGGTCTTGACAAATAAAGGGACTAAAATAAAAGAGACTGATAAAAACAATATAAGAGTGGAGTCTGAGATTCAACATATTTCTTCTCAAATAGAGCTATTAAAAACAAGCTGGAGGCTCATTATGGAATTCCTTTATATTTCCATGTATTTACAGGCCTCATTATAGGAATCATCCGTCATTTCTTTAAACGGCTATTGATCTCCTTCCCTACCTCAAATCAGTAACACCAGAGACGTGCATATTTCCGCACTGCCTAGGAGCCCTAGTCACAGACCAGAACTGCACTCCGCTAAGTGCTGTGACTTGCTTTGATCTCGGCCTTTAGCTAACTTTGGGAAAGCATTTTTTGCTACCTACCAACAGGCTGTTACCTTGGTAGCTGGTTGCCACAGTGGGGTGAAGACATTATCATCTCACTGCGTTACACTCGCTGCCCCTCCAAGTCCAAAGCAGAGCTGCTGGTTTGCACAAGCCCCGCGGCCAGCGACACAGGCAGCGGCACGTGGGTCGCTGCGAATACACTGCCTCACTGATAGCAAAAAGGAGGAGCACATAACACACAGCAGTGCTCAATATCCTGAATAATAAAAGCATTATTTGCATTACACTCGATGCTTCTGCAGGTTTAAGGCCTAATAAGTCTCCCAGGGAAGTCAGAAGCAAAACTCGTACTGAGTTCCGTAAAGCCGGATCAGACCACTGTTGCCATGGACTTTAAGCAAAGAGTTCTTGTACAAAGTCTTCAAACAAGGTTGACAGAATCGCTTCAAATCCACATGTTGCTCTCACACAAACCTAAAGTATCCCGGAGTTATTCCTCTTTCGTATTGCCAACAAAAGCAGTATTTGAAGATATTTCTTCCTTGTTTAATTCTACTGCATCATCCAAACAACTTTTAAAACACTTCCTTTGAATTTTATTTCCTTATAGTATTGCTTTCATCATTTCTCCCTATTTCCTGTCTTATTTATTTTTTAATCTATGTTTTAACTTCATTTTCTATTTCTTATGAATTTCTGATTAGTTCTTTTTTTAGCCCAATTTATTTTTATTTGGGTTTCATTTAGTGAGTAGTTAGTGTTTGCTTTCCAATACGTATACAGCCTTTTATGAATTTTGCACTTGTAACTTATCCATTACAGCTTTTGTGCCAGGAACTAGCTATGATGTTAAGTGTCTCCGAATTTTTGAGCCACTTAGTACATTCTATTGGCCTATCAGTTTTTCTCTCACTATTTGTCACAATTTCTGGGTTACTAAGCCACAAATTGCCATGGATGGTTCTGCAAGGCCTGTTTGGGTTAAACATAAGAGACAGATGTAAAGTAATCTGGAGAAATCACTTAAAAAAAAAAAAGTCCTCTATTTGTTTTTTTGTTATACCAAGAAAACCTGAAAGGGGTCAAACATTTATTGGCCTGAAAAAAAAAATATTGAGGGAGTTTCCTGCTATGTTATTTAGGAAAAAAAAAAAAAAGAAGTGATTTAGGTCATGAGAGCAATGCTCAGAAATCAGTGTATTATATACATTGTTCGAAATGACTTGTCTTGAACTAAGTCCTGAAAGATTTCAGCATTTTGCAGCCTGCTTCTTTATGCATCTACCCTGGTAGGGGATTTGAAAGAACACAATATAGGATGAAAATTTTCTTTTTAGCAGACGTCAAACAAGTTGGCAAATTATCTTTTGGGTAGTTTTTTATGTCTGACAACTGCATGCATAAAGCTTAATTATTGAAGCAATCTGCACAGCACCACAATAGACAGCATCTTGAATAATTATAGATCAAAGCCAGACACTACTGCACTGCATTAAGTTCTTTTCTTTTCTTGAAGCATGCTATAGAAAAATAAAAGTAAGCACAAACTAAATTTGGTCACATTCTTTGTTAGAAATACAATGAACACAACAGGTCATCTTCCAACCTCAGATAAAACATATTATCATACAAATTAAAACAAAAGCTGCTATTACAGCACGGTTAAAAGAAAAAAAAAAACACAGAAAATAAAGCATTTATCAGTGCAAGAGATCTCTGATTATCTTCAAAATAACTGTTTTAAAGTCATAACTATAAGCAGTTGCTGAAGACACTTACGTATTCAGCTGTGTGAAATGTAAGTTGCATGAACTTTTATTATCTGGGGTACCATACTGCCTCTATTTTTAAAGAAAGCTACACCACCATCCTCATTACCTACTCCCTCATAAACCCATCAGCTAAATAGTCCAAGAGAAATCAGTACGAGGTTTATTGATTATTTTTGTAGAGTTTCCTCTTACCACAGTAGGAATAATTTGATAAAGCAAAATAAACAACACACTTACTAGAAATAGAGTGTGCTGACCACAGCAAACACATCTTGCCTGCAGCCATCTTGAGAAAACAGTTTTTAGACTCCTAATTCTCTTTTCTCCATAGGTGATGCATCCATTCTGTCTGCTCCCAAATCTTTACATAGCCATACTCTCCAGACTCTAGCAAGGGTCAACATAGCCCAAAGTTATGCCGAGAATGGGGTCAAAAATTAAACAATATGGACAGCTGCAGGATTGTGCCTGGCTCCGTTACGTCAGACATAGCCTTTGCAGGCTTCAAAATTCCCCTTCCTCTTGTATAAGCATGTAAACAACAAGAACCACTTCATCAGGCACATATGGGACATATAAATCATGCTTTAGGAGCAGAAGTTTTGGCTCTTCTGTTCTGTTTTGCCAGACGCACACAGAGGTCACCAACAGGCCAAAAGAGAAGGGAGACATCTTTTCTTGCCATTGCTTAGTCTGAGCTGCAGTGATCAAGGAAAGATGCAGTGAAAAGAAGGGTCCTTTTTCTAGCAGTACTCGGAAAATGCAGTTATACTGCTGTGCTTTCCAAATGAAGCCTATAATGATGCCTATAGATTTTTGAGAAAGTAAATGGTGATTTCCGCCTCCACAAAAATCTGGCAAATCCATGTGGGTTTTGCTTACTCCCTCTCTCTTTTTCTCTTTATTTCCCCACCCTTTTTCTGTTGCCTGTCCCATAGTGCTATCATATAGGCCTAATTTTCAACTGAATGTGCTATTGAAGCAAAATTGCCAGACATTTATGTCTTCCAGTCACAGACTATAGCTGAAAATGCACAGGTCAGTTCTCAAGGCAAGACAACAAAAGGCCATTAGCCTGAATAAAAGGAGGTCTCAGAGCATCACCAAGAACATAAGCTCATGTGAATACTCTCACTTCCTCCTGGAAAAAGTCTTAGTATTTCATGTTAAACCACAAATGGCGAAACCTGAGTATTGTTCTGTGGGAATATTAGCACATTAAATGTGATTTGGGGGTTTTGATTCTTAAGGAGCATGACAGGCAACACAACATCTACTAGAATTATGATCTAAGAGCCAGGCTTCTATGTTCATTCTCCTGCATGCCAACATACTTGGACTCTGGACTTTTGCCTTGCTACAGCCCTAGCAGCAAAAGAGCGATCGTGAATCTCAAAGCTGCTAGGCAACTGCTTGATGTTTGTTCTCTGGAGAAGCTGATGATTTTACAATTTGCAAATAAACAATGTCAACCAGTAAGGATTTACAGAAAGTTAATCAGCACATTACTCTAGATGATTAGCACAGAAAGCTGCGTCACAGCTTAATGTAAGAAGAAGTCTTCGACCAAGACAATGTGAGAAGTTTAGATGCCTTAGCAGTTGCATATACAATGCGACCCATGAAAAAGAAAGCACATTTAGACTAGCCAAACGACATGAGGATAAGCAATCATTTCTCCTGTGATCCACATACACTAATATTTATACACAGAGTCTGTCATTGCAAGACTGAATAAGACCTTCATAAAACAGATTATACATGCTGAAGTAGTGATTTAGGCATTTCAAGTGTTAGTTTTCGTTTCTAGATCCTCTGAACAGGAATAGTTATGATCACCACAACATTTCGAAGGCTGATCTGTTCCTCTGACATTAAAGGTGCTCTTCCCTATCATACTAGGCATTTACTCCATTTAGATAACGTCAGGATTTCCTCCAGCAATTTGGGCATATGAGTATAGATGTATGCACACATATTCAAGACCAAGGTACTTTTCTCTTTGGCTTTTTAATTAAGCGAAACAGTTAGAATGTATCAAGCACCTCATTAAACATCTATCTGGCCAATATTTTAAACTGGATTGTATTTTGAACTCCAGGTTACAAAAGGAAAACCGTTCCGGAATAACAAACTGATAAATGGCATTGCAGAGCAATAACAAAATATCTCTACATTCAGAGTATTTCTCTCTATTCCATCCTGTCTCAAGTGGCTCAGAAAAAAAAATAGTGATTGTCCCTTCCTTCTTCCTGTGCCCAGTTTTTCTTCTACCTCTTGCCAGTCAGAATAGAAAACACACAGCACAACTACATATTGTGTCGAAGTGCTTCCTTCAAATCAACACATCTCCTCAGTAGGGCCTTGACATAACATGGGATTTGGCACAACAATGGATTTATAAACCCGTATTTTTTATCTGTGCTATGATTAGACACAAACTTCTGCAATTATTACAAGCTTTGGTATTGTTATAGCAATCATGAGGTTACATTCCTGAAGATTTTACGCAGGCAATAGGGACTGTCCTTACTTTAACTGCCTCTATAAAGAATATAAGAAACACTGTACTGTTTGGCCTCATGTTGCCTCCTCCCAGACATTAATCCACACTTCCTAGATCAGTTCTTACACTTACACTACTTACTTACATTTCACCTTGCAAAATCTGTGTCATCTGCTGAGCGATGAAGCTGCGATACAGTCAGACTTCGCCTGAATAGTAAGTAGTAATAACTCTTAACACATAATTCAACAAAGCCTGAGTTGGATCGATAAGCTCCATTGTAGTTTTCTGAGTGTGAATTGGCTTTCATAATGCCTTTTTTATTATTCTGTAATGAGAGAAACTTATGGCTGCTTATTTTATTTTTAAAACCATCTTTTTAAAAATTCACAAACACACAAGAAAATGTATCATTTCCTGTCAAGCTTGATAAAAGATTTGAGCTTGGGTCTTCAACAGTCTGTACCTCACCCTGGCTTTTTATTTTTCCCCCCTCCAATGTTGTGCCAAAAACAAAAAAGAAGGTGGCAATATCTTCACAAACTTTCAGTTTCTGATGTTTTCATGAAATTTCACTGGTTGAAGAATTCAGGGCTAGCTGTAATGCAAGCATTTAAACTGAGCTTGCTATTTTGAATTTATTTGCACAATGTATCTCTATCTACAAATCTGCAACTCATGAACTTGTAATTCTCCACTGCCATGTGGGTGAGTACATAAAAAGTTCAAGCATATGTACCATGTCACTGTGATAAGTGACACACAAAATTGTCCTGTGAAGAGACAGTAATGCCAGCAAATCACGCTGTACGTGGTGACCATCTCTCTGTTGTTCTCTGGCCTTCAGCAGAAACATGAAGGAAAAAATCCAGCACAGGGGTCCTAGTCAGCATACTGGGTCTGGCCCATAATGTCAGGCCATTAGCACTGAGAGGAATATGTTACTGTGAAAGGGATGCTGTCACTTCTCATTGTCAAAGCCAGAAGTAGAAGGTGTGAAATAACATTCTTCTCCCTCCAGGGCTTTCCCTGGAATTTTGTGATTAGCATGTTAAAAATGTAGACAAGTCGTAATAACTCTAGTTTCTAAATTTGAAATGCATTAAGAAGCCAGTGCCTATGCTTTTACTTTATTCTGAAGCGGGATACATTCTGTAACAAGATTTTAGCCTAGGACTCTGACAGATTATACTTGGGTCAACACTACGTACTGCCCAGAAGGTCACATTCCTGCAAGATATTCCAATTACATGTAAGGTGTTTTCTGCCTCAAGAGCAATAGCCTTGCTTAGAGACGCATTAATTCAAAGTCTCCAGTATTAATAAAAGAAATTAAGTCAGTTTCCATGACATAATGCCATAAATTTAAGTCGTGTACAGGCAATACATGATCACATTATTGAAGTAATTTGTCTGACAGTTTTAGAATAGCTGGAGCAGTTCATTTCCATTTTTTAATCATTTGCATATGAGACTAAAAATCTGACTATACACATATTGAGATATATTTATTACAATAAAAAAATCATAAAAATATGAACATAAAAATATTTATTTTTATGTTCAATAGCAAAAAGACAATAATACTATCTGCAGCAAGTGCTGACTGTACATAGCAGACTTGGGCTACTTGTTTTTCCTTGCTTCATGACCAGCAGGATTAAAAGAACAAAATACACGTTATTAATGTCTTCACTGAGTAACTGTACACCACAGCCTGACAAATTAACCTAAGATCCAAATATGATGCTTATTTCAACTGCAAAAACAAGAATCGCTTTTCAGTGTGCAATATAAATCCTTACTTTGCCTGTCCAAACAGAGACATACACATGCACTTTCTAAACCTACATATGCCTCAATTTTCCTTTGTCTCCACAAAAAAATAAAGCAGGAGAAATCTCATTGAGGTCAATGGCCTGATACTGTCCTGGTGCTCTCAGTATTCACATAGAAAATGAAAGAGGAACTTCAAAGTTAGTGCAACTAAACCCAGTAATCAGTAAATGCAGAAATCTGGAGAGAAGTCCAGGTCATGACTCCAGTTTACTATGACTGGAGGACAAGATGGTAGTTATGGCAGAAGAATTTGATTTTCTACAGAGGGCAACTAGAGAGCAACATTCTGTCCTAGCACAAGTTTCCACTACAGAATCACAGCAGAGACGTACCAAGGGCCTTCCCCTGGCAAGGGAGCTGGGGACTGTTACTAGACTTGTGAATAACCACAGGTTGTATTCTTAGTTATGAGGATCTCCGTACTTTCTGGAAGAAGAAAAAAAAAAAAAGCTTTCAGATGGCTTCTCCCTACCTGATTGACTCTTTCTCTTTCTTGACTCTTCTAACTTAAGCATACTGCCATTTCCCTATACTTGCACCTTGGTGGCTCTTTCAGTCCCTCCCAGAGTACTTTCTAACCCAAATATTAAACTAAAGAAAATATTGAATGGACGATCCCTATATCTTTCTTACATCATGAGCCAAGAGAATCATTTCATCCATAACCTTTCTCTCCTATCTAGCCTTCCTAATATCTCAATTTTTCTTCAAAAATATAATAACTATAAAGGAGGGGGAAAATACGAAGGTAGAAGATAACATCAGATAAGATGACTTGGCACATGACCAGACTTTCAGCCATTTAACCGATTTGCTGTTATTATCACCCTCTCCATTGCAAAAATCAAAAAAGATTATGTGGTCCATAATCAGGGAAAGGCTGTGTTTGCTTTCTACAATCAGATCATGCTGTTCTCTGTTGCTCTGAAAGGTCACTGAAGATTACCAAAAAAGATGAAAAAATAAAACCACAACCTGATCACACAGCTGTTGGTAGGAAAAGTCATCATTAAGGAATCATAGCTTTTCTGAGGTCTTGAATCAGCATGATTCTAAACACCGTAAAGAAGCATAATGTGTTTTATTTCTTTTAATTTATTGTTGCTTAATGTACCTCATGCACAGTCAGCCCAAATCCCTAACTGAAGCATGAAAATGCAACTTGAATTTTGGACAAAAAAACACCCACTCACTCTGAACACGCCAAGTGTGGATGTTCTTAGTAACCGATGGCTGCTACAGCAAAAGCAAGTATGGAAAAAAATGTTAACCTGTGATTATGTTAAATTAAAAGATCATGACCTTGCTGAGAAGGTTGTTAAATGAAAACTACACTTTCTGCATAAAGAATGTGTACTGGCATAGCAGTCAAAAATTACTTATTTAATATCACTATATAATACAAACAAATAAATAAATTGCTAGGGTAATTATGAAACAATTTAATCCATTTACCATTTGAATAATAAAACCTCTGAATTTTACCAGAACAGCTTCACACTGCAGGACATAATTAGGCACTTTAATAGTATCTAAATATTTATATGGCTTCCAGGAAAGTAAAAATGTTGGCCGTCTATTTAAGCTATTTAAATGAAGGCTTACAGGATGAAAATCCAACTTCTGGCTTTCACTGGGTATATGAGCACTTGAAGTTACTAGCTTCCTACAGATTTTAACTCTTCACAGAGTAGTCAGTATACAAGTAAACCTCTGCAATCTTGCCAATATTTGATTTACCACTAGTAAAATATGAGGTGAAAACTGATATTTTTCAAGTAATTGCATCTTCAGTGAGGTCTGAAATCATACAAGCGACAACTGAAATAATGGACAATCACCATCTGAGATGAAGATATAGAACTAATTGCTTTATGCTATTCAAGAAACTTTTTATGAGCTCTGAATCCTTGGAATTTGACAGTCATAACTTAGATTTGTGCATTCTCTCATATATCTAATTCATTTTCCACATAGTAGCTGCTACCCGTTTTAGTGGTTTCAGTTTTTTGTTCTGTTTTGAAGAGTCAAAGATGCAAGAAAAAGCATCTGCACATGTTAACAGCTTTTACTGATAATCTACAATTTCTGCAATATGGAGATCACTAATGTTAAAAAACCATCTCTTTTGCTATCAGCCCACTACCAATGAAACTGCAAGACAAGCTTGTATAGAAATATGACATCCTTTATACATATACATTCAGTTCTCACACTAAATAGATTTCTATAAAATATTATTATATACACACACAGTATTTTCTTACATACATGGTGCTACCAATAAAAGCCTTTCCATGTCATGACTGGAAATAATTTATTACATTTCCAAAATTTTGAAGGTGGAAAATAATACACCACTAAAATTCTAGGTTTTCCAAAGCACTGTGAGATGTAATGGATTATATAACAAACTTTTCTAATGTCGATTAAACTTACAAAGAAGGGATATCACAATAGAGATAGATTCATATCAAGTAACACAGCAAAGCAGCAAAGAAGAAAGAAAACCTGAAAACAGTTAGGATTAAAATATCTCAACTCTTCCCAAACACAAATAATCTTTCTGAAATTTGCTTGTCATTTTTGCTTAACCTCAAGCAGTCAAACAAACAATCAACATCCTAAACAACATAATTTATCTAATGGGAGCCAGCTTTTCTATCCCCATTAAGTAATAGCTTCAGGGAATGGTATACAGCATAAGTCATAGTAACAAGCAAACAGTAAACATTCACAGGGATACATACTTTCCTGGGTGCCTGCATCTTTACAATTACTTTACAACAAACTAGCAATTAATTTTTTTACAATAACGATTTACGAAATATACAGGTCATATCAGACATGCAGTGCAAACCTGTTACTGAAGATACTGTCAGGAGAAGGGAGGAAAGCAATTTATCTCTGCAAAATCTCTTGCGTTCTCTCCTCAAAACAAAGCACCTAAATCATCAATGTTGCAATCAATGACCAGGAAAAACAAGACTGTCAGGAAAACATATCAAGAATGATTATCAAGCATGATTGAACTAAAAAGACGTAATTGAGGAAAGAAGTCTTTCTCATAATGCTTGCATGACTGGCTGCTCTTTCTAATTCACAAGCTACAGTTCACTGCCTGAGGTTTTGACAAATCCCATATTACACTCAAGTAGCCACACTGATAATAGAAGTTAGTACACCTCATTCTGAACCAGAGATTTCTAAAGGGGACAAGTAGAAATTTCATAGAAGCTCTCAATTTTTCCTTCAATTATTTCCTGACTTCCAAGAGTTACATTGATGGGCCTGTATTTGCTTTCATTCTAGAAATAAAAGCAGCCTTTTGGCACTGATAATACAGTGTTTTCAATTGTCAATTGGTTTTCATGTAAAATGATATCCAGGATATTTAGGGGAGTTATTTTGGTTTAGTTTCATTATTTTGATATGCTTATATCTCTGCAAAATCTCTTGCGTTCTCTCCTCAAAACAAAGCACCTAAATCATCAATGTTGCAATCAATGACCAGGAAAAACAAGACTGTCAGGAAAACATATCAAGAATGATTATCAAGCATGATTGAACTAAAAAGACGTAATTGAGGAAAGAAGTCTTTCTCATAATGCTTGCATGACTGGCTGCTCTTTCTAATTCACAAGCTACAGTTCACTGCCTGAGGTTTTGACAAATCCCATATTACACTCAAGTAGCCACACTGATAATAGAAGTTAGTACACCTCATTCTGAACCAGAGATTTCTAAAGGGGACAAGTAGAAATTTCATAGAAGCTCTCAATTTTTCCTTCAATTATTTCCTGACTTCCAAGAGTTACATTGATGGGCCTGTATTTGCTTTCATTCTAGAAATAAAAGCAGCCTTTTGGCACTGATAATACAGTGTTTTCAATTGTCAATTGGTTTTCATGTAAAATGATATCCAGGATATTTAGGGGAGTTATTTTGGTTTAGTTTCATTATTTTGATATGCTTATGAATATCTAGAATATCAGTCAGAAATTTATTAACTTCCTCCTTTTTGTTTCACCCCTTGCATTCACCTGCACCATCTGCTCTTCTCAAAAAAAAAAAACATGATTCTTAAGGAGCTTTCTTGAATATCTGGCATAAAAACTCAGTGGGTGTATCAATTTTCTATTGCCATAACCAGCTCGCACTCACATATTCCCCATGCGGTTTCTGTGACAAGCTTTCCATGCTGTTGCCCTGTTCTAACACATAGGCCTCTACCCATCTCTAAGTCTCGTTCTCATTTGAGAACCTATGTCTAGCTTGTAAAGGTAAAACAAAATAAGTTGCAAGCCCAGAGGAATTATCTGACACATCTACACAGGGCCAAAGTGGCCACCAGGTGCAAACCAAGAACTCCTGCACAGAAAAAGCAGCCCAGTTTTCTCCACAAAATTATCTGTCAGAACGGATTGCTGAAAGATGAATGTTATTAGGAAATTGTCACACAACAATTCAGCATTAATTTGAGCCTCAACCATATAACCTACCTGCTTGGATACATATTCATAGTCTCATTAAATTCAACAAGGTTGTGCCAAGGCTCCAAATTTATAAACTGGATTTAAGTACAGCTTACAATGTCTAGTACACCAGGTATTTCAATATCAGATTGATTTTATCTATTTTATCCATTTGAAGATTCTATAACTGAAAGCAAGCTGGTTAAAATTTTTAACTGCATCTATATAACACTGCTGCCCTTTAAGAGTTAGAAGAGATTTGCTTTAGCTACAACAGCAGCAAATAACTTGAATGCTATAATGCAAGAGAACTCAGAGATATCACACTGATTTTTGTTGATCTAGCTATGGATGCTGGGTATTTTCTAAAAATAAACAGAGGATTTTAAAAACAAACAGAGGATGTAAGAAAGGTTTACAATTAAATGTAACACATTATGATGATCACACCCAGCCCTGTCTGGAAATAGGAACTGGCCATGATACAACAGAGGTAAATGCATTTCATCACAACCTAGGTGGGATGTGTGGTCTTTCAACCTTCAGCCATGAGCTGAAGACAAGAGCTTGTCTCCAGAGCACACTGGTACCAAGGCTGCACATCTACACAGGCCGCAGGCAGCAGGAAACCGTCCCGCTGGTTGCAGAGCCAACAGGCCCTCTGCATCTGGCACCTCCCTGGCCACGGCCTCTCTCAGAAGCTGCTCACGCAGCCAGAGAGCATTGTTTCGGCAGATGAGCGAGTCACAAGAATTACTGTTATGAAGATATAATGCATTGCATCGAATTCTGGTATCTCCACATTGCCCATTTTTCAATGGGTACACTGATTGTTCTATTGAAGCAACTTTGCTTTTTTTTTTTTCCTTTTTTTTTTTTTCTCCCTGTTGTTAGAAAGCTAACTTTTTAAATACATATATAGCCATTAATTAAAATAGCTGTTCTACATCCATTTCTATAATTCACTTTGGGCAGCTGCATACGTACAAACATTGCACAGCTGTGCTAAAGGGCTCGGGTGCATGGCAAATACTAAATGTGTCAGATGTTTTATGCTAGGCATTAACTGTTACTTAAAATTTTATTTAAGCAAAGCAACAGAGCTGAGAATTCAAAAATAATACTCTATACATAAAAGCCTCAGTATTAGATCTAAAAGCATGAATAAACCAATGTTGCTTGTTTATTTGGTTTTTGTCTTATTTTGAAAATACCTTGAGGACTCTGACTCCATACTTCTTACTATGCCATCCTAGCATAACCAAGCGGACAAATCCAATGCTATGTCTACTCTAACATGAGCAACTTCAACTGCTTAACTATTCCTGATAAACAGTATGTGCAATAATTACTTTCTAGAGCAGTGAACATGCTTTGAGTCCCAAGAAATCAGAAATATGTAAAAGGTGAAGTAGCTAGAAATTTGAATACTGAATTTGAAATTTATATTAAACATGAATATTAATCGCTTCCAAAGTTGAATTTTTACATTCCATTGAAACAAAGAAAATGAAATGCTATTTCAGTTTTGAGATTAACACATTGAACTACCCAATGTTAACCTTCTCTAATGATGAACAAATCATTTTTTATAATCTTGTTATATTTGAAAGGAAAAGAATAAAACTGTCTATGAAAGTATGATATTGACAATTATTTTACTTTTCAAAAGTGATTAGATTCCACTGAGAATATTGAGGAGGAAGAGTGAAAAGCAAATCCAGAGAACCCACACTACTAAAACCCAATCTACCATTAAATCTAGTATCACAACTAGATTTATAGATCACAACTAGATATTCTAAAGTATCACAATTTCAGAAGAGTCCTACAAGGTGAAACGCAAACAAAAACATTTTCTCTAAACATTAAAATTTTTTTAGTGATCTTGCTTTGAAAAAGCTATTCAAAAAATTAAGAAAGCATGTGTACTTGGCTGTGTAGATATATTTCTAAACATATCTAAATCCTAAGTGACATACAAAGATTAGCCTAAAAATGCATTTATATGTTTTAAATATTGGATTCCACTTAAGGTATCAGCCCTGGTAAATTTAAAATAGCTCAAATATTTTCAAACACAGGTGTATTAATTACTAACAAAAATGTGAATTCTAATAAAATTCACAAACTATTTGAAACCATACCTAAATATGAAAAACATATGAAATAGAACTTATTATCTATTTTTAATTTTGCAGTTCCTAACTAATCCTAGATTTGCATAAACCATTTTAATTAGCAGATTAGTTGAATAGATCATATTCTCCCTCAATTTGATTTTTCAGCTTTAAAAAGGGAAAATTACTCTCAAGATGTACAAACATCACTTTATCTAGATAGATAAAATGGCAATGTTTTCTCACTCATGTGTAAATGCAGTTCCTGCTGCTTCAAAAAGGATCTACTCTTGGAATAGCTTCCCTTCTGTTACACATGGGAAATAAGTTTCTGCAATGCCTGAGACAAATCCATCGCTCCTTTTCCTTCACAGCCAAAAACTCAGCTAATGAGAAGCTGAAGTGAAGACTGGCTCCACGGTACCTGTCACTGCCTTGCATGGACAAGGGCAAGCTTGTCCATGAAAAAAAGGAGAGATTTACAAAGGAAATTTGTGGCCTTCCAAATCCTTCTTTAATATCTCTTGGAGAAGTTTCTGGTAATATATTTAGTAATTGTGGTAATAACCACTTCCTCATGTACATAAGACAATACCATCTAGTTGATGTATAGTCTCTTTTTATTCTCCAAGGAAGATAATTGTCCCCTTGAAACACTTATAAGGTGGATCCTTGAAGTCTAACATCGCATTATCTAGCTTTCAGCAACACACTTTTAGAATAATACTTTTAAGAACAGAGTGTGTGCATGTGAATTTGTAAGCAAAATAAGACTTCTTTACTAACTCTGTCATAAATGTCTACTCCAAACAGTGCTCAAAGTGGTCATAATATGAACAACCCTTACATTACACGAAAAAGCAAATGCATGAAGAAAGTCTCTGCTGAACATATGGGTTGGAAATTCTGACATGTCTGACATTCCTCAAGAGAAGAGAGATTCACAGGTTTGTCATTCCACATTTGCAATATCAGTTTGAATTTTCTGGAATAATTTTGCCAGTGAGAATATGCCTTAAGATGCTGTTATCCAAAGAAAAAAAATCCCTAGAAAATCCATTTATTTTAAGATTATATTGCCAGCATATTTTTTCTCCCTTATAGTAGTAATTACTGAATCAAAGCAGAAAACTAAGGTGCATACGAAATCCAAACCATATATTCAGGTTATGATTACATCATCAAGATTAATTAAGTGGGAATATCTTTCATAAAGCTAATAAATAAACTATCCTTCTCCATTGATTTTTTTCAGTAACATTGAGAAAATACTTTTCAATATTTCTTTGTTTTCATAGTAGTCTTCAAATTATTATGAAGTATAATTGAAAACAGACCACCAGAAGTAGCTTGATGTCATGTTGGCTATTTAATTTGACTCTTTCCGCATGGTATTTGCAAGAAAACACAATTAAAGAGAGCTTAAAACTCACATTTCCGTATTCAGTGCAATATGATCCACTAGCCATTCATGAACTTTTTGGGCTTATTTTAATATCAAAGCATGCTTATTATCAATCATTATGTCACTAGGAACACAACCACATAGGTAGGCATTAATCTAAAACTTCAGGTAGCTACAATTATTAATGCACAAGGGAAATCAAATCAAATTTACATTTGCCTTTGGTTCAACAGATAGGCAACATAAACAGGCACATAAAATGGAGCAAAGGAAAAACAAAGATACAACACTATCATGAACATAGGCATATTTGCACAGTCAGGCTGTCTTTACAAGTGATAATCTAAACTCTATTTCTCTGCCACTGCCATTACCTGAGAAGTAAATTAATATCAGATTTTACCCTCCTCTCATTGATTTTGTCTTAACTGTACTGGGACAAAATAATTAAGAATATCTCAAAAATAGGAGAAGGGTTTTGGCAGAGAAAAGGGTTAACACATCCACTGAATGAGGGGGCAGAAGTCCACTACCTCATGGTGAGATCATTTACTCTTCAGTTCTACTGTTTGTGGCCTGCCAGCCATATCAGCAACACAAGAGCTGTGCAAAAAGTCAACAGGGAACTGGGGTGGGATGCAGGGAGAACAGACAATACGCAAAAAGCCTGCAGGCAGAGCAAGGCATAACCGGGGAGCACAAGGACAAGGGCAGGAGGGTACTAAACCAGCAATCTCTGTACTTGACACATTGCAACTCCATTAGAAGCGCAAAGGATGGGGGCAGGTAAACACATGAAGCAGAGTAACCATCTTAAGCATCCTGCCAGGTGATTTCAGATTTGTCGGGCAGCACTTGACAAAAGTGAACTCAAAAAGTTCAGTTCAAAAAGTTTTACTTCATTTTTATTCCATTTACCCCAAGATTTCCTCAATCCATAGATAGAACTGTTTGTGCCCTTGCTAAGAGA
Source organism: Tinamus guttatus (assembly GCF_000705375.1). The sequence continues at coordinate 100,905 of NW_010585408.1, read as the reverse complement.
TGCACAAGCAACCTGTCTTCCATGCTGTCCTTTGGAAACTTCTGATCTCCAGTCATTACACAAAGACACTAAATCCATTAAATGAAAGATGACTGAGATCCCCTATACAATTTACTAGTAATATACTTAAGCAAATCCTTGTGCTGTGGGTTCCCGGCATCATAAAAAGATGGATTGAACAACATAGTTTGCTTCTACTTATTTTAGAAAATTGTAGTCCATTTTAAAGGAAAAATATTAACTATATTCTTTACAATATTTTCTTGTTTTGCAATATATCTGTAGCATCTATACTGATCCCATCTCTGACATTTCTGACAGTTTTAGTTTCCATTTAACTGATATTTAAATTGAAGTATTGTAAGTATCATTATTGGCCAACAGCTGCCCACATAAAACCAACAGTTTTTTTTTTCCACTAAACTGCAGAAGGCCAGAACTACGTAAGGACAGATGTTACAAAAACCATGCATGTTTGGAGTAAAAATGAGAAAGATAGATACAACTAGTTGAGGCTTAGAAAATATGTGTTCAGGAACCGTTTTCTGTTTAATTGTTCCTTGTAACAAGCAATTAATATAGAGCATATAACAATTTATTACAACTTCCTCATACATTAGGGACTACAAACAATAGGGCTGTGAAGAAAAAGTCTAAAGTTTTTATGATCTTAAAAAGGCTTTTACTGTTTATGACTTAACCTTCTCTAAATGACTTCTGAATGCTACCATACATTTTTATCACAACCATTTTACAGTATACACAATAACTTAATTATCTTCCAAAATAAGCCTTCCAAGACACTTAGGCTGTGCTTTAGGAGACATATGGTTAAAATATCACTTTCAGATCTTAGTCTCTTTATTGTGGCAGTCATATCAATAACCTACTAACTCTATCCATTTGGGGAGAATGATCTACTTGCCATAAGGATTTTTCCAGTGAAGACCTTTTTGTGATAGAACAATCATTATGCACTCTTCAAAAGCAAAATTTGAAAAGCTGAAATTTGAACACTTATTTCCAAACATATGCTTTCTTAATTTGTTGTCTGATTTATTATATTTTTAGAAATCTACTCTGCAAAGAATTTATATCCTCAGATCAATACTTTGATAATTGGCATTAAGGTTTGATTACAAGTATCTTAAGGAAAAATTTCTCTGAGAGTTTCTCAAATTAACATTTCTTGAGCCCTGCAGCTGTCAGTCTCAAAACATGAAAACAGAATTTCACCTCAAACTCAACAATCCTTACTTCATTTCCCACTTGTATGTCACATGCTTAAATCCTAATAAGTTCTGAACCTTCTACATAGTTGTCCCTCTAGTAAATCAAGACACCAGACTACTCTGGTTCACTTCAGATAAGTCATCTAGCAGAGCAAGGGATCAAATGCATTTTTGGTGCTATCCTCAATGAGAAGTACAAACTTCCATCCTTTTTGCTGTGCCTGCTCCTGGATCACTAGACAGCAAGGGCAGAACTGCTGTTCACACGCAGAGTAGAGATGCAGGGAAACATGTAATACATAATATCGAATGGAGATGGTGTTTGCAAGGCAACCCAATAAAAACAAAAACAGAAAAAAAAAAAAAAAAAAAAAAAAAAAGAAGTCATGGGGTTATTCTCTCATTATTTGTTAGGTTCCTGTCTGGGAATCTCCAAGTCAGGAGAGAAAAATGCTGGGGGCAGGGGAATCTCAGCAGTGTAGGAAAAAAAAAATTGAGTGCAGAGTAAGTTCTCTCCAACTCCCTGTCTGAATCCTTAAACATCTGATTCAAGAGAAACAGACACTGGTAAAGCCCTTGGAGGGACAGTAAATGCTTTTATAGCTTTTTTCTCAGATTACTGGCTCTGCCCTTACCCATCGGTTTTTTCAAAGTAGTGCATTTGTAAAGGAACACTTGTTCTCTCCTTAGAGGTTATTACAAAATCTATATTGGAAACCTCTGCTCAATTTCCGCCTTTCAAAGCTTCTAACTATTTATTATTTTTATAATTTTCTTTAAGCAAATGGCATTTT
>NW_010585408.1:84339-98868 GCF_000705375.1 Tinamus guttatus | reverse complement strand
CATTTTGTATCTATTCTTTTTGCAAAGAAGATCTTTACCCATACACTCAGTCTTTTCTTGCAAAGGGTCTCAAATTGATTGAGGTCTTTGTGTGCATGCATGTGTATGTGTGCGCGCACACATGTGTGTGGTGGTGCCCAAATATACACAAAATCCTTTTAATCCTGGGTCAGAATAAAGACAGCAAATTTACCCCAGCTGATATCCTTAGATCTCATATTTTTTGTCATGAAAGAAGCCCCTTCTCAGGAAGATGCCTTCTTGGATTTTCATGTTTTCTTTCACTTGTGAATCTGTCTGTATACCTTGGAAATTGCTCAGACAGAAAAGCCCACCCTGTTGTGAACAGCTAATTGCTGTGGCAGCCCTCTGAATTGCCATGTGATTGCCACTTGCTCAGGAAGTACCCAAGTTGTCCCATGATTTCCTTGACTAAATATCACCTTCCCTCACAACCACCTTCAAATATTCACTGCATTCACATCATCTGAGACCACTCATCCTATCTGATGCTTCTGCTATAGCTCAGTTTGTCCACGCTTGCAAGTTCATGCTGACTACATGGCAGCACGTGAATTTATTTGCAGTAAAAATTCAAAATGATAGCACACATGGGCACTTTTGCAGACTTTTGATTAAATCCTAAAAGCTCCTGCTGTAAGCAGTGGTATACCTAATTGCTTTCTCTATTCTCAATACTTTTACAATTGAACAGCTTGGATTAGGGAAGGTACTTGCGTACTTCAACATTACCTCAAAGAAAGATAAATATTCATCCACTTTGAGTCTCAAAGAGAACCTTTTTTTAAAAAAAATGAATGACTGCATCAATTTAAAGTAGATTATACTAACACCAAAAAGGCATTTTATTCAGTACTTGGTTTTGCCTATTATGTTGTAACATGAGATTCGATAGTTAAAATAAACACAAGATATGCAGTAAAGCTATCTAGAAAAGGTTGAGAATAGTGGTTCCCACATTTTATATATGATACAAATATCAAAGAGAAGACAGTATTCCATTCATTAAGTCTACTTCTTCACCTGACCCATAGCAATGTCCTGTGTTCAGGGGAAGCTATAGCCTCAGTTATAGACTCAATACATGACCAGATACAGTTCAATATTACCTTAGAGGCCCGCCCCCAATGTGAGAAAGTGCTGGTCATTCTCCTGCAGTACTGTCCAATAGCAACTTTCATGGATGATTTAATTAAACAAGTTGTAATAACAACTCATGCTTTGTGCTATTATTTTAAATAAGGACTTTTTAAAAAGATTTTTTTTAAAACTATGTATATTACTTTAAACCACTGAATCACTAACATGACATAGATGTTGCACTGCCCTCTTTACGATAAAGGCAGTTATTGCTTAATCGGTCTACTTAGTAATAGCATTTGAACAACAGTAATTTAAAATTTCCAAAATCTGCTAAATCTGGACAGCAGTCTACTAGCTATATCCACCTGCATATGACACTTCTTTAAATCAGTGGATTCATAAAGAATTATATACACTTCTGGCCAAGGCTTAGGCTCACTCAGGGACTACACTCTCGCTGCTGGATAAAGGGAAAAATGAATTCACTGGCTGTATGCACTCAGACAGTTGAAATGACACAAACTACTCTCCATGGAATAGATCTGGAAAGAGCTCTGCAATTTACAGTAGGGTTTCTTTTACTTTTTTTTTTTTTTGATTGCTGCTTGAGATTTTTTGGAAGACACTGACTGAAAGTGTAGGAGTTGGTATACTCATTAACTGGAACTGTTTGGGTTTTGGAAACCGGGTCAGGAAACACTGACCATCCCGAAGGGAGGTTAAGGGAACACCAAAACGCTATCCAAGATGACCGGTCTGAAAGCGCACTCCGAATTGGCTTTCTGCTCTGGATGCATCTAGGAAGCTGCAGCACCCATATTCCTTACAACTAACCAAGCTTGCATATAAAAGATACTCAAGTTGACTGTAGCTATCCCCTTTTAACTACAAATCACTTAAGGAAAAGTGTTAAATTATTTGCAAATACTTTTGTGGAAGCAGAAGTGCCAAAGGTTATGAACAAGTACCTCCACAGCCTCCATCATGTCCTTTTGTGGGGCCTGTCTGCGAGCTGCACTCCATTCAGTGCCTGCACAGCCCACGCTGCCCCATCATGCTGCTGGGACCAGACCCCGTGAGCACCCTGAGAGCACCACGGGAGGCCACGGCCAACACAGAGCCATCAGGATCAGGCTGGCCATGGCAGGGAGGCCCTCACCAGGACCCAGATTCTGCCCGATGGCAGTGCCCAGTGCCCCCAGGGGTCTGCTCACTTGGTGATGTCTTTGATGGCCTGCCCCAAACAGAGCTCCCTTGGCCCTTTCCTCCTGCCATTGGGGGAAAACAAACAAGCAAGCAAGCATGTTTGCCTCCTAATTTGTAAAAAGCCATTTCATCACAAAGACATGCTTATGTAACTGTTCTCCAAGAGTTCACAAAACGCAGTGTTTGTGACCTATGAGCAACACCTCCTCTCTAAACACCAGGGCCCCTGTGCTGCACAGCAGCCCCAGCCCAGCTCCTGATGAGTAAACACAGGTTTCCCAAAGCATTCCCATGACTGTCAAGGCCAGTGGGTCTTACCTCAAATTTGGGATTCTTGTAACGTAATTGGCCTTACGCAGACAGAAGAAAACATAGGCCAAGAAAACATGACATAAAAACACATTGTTCCCTTTCTGTCATGTTGATACAGTCATTACGCTATCAGGCCAAAGGCTGATCCAGCAGCCTGTGGAAAAACTTAGAAAAACTATATATTTAGATGTATTCTACTAGTTAAGTACTGCTTATTAATACTTAGGGGCAAATATGCCCAAATTTAAGTAGCACAACTTACAAACCTCTTACAAATCTATTAAAAAAGAGGGTTTTTTTAACTAATTCTGAAATGCAGAAACTCTTAGTATAAAGGCCAGTTATTCTCCACACTAAACTCATTTGAAAGATGAGATGATGAGAGAAAACAATGCTTCAGTACCTGCATTAACACCACTGCTCTACAAAGATATATTCAATATGAGGATACGGGTTTATATATATTTAGAATTGGCAATTCAGCTACCACTGACTAGTTTCATAACTCATCCACATCTGTAAAATCTCAATTCTGATTGAACTAAATGATCCAGCTTTTCTACTTCCCAAGATGATTTCAGGAAAGAAAATACTTAAAGCATTTATGGAAACAAGACAAGTGAAAAATAAATTGTTTTTGCCATACTGAAGGCACACAGGCTGGACCTGTGTGAGTCAAGCCTGCTGAATTACTTTGGACTAATAGATTATTTAGTCGGAAAACAATGCTCTGAGGAGAACTTTGTGAATTCCAATTGAATTACATGAATACTTTGGGCTTCTGAAATTTTCAAAAGGACAGAAACATATTCAATTTAAATCTTGAAACAATTATATTTTTGAAATGTGATCCTTGTGGTTTTCTTAGCAAAGTAAGAGAGTCCCAAAACATGTGAACTAGTTCATGATCCAAAACTCACAATTTCTGTGATTCTGTGATTTCTGTGGAGGAAACTTTTTTTTTCCTACATTGTGATGTTCAAGAAGCATGAATTATTCACAAAGCTTACATAAGGCTGGTCTAATCAGAGACTTTTTTTTTTTTTTTCCTGGAAGTTTTGCAAGGCACATAATGGCTGACTGAAGTAATTGCAGGAAGGGAGAAATAGATCTGTAATAAATGTGAATATTATCCGAGAGCTGAATTTTAAAAATTGTCTCATTCCACAGAGTTTTTTATGGAAATATTTTCAGGAAGACATTACATTCAAAGACATTACAAGGATGAGCACGGATAAGCCTAAAAGGAAATTAATCATTCCATTTCAGGAGCAGGTTTTGAAAAGAATGCAATAAATAACACACAGGCCTGCTGCGATTATGAAACAAACAGGTTTTGAACCCTAACTCTTCTCTGGAATAAGTATCAGGCCAAAAAATAATTATTTCATGCAGGTTTTGGACTCAGGACTCTATTTACCCTTCTCTTCAACTAGAATTGCACAGACGAAGTCCAACCTGAAAAGTCCTTCTTGAAGGAACAGAGAAACAACTGTCGAGATAGCAAGGAACTAAATGTAAGAACAGCCATACTGGGCCGTGAGCACAGAAGAACGGCAGTTTGTAGTAGTTGACAACCCAATCCAGCTCAGAGTAATAACAGGCACGTCCAGAAGACGTTCAGTTCTACGCATACCTCTTACTCCATTTACCATTGAAAAATTTCTTATCGTCTTATAATAACCTGAAACTTCTAGTATTTCAGTAGTCTTGTCTTATAAAATTCAATGGTATTAACATGAACACTGGCAGGTTTAGTGCTGTTACCTCATCTCACAGAAGGGCACCTGAAGGAGAACGTATGTACTCGCAAATGGCGACTGGACACAAATGGCCTGGTCCAGTCTGAGGTCTTCGCACAAGTGTATCTTGTGGCAAATCCTTAAGTCATGCTTAATCTTGCAATCATTTTCCATCCAGGAAGAGCTATTAATAAGTCTGGTTTTATCGTGGTACTGTCTGAAAATGTTTTACTTTACCCAAACAGAAGGTATATATGCAGATATATTTGAAAAGACGTAGTAAAAGGCATATGTAAAAGAAAACGAAGGAATTCGACTCATATGGACTAACATCCATCAGCATTGCTTTTCTCTCATCTCTGACACCATCTTTTTAGGCTAGATCCACACAGTCTCATAAAGAACTTTCAATAAACTAGTGTACCACACCACATTGAAGAGTCAGCTGCAGTTTTCATAAGAATTCTGCTGTTGCATTGAGACATCACATTGTAATTCAGGAACTATGTGCAAGAGCCAGATATTCTCCTATTAAGTAATCATGCCATCACCTTGTGCAAGGAAGAAAGGTTTTAAATTTACAGGAGGAGGCAAAACAGTATGTAAACCTGTAACATATTAATCAGGCCCATATTAACTGAATAAAGGTCATTCAGAAGATAACTTTATTTCATACCTCCATGCTACGTGCAAACTTAGCATTCCTTTAGCCATTTTTGTGTGCAAGCATATAAGTACATAAATAACTACATTAGTGTAACTTAATAGGTAAAGAGATATCAATTCAGACATTATAAATTGCTACAAAAATCATTTAGGGAATTGAATAACAGGAAACAAAGCTTAATTTCAGAGAAAGAATTAAAGGTTCTCTTGGTTTCCAAACTTACTTCTTTAAGCCATAGCTTTAAATTAATATTTAGTAATCATTAAAATAATCTTTATGATTATTGTATGGCTCATTGAGAATGAAGCACTCAACTGAGAACACATGTCTGAGGGAAAGCAAATTGAAGTAGAGAGCAGGAACAGCCCAATGTTAAAGGAATTTTAACATTCCTCAAAGTAACATCATCTAACTAATTAAACTGATTATGTTGTGAACTCCAAAGGCATAGAGATAACTTTCTAATCTTGAATAGTTTTAAAATCCTTGATTATTAATCTGCTATTCGCATAAAGGTATTGCTTCAGTACTTCAGTACTGAACTACTTCAGTAGTTCACTGTTCACTTCAGTAGTTCAGATAGAGAAAAGAGAACAACCTTGTGAATTTCTGAACTCTGATTCCCACTGCAGCTATTGAAATCAAGCAGTTGTGTTTGGTATCAGATGACAAATTTAACATTAACAAAAAAAAGCTGTTAAATATTCTCAGCCTTGTACGTATTAGCTTTTCTAGGTCCTGTTCTAATGGGAAATATTATTCCTCACAAGACATGCTTAGGAAGATCTATGTGCAGTGCTGCCATGGTTCTTTGTGCTATAAAGTAGAAAAAAAATAATGTTCGCATTTACATGTGAAGTTCAATAACCACTATTATCACTATCAAGCGATAATGATTATCTCAGTTACATAAACATGAAGAAAGAAAAAAGAAAGAAGAATGGAGAGGAAAGTACCAAGAAACATCTGATGGAGCAGAAGCTTGAATGCAGGTCTCAGTGCCTAACCTTTGAAGTGTTTTTTCTTCTTGCATATTTTTTTGCAAGCTGCCAAGACCAAATTTTAATTTAAAGTAGGGCAGTTTATTCAGTGTTAGCACATCACTGATCACAGGTACCATTCTCTCACGATTGTCCTGTATCATGTATGCATGGAGGAAAGACAAGAGTTTTGAGATCCAAAAGCTCCAAAGTAAGTAGACTGTTTCCAAAGCAAACTACAGAAAGATACAACCTCTCTACAGCTTTTTCTTCCCCATGTTTCCCCCAGGGCAGAATCACCAATAAGCCAGATTCCTTCCAGCTATAGACCTTTTCCCAAGATAAAATAAAGGAGCAGCAAACTGGACACATCCTTACTGTTGAACAGACTCTAGCTCTCTTTTCCAGGAAAGATAATGTCTTTTGTCCAAGTAAAGGCAAAAAAGGGAATGTACACCAAACTCATTCCACATCTTGCCCAATTTCATTTACTTGTAAAAACGCATAAGCCTCAGACCTGCAAATGTGCTTATGCTTCTTTACAAGGAAATAAAAAAGTGTCTCTTCTTCAGCATAGAAGGCTAGACTCTCCTCTCTCCCCAAAACACACACACATACCCCTCTGATTTCCAGGGACTGTTTTTGTCTGTTTTTCCTAAAGAAAAATGTTTACACAGTTAAATTAAATTTTAGATGTGCATGTACTTACTGAGCAGAATATTAAAAGACTTAAAGATAATTATATCCTTAGGAGTGTTTTGAAAATAAGTGACTGGATGGAGAGAATTTATTCATATCCCTTATAAGAAAAACCTGCAGTCAACTTGTCTTTCATCAGATATCAGATAGCTTTCTTCATAATCATCCTAGATACCAGGGGCAAATTCAAATCTGTTCTTACTATCAAACAAGAACATACATCATTACAAAACAGGTTTCATTTAGCTACTTGCGCAGGTATGTTAAAACCCTTTCTCACAGCCAAATGTATTCACTGTTCTACATCCCCACTAGGAGCCAATGATCAAAAACAAAAAAGCTAGACAACTTAATCATACTCAAGACTTAGAAAATATTTGAAATGGTGTGGATATTTAAATGAAATATGCTGTTGATCTATGAATGAAGCAACTGAACCCTGTGCAAGTTCAAAAGAAATATCTTGGATAATTACTATCTCTCTTTCAATAGGTCAGTCAAGAGCCAGTCAAGAGCTATATAGGAATTATAAACTTCTTTCCCCCTTCAATTTCCAGAAGCAGATTTTCCCAACCTGCCAGCCTCTTCAGAACTAAATCAGAAGTTTTCTCCTGACATCAGTCTTCGGAACTGTCCCTGAAGGAGAGTTGTGGCAGCCACAAGATTTAGTTTTTAAAGATTAGTTAGTTCATTAAGTACTAATGCATGTTCAGCAGATAGACTATCCTACACAGCAAGAGCAGTATGGGCTAGACAATTAAGCGGAACAGTTGGCAGAACAAATGCCTTCAATTTCAGCAGGTAAAATTCCAGAGCTGAAGATCCCAAGATAATTGTTGTTTTATTTTTTAGTCACAGTTTTCATTGAGATATTACTACAGCAGAGGCAAGGTGATACTACTAAAGTCTTTCAATGGCTAGTGAGAGAATGAAGCAACATCACCCTTTCTAAATCGCTTTAATGTGCTGTGCTTCAGAAAGAACAAGTGGTCCTTACAGGTGTAAGTGAAAAAAATACATCTTCTACCAGCTATTCAGCAGCTAACTTTCCTGGCCTACAGATACGAATTTATATGTCCATCAACCTCTAAGCAGGCATTACAGTAGTTTGATCTGTGATTGAGTGACCTTCTGTACCACAGCTTATTAGGAAGAAAAATACACCAACAGAAAAACAACAAAACGAAACCCCACAACTCATAAAAAAAAGGTTACAAATAAATAAATAAATAAATAATCCAGTAAATGGAAGTGTAGGAAGCACAGGAAGGAATGGAAGACAGGGCCTATTTTTTAATTGCTTTGCACTATCTTTCCTGAACCTTTTGTTGTGTTGCAAGTCCATAATGTAATAGCTACACAAACAGAGGAAAAGAGATGTGGAAAAGTTGCAACAAAAGCCAAAGTTTGACTCCCAGATTCATTCCTTTTCTATCACTTCTAAATTGAGTGATTTCCTTTAGCAGCTCAGCAACAATAGGGAGTATTGTATTCTTGTATGCTTAATAGAAGGCTTCAAACACTAAGAATACTTTAGTATAGTGTTTTGAAAGTTCTGAACTTCGAAACACCAAAACTCGCACACAGAAATAATCCATATAAATAAAAATGATCAAATAATATGCTAATGATATATATATTCACAGATGACAAGCTCCTTGGGTCAGAATACTCTTTTCTTCCTATATTAAATTATGTTAATAAAGAATAATCTATTCTTTCTTCTTTGCCATGCCAGTTTAGATGTCATATTCTCTATATTATATAGAGAGTATTACCCTGGCCTGTATCACCCTTGAATCTGGCCACCATTAGTTGTATTATGCCATGTGGTACATAATTTTTTGCTTGCATACTAGAAACTCTGTAGTCATGCTCCGTGTTGCCAACTACCTGTTAATTCTAATTTGACAAGTCACACATAATCATTTCCATGTGGCACCACTCCTAAGTCCATGGACCCGCAACAGGGCTTATTAGCTCAAGCATCATAACTGATTTCTGCTTTGATGTTGCCTTGGGTAGGTGACATGTGGGTGTCTTCAGGATGGGCAAGTACGCATACACAGATTAAAAATATATTTTGTTTTCCTGTAATTATTTCACAGGAATAGCTGCGAGTGCTATCATGTTTTGATGTATGATTTTCTATTTCTTTTTAGACTGTGTAGCATTTTGATGCCCCCATAAACATTCAATCTGTGTTTTTAGACTGAACCTTCATTCTTCTAGGAGCAGACTGTTCTTTGCTCAAAGGGAACAGTTGTACAGAATATTTTTTCTCTAATAACCACAAAATTGACAGAGCGAATTTGACAGGACATTTTCCTTCCAATGATAAGAGTAAGAACATTTAGTGAAGTATGAGCATGTCATACAAAATGCTAATACAAGGTTGGGCTCTTAAAAAAAAAAAGAATCTGGCACATCTGTCATTTTACAAGCATTTGCCATCTTCTACCAATCCTCTGTTAGCCAAAAAGAGATATTTTTACCTTTTTAAACTTGCTGATCAATCTTGATATTAGAGATAGATACTATCTGTATCAGTACACAATATATTTAGATACTATATTAATGATTTATCCAGAACTTTGGGAACATATGAAACGAGAGATGCAAGAGAGAATTTCTTTGATACATTATGATAAGCACACAAAAGCAATAAATGTTTACTGATATTTGAAGCTCTTGCTAATATCATGTCACTGAAATCCACAAGACTGCTTATAGCATACAACATATATTCAGGATTAAGCTTAAGGCGAGAATTCAGTCCACAATCAAAGTTTTTAAACAGGTCTGTTCCATTTAGTACCATTTAGTTTCCACAGGCTTCCACATTATTTAAAGTGTTCTTGCTGATATAACAAACTACCACATCAGAAAGACAAGGAATAAAGAAGAGAAATTCTATCAGAAGAGCAAAAAAGCCTTACATTAAATTTGACAAAGCATTGTAAGCATGTCTGGTATGTCCATAAGCAGTACAAATTGCAGTGGGAGGATGAACATTTCTAGCATCCTACCAAGAGATGGAGAATGCTCGCTCAAGCTGGTTTAGATAATACGTGTGCTAATGAAAGAAAAGTGTCTTTTAAAAGATAGTACAGATACTGCTTTGCTGATAGCAAGATAGTAAAATACAACTGAACTTTAACTTTCTACCGTTACCAAAAATGGGGATATCAGTGACCTAAAGAAGGACCACTGAATGTCTGACAATTCCTCCCTTCCAAGAACTTTTTCAAATAACTTGTATGAAATTTGCTTTCACTTGGAAAAGGAAGGCCATTGCTCAATTTCCTCCTCCCCCCATGACTTTTTTCCCCTCTATAAACAACAATATAACAGATAGAATAAAACATCACAGTTATCCTCCTAACTTATCCTCAATGCCACAACTTTTTATGCTAAAATATTGTTGATATTGTTCCCTACTGAAAACAGACAGTAATAGCATTTATGTTAATGCTATTTAAATGTTTAGCAACTCTTTTTCTTTTTTCTACCAGTTCTCAAATTTATGCCATAATTGCATAGGACACCTAGAGGCATAGCCATATGTTACACATAATGACTCTTCCAGAGTGCTTGGCAACCCTCAGCTTTGCCCTGCACACTCAATCTACCACAGGTGTGCCAGCATCCTTGACAACACACATCCTGACCACATCTCCTGGCTTGATTATGAGTGACATTTTTTTGGACTTGGGGTGTACGCAGTGAAGTTGTAATGAGTCTAAAGGCTGTGTAAAAGCATCACCTTCACAACAGACTCAGAAATACATCATTATCTCTACAGGTCAGCTAAATCCTTATTCTCTGTAAGATTTAATTTTAACTACTACTCTTTATGCAACACACCAGAGAAGTCATCATCACCAACTCAGTATTACTTGGGCCTCCTGTTAGCATCATTAGCTAAAAATTTAAGGACTTTGTGGAGATAATGAGCAAGCTGAAGAAGTAACTCTTTAGAAGTAGTACCTCTCTTTACTAGAGACTGTCATTGAATAGGTCCTTTAGTATTTCCATTAGCAATCTTGCAGATGACACAAAGCCGGGGATATTATCAATACAGAAGCAGATAGCAAAAAAATAATTGGACAAACTCAAAAAATACAATAATACAGATAGGATGACATTTACCGGAACAACAAGCCAGCTCTCAATATTTAGGGATTAATAGGTCCTCTGAGCTGGAGACTCAAAGATCTAATCGATCATATGATTCATACTCTTTTCACTCCATGAAAAATGCAAGCAGAATACTAAGGATATATCAGATGAGGTATTTCTAGCAGAGATGTGGAAAACTGAATATCATTCTATAAGATCTCAGTGAGCTCTCATGAGAGTCATTATATACGGGCATTATGTGCAGTCACGGTCACTAAAAAGTGAATTAAAGCAGACGCGAAGGAATAGAAAGCTTACCACGCAGGCAAAAATTGGAATAACTGTTTAGATAAGTCAACACTGAGAACAGAACAGCTTCCTGTTAATGTTTTCAGCTGTTCTTTCCTGATGATTTCCTATATGTTTAAAGCAGTGACACAATAACTCATATACGAAAATTATTCATAAATAAAAGTCTGAAAATTAGAACATGTGTTTCTTGCTTCCACAATAATTAATTGCAGAGCTATGAACTGCTGTATTACTAGCCTGTGCATATTCGAATCATAAAGTGAAGGCAGGAATCTATTTCCATTATCATATTCAGCAAACCAGATATAACTTAGGCCAAATATATGCCAGCAGAATAAGCAAGTCTATACTAAGCTCATTATTTTATGAAAGAGTTGTGAAATGTTAAACTGAAACCAGAAGCCTTATACATGAATTTCCAAAATTATGACCTATTTTCATTTGGAGAGTGAAACAGAGCTTTCCACTTGGAGTCCAAAGAGCAAGGATCTTCAAAATTTCTAATCCTAAAGAGTATTATAGATGCTGATTTCTGTAAAGCAAGAACTTATTCAGATAATGGGTAACCTCATAAGGAGTAAAAACATTCAGTGTAAGTACTACATTCCCCATTTGAAAGTTCCCAGAATGATCAGAACCTTTTCAATGGAGACATACAGTTACACATTTACAATTAGTCTTACTACGCACAGTAGATCTAATCATTAGCTTTAGTTGCACAGGAGAGACACAGGCACGTGTACTGTTTAAACTTTACATGAAAGGCTTGCACAAACCTTTCAAATTAAAACTGATGACAAAGCAAAAAAACATTTTGTGGAATTTCTTGAAATTGTAGCTCCCAGAATCATTTCACTACCTCCAGATTAAATTACTAGAATTTCCTCGGCATACAAATGACTTCTAAAGACTTTCTACAGAGCTTTATGTAAGGTTATTGTTGACCTCCTCTGTTAACACACGCTGTCATTTCCATAACCTCCATCCCTACACATACTTAAAGCAATCAATACAACTGCCATACCAAATCAGTTATTACATAAACAGTTACATAAATACTTTAAGATATTATTTAAAGGGTTTACATTTTCAAGCATTGCATTACATTTAGCTTGGAAAATAATAAACTACAATGCAAGTAATACATCTGTTACCTCAAATAACTAGAATTCACTCAGGGATTTCTATCATAAAAACAGAAATCTCAAATGTTTGAATGTGGAAAATTTTATTGAGTGTTTATTTTATTCGCTTTACATACTCCTGTGTGTGACTAAAAAAAAATCAAGAGCGAGAAGCACTCTCTCACAATTAAATTCTTTTCATTTTTTGACATCTCTACCCTCAGGTGACCAAGACTATCAGTTTACTGGAAAGGATAACAACTGCCAATTCAAAAACACAGATCTTGCTACCCTACAGAGAACTATATAACCTAAAAATACATTTATCAGAATAAGAAAACTTTTCTAATTGAAGAAGTCAATATTTCAATAACAGTTAAAATAAATTTTTCAAAACAGCTGTAATGAAGGAAAAAGTCTGGTTTTTTATATTGTCCATTTTTTAAAAAATAAAATGTTACTTTAAAGAAATGGATGCTGCCATTTAGATATTTTTAAATACTGAGTATCATAATATATTACATTCTGGAAGAGTTTATAACTACAGAATACCTAACAAATGGGATGGGGATTAACAAAAGACACTTGGCTGTTCAATAACATGACAAGCTTCTCCGGTTTTATCCAGATGAAACAGCTTGGTGATCTTCTTATGACAGCTACTCCCTTCTGCTGATTCACAGCATCTAAGTGCTTAGCGAGGGGCAGCTTTCAAATTTTCTCCCAGGATGCTGCTCTGCAGTTCCTCTGTCCCAGGAAACACCCTTCACATTTCATTACTAAACCAAGGATGTATATGTTTATACAATTTCAAAAAAAAAAAAAAAAAAAGGAACTAGGGAAAAATGAGAAAAATAGACGGAAATTAAAGCACAGAATACAAAGCCTTGGAGCTGGTCTGTGCCATTAGGCAAAGCCCCAAGCAAGCAATAGCCCTGGGATGCTTTTTGCTGAAGACAGTGCCCTTTGTTTCTTCATCCCACTGCTCAGGGCTTGGCAATTACCTTTGGCGCCATCAACGCTGAGCACCACCACGCAGGGCTCCTGTGGCACATATGCAGTTTGGAAGGGCAAAACAGGGATCCAGCCTCTGCGCTCTGTGCTAGCAGTGTATAGTGGGCTGCCATAAAAGCAGTCTTCCTACTCAAGTGCACACCTGTACTTGACAGGCTAACCTACTATAATGTGCTTTTGTCTTCTTCTGCAATAAAGAATTTATATTCTTTAAAATTAGGCCCTGAATAACCAACTAGAAACTGAACCTATACTCCCTACACATACCATGTAATAGTTCCTGAACATTTAGCACTCTGAGTGGGCAGTGAACTGTCTAGATACTTCATTAGTCACGAAGTCTTCAGTGCGCCAAGTATTTGGTGAATGCGGATGTTACAGATTCAGAAAGTTACAATCCCAGGATTCAACTCTTGCCCACAAGAGGACAACATTTTCATCAACTACAATTCAGATGCGAGTATTCCAAAACTCTAATTAATAATTCACTAGAGCTGACTTCTGGACTAAAAGTGCGCTATACATCCACTTTTATAAGCTAATGGTCTCAGTCGTCCAAAATACTTAGCCTTCATAAAAATCTATAAAACCTGCGTTACCTTCAGCCCCATCTACTGGTACCTGATCTATTAGCACACAGACAAGGCAGCTTATGCTACAGAGTACTGCAAGAGGTCTTACATAAAATCTTAGACTCGTTTGGAGTAGTTTTTGCTTTTTTGTTGTTGTTTGTTTGGGGGGGGTTGTTTTTAATTTACCTTTACTACCAAATAAATCTCTTTGTAACACACAGTTAAAACATCAAGACAAAAAGACAAAAACAAAACAACAAGATAACAACACACACACCAGAGCATGGATATTTTGAGAACTCTGATTATGAAGCATTTGACTTAATGATTAAACACCTAAGATGATATTATTGTCTACACCACCAAGTTTCCTTTGACTCACTTATCCGAGTCTATCATTTTGCGGGCTCTGCTGTTCTTCAACTTTAATGTTGGAATATTCCCCTACTGAAATGGTGCCAGATCATTTAAATCCTCCTGCAGGGGCTACTCATGGAATAAACCACATCATTCCCATTTTAAATTGCCACATCACTGCTAAACAGCAAAGACTGGCAAACTAAGTCCCTACTGAAGTACAAGCCAAAAAAACAGCTTCCATGTGAACAACTTAAGAGGGAATTCAGAAATAAACACCTGTGACTGGGTGCTTAAGACTTAGGTGTTCACATACCT
>NW_010585408.1:66354-77617 GCF_000705375.1 Tinamus guttatus | reverse complement strand
CTGGGATTGCTGTTAGGCTTCGTTGGTCCCAGGACACCCTATGGGCTCACACCTAGGTCACTGCCCACCAAGACCCCCAGCTCTGTGGAGCTACTCCCCTGATCCAGCCTGTCCTGTTGCAGGGAGCTCTTTCTGCCCAGTGCCAGAACTCTGCATCTGTCCTTGTTTGCTGTCATACAGGTCATGCCAGCCCATTTCCCAGCCTGTTTAAGTCCCTCTGGATGCCACTCCTACTCTTGGCTGCATTGACTGGTTGAGCTTAGCGTCTCTTCAAACTTGATAGAGAATGCCCTCCAGGTCACTGATGATGTGAAACAGGACCAACCCCTGAAATACGCTACTCATTACAGGCCTCCAGGCTGATAGGACCCATAACCACTACGATCTGAGACCTTCCATCCAGACAGTTTTTTATCCATGTAGTTGCCCAGCCATCTACACCATCATGACCCAGCTTGAAAACAAAAGCGTCAAAAGCCTTGTTAGGGCCCAGGTAAGCAACACTGACTTCTTTTCCCTCATCTACAAATCCAGACATTTTATCACAGAAGGCAACTGGGTTACTCAGGTGTAAATCCAGGCAGACAGCTAACACTCATCACCACCTCCTTCATGTGCCCAAAAACTTGCTCCATGAGCTTCCAAGGAACTGAATAGGCCTAGTCCATACTTTCCCAGACTGCCCTTTTATAAAATGGGTGACTTGGTACAGCAAGCAGAGCACTCTTGCAGCAACCAAGGCCACAGCTCTCCCCACACTCTGACAATTGCTCCTTCTCTGTCAGCCATCTCAAGATCTTAAGTATCTCTAGGATACATTACTTAAACATGTAATCATCTTTTAAAGGGCAGGTAATACATACATTAACACATCACATAAAGATCACAACAATCTCATTTTTTTAACTGAGCATTTTTATAAAAGCCAGTTTCAGCTCAGAGTTGTGGAGTACATAAAACAGTACATAATCTCCCAGTCTTGTGGGACACGGGCCTATGAACCATAAGTTAGGCACTTCAATTTAAGTAAACCTTACCTCCCCAAGAATAAAAAAGACAACTACAACACCTCTACCAAGACATTCAGAAAGGTAGTGAATTTTGTTTCAGATACACATACTCAGCTGGTTTACTGCAGAAGGGTGATTTCAGCACTTGGTGTTTTATTTAACTGCTGGCAAGCAACCCAGATCAAATGCCCTAGGTCAGACCATAAAGAGACTTGCAGCTATTAGGAAATAAATACACATAATTCACTGATGCCACTTTTCTTTTTCCTCACAATGAGAAAGTTCAAATCTGAAAATCTAACATTACAACCAAAAATTTCAGAGAGAATTGGCCTATTCTCTAAAAGGTGCTCTACACCTATTTCCGAGGTTCTCTGAAATCATAAAATACTAAACAATACTTATAAGAAAAAAAAAAGAACATCTGATCTAAAGAATAGACTACCTCATTTAGACATGAAGTGACAACTTGCAATATGGATAATGATTCTGGCAAAAACAAAGAAATAAATCTAAAGGAAGCTTTGGCATAAAGTTATTCTGCAGTACTCTCAAGTAGAGTCTCTGGATTATTAAAATCAAGAAAGTCACAAAAAAATCCAGATTTCTGAAAGTTAAATTTTAAAAGCAATGTTTTCAACAGCAAACTTGAATTAGCATCTGCTAGGGTTCTTGGTCTTTGAAACATTCATTGAAAAAAATCTAGAGATTCAAGTCAGTCCACCGTTTTCAGGAGAGGGTGGAGTAGCAGTGATAAAATAACAGTCCATGGTAAACAAAGCAGTCACTTAATGTATCTAAACCTGAAAAAAAACTGAAAATCCTAAACCTGAAAAACACTTTCCAGTGATACTATGTTTGTAATACAAAATGAAGCCTTTCTGTCTGCATGTCCTGACCTAAATGTCCCATGATTGCAGCCAATTCTAGTCCTCAGCCATTAGGGTCTGTAACACTGATGTTTTCAAAACTGAGAGAAGGTTTAAATTTACCAGGAGTGTTCCAGTAAAAGAAAAACTACTTCATAACTTAATGGTTTTGTGCATAGCAAAAGAGTAGGATCTCACAAAAACATGGGCTTGAGAAAAAGAAAATAAGCAAACAAAAAAGCAAGCCGAAAAGAATTACCTCTCTTCATATTCAAAAAAAAAAAAAAATACACATTAATCTTCCAGAGCACATGTAGTCTAAAAACGCAAGGTAGTTAGTGATGAAAAACAAGCTCCTTAAACAGATACCAAAGATATAGTCATTTCTAGTGAAGAAAAATGCTACAAAAAAAAAAAAAAAAAAAAATTGAAAAGCCTGAGGTATCTGTGTTGAATGCAGAAGCCCTTTCTCCTCCACAAACACCCCCAGCCTTTGCTTTTTAGTAAGTATTGCAGAACATAAATCTATATAAAGATCTATCTTGTGTTAGTACTTTGAGATACATTAGAATAAGTCAAAAGCAACCATAACAAGCATGCAATGTACCATACCTCACTTTTCCCATCTAATTCCCTTTTACAATCTGCGATACTGCTATTCTGAAGACAACTCCTCAAGAACCCAGACATGATCCCATGGGGATGGATTTATGCTATTCCAAGAACAGCACAGGCAGTATAGCTCAAAAAAAAAAAAAAAAAAAAAAAAAATTATAACCTTTTTTTTGGTTGGTTGGGGTTTTTTGCTTTTTTTTATTTTTCCCTTCCTTCCCCTGAATCCTCATTTTCACCAGAAAGTAAGAGAAGTATTCAGCCATTACCCTTTCCAAGGCACTCTTCCCTTCTACCCTGTCCACTTGGACAGCACTAAGATGCATATGGGATATGTCTATCCTGAGTTCTTTTCGGACACCAGCAGAGCACCTTCTGCCAGCTCCCCAAAGCCCAAATCTGCTCCACAAAGCCCGAATGCCAGGCAAAGTCCACATGGTCAAAGAGTAGAGATGACCATTATCATTATCCCACTGCTCAGTGAGGGTATGATCCAAAAAGTGTTAGTTTATTTTTAAACTACAACAACTTGGGAAAAGTACCTTCTATAAAGCCAATTTCAGCAGAGATACACTACTGCATGTAATCTCCTAGAACAGTAATTTGATGTCTTTTATGCTGTTCTCTTTCAAAGAACAGATGTAATATGTCTAAAATCTTCAGTAATTTTATTGCTGTATCTTAACAGAAAAATGGGCAGAATTAAACTATACTTTTCTGAAGCTGCTTTTTCTACACAAAATCTGTTCTAACTAGAACTAAAGTCTAACTGTAAAGACTTTTAAATATTATTCCAACTGGTAAAAAATACATATGCCATGTTGTAAACAGACTAGGCATTGCAATGGGAACTTGAAAAGCTTAACAGCTCATTTTGAAAATGGAACAGAAATGAAAGTCTCTTGCATATACAGTAATAAAATGAAAACACTGAATAACATTAACCAAGTTTCCCTGAAACAGCAATTCCAGATGATTACCTGTTTGTGAGACCGCTGCAAGTCCACAAGCATTACCCTAACACTAACATCTCACATATACACAATTAAATTGGCAGGCAGCTGCAAGGCTTGCAATTCAGGAGCTAGCACTACAGAAATCCACCATGGCTTTTACTAGACAGAAGTCATCAAATCTCATTATTTCTCTTAAAGGGAGATGCCTTTCTATGAAATGTATAGACCTTAATCTTCAGTCTTTTAGGGATGTTCTTTGTATTACCAGGAAAGTACAGACACTTCAAGAAAGACAAAAAAAGAACAAAGCAAAACAGTGAAAAAGAAAAACCAACAAACAAAAACAACAAAAGCTGGATGTGATACAAGAGACAAAAGATTGCTATGAGATGCTAGCACAAAGTATTATGAAAAGCTGCCAGACTAGAATATTAATGGAGTGAAAGACTAGCCTCCTGCATCTCCAAAAGCCTGGAAGTAGAAAACTTCTTGTATTTGTTGCAGTTGTTCACTTCTGAAGATGCTGCAACAGAGAAAAAGCCAGCTGTAAACATATCTGATTGATCTTAATTCCAGGATGTGCCTCCTTCCTTCCCCTGCTTCAAATGGATTTTTTTTTTTAAGCGAGGATTTAAAATTTTATTCAAATGTTAAGTGCAATGCCATAACCACACTTTCATTACTGAAAAAGAATTATCTACCTGATTATCTACCTGAGATTATCTACCTGAAAACTGTAGCAAATCAGGAAGCTTGAGTTACTACAAACTAGACCCTTGCTTCACTCTTTCAAAAGCTAGCAGGCTGCATCTTTACCTCCAGTCCAGTCATACCTTTTCTAGTTTTACCTGCACTCAACATTTTAAATGTATATTAGTACACGATTATCCAAATTCACTAACAAATATTGAAGGCACACTAAAGCAATGATGCTCTTGCCACATGAAGCAACACAGATATAGCTTTAATAGGAACCAGCACATACTGTCAACCATTCAGATTTCAGGGTTCTCAGGCAGAAGGATGCCTTGATTTGTCTTCCCACTAGATCTCACGTGTCCGTGTTTGCTTCAAGCATCTTTTCATTGTTCTCTGGCTGTCCACTGTCCACTAACCAAAATATGGGTAAAAATTTCAAGTTAAGTAAAATGAAAAACGTATTCCGTGGGAATCACAAAATAAGCATGAATGGTATTTAAATGCATCATTCTGGAAGAAAACTTGTACCTACACAAAGACACCAGGTTAAAAACAAACCTAGTGAAGGAAGTTGAGCTACCACTAGATACACTGGGATTGATTGCACTTAGGAAAATGAAAGCCTTTTTTTTTAAAAAAAAAAAAAAGTTCATTTTTATCCTGAAGCACTACTTACAACTGAAACATCATTTTGTATGATGCCCTTCAGGGCAGAAGGTAAGCCATGAAAGAGACATCAAATAAATGACACAAAGGCAACATTGAAGGAATATTTATAGCAATCACAATAGAATAAGACTACTAGGTCATTTTACCTACTTCCAGCACATAATACTGCTATCCACTCTGTACACACTCTTCACAGTATTAATCTAATCTTCCTCTCTTTTTTTTTCAAATCTGTGGATGCTCAGTGTTTTTAGAAAACCTTTGGCGCAGTATCTCAAAGCAATCAGGTACTAAATCAATCTTTTAAACCCAGTGAAGCCCTTACAAGGCAACCCTGAGCAATTCCTCACACAAGTAAGGAACCCGACAAATTACGTACCAAATGATATCTTCACCATGTTTGCTTCAAAAGCCTCAGCTGCAAAAAAGAGAATTAAAATAAAAGACAGTTTCAGACCTCATGCCACTGTTTGAAAATGTAATACTTAACTAGAAAAATAAAAACCAGCAAAAACCTTAGAGCGGTATGACCTGTGGGACTATAACAGATAATAATCAGACAGGAATCCTGGATTAAAGGGACTGGCTGTATGTAATGATATCCAGCAGTGACAGAGGCTGTCATAGATGAGGAAGAAATGGACATAAAGACATAAATGAATATAAAAGCAAGCATTTTTATTTCCGTATTTCCATACTTAAACAGTGGTGTATAAAAGCCTTATCTAGAAGTATGGCTTGTAGTAGCGGCACTACTGTAGAAACCTAGAGACATGAGTAATCACAGGGCAGAAATTACTGTTATTTACCCACTGCTGTCACAGCTCTCCATAATTACATAGGTTGACCCAGCTTCTTGACAATGATAGGAAAAAAGCAGTTTTTGTAGAAATTTTGTCAGCCTCTCAGCATAGAAGCATAGCAAATAAAATTACTCCAGCTAAAAATTGGCAAAACAATCATCTCTCTCGTGTGTGTGTGTTCCTGTCAAAAAGTTACCACTGAAAGAATGCTCAAAGACAAAAAAAAAAGCCCTCTAGGGCTAGATTTTAGCTTTATCCTACCACTACCGAGCCATGCACAATTGCATTGAGCTCTTCAAAATGAAAAAATGGTTAAAGAAAAAAAATATGTTTGCAAGGATAGTGGGACAGGAGGAAGGAAAGAAGGTCATCCACAAAACACTAAAACTGCTGCTCTGCATTAGCGGGAAATTAGCAGAAGAGGGGCACATTAGCATTTCTGCAAGGGAGCAAGACCACTCAGAATGGTTAAAGAACAGAACTGCAGACTCCCTCCTCCCAGGAGGCTCCAACTTTGCCTACACTCTCAGCATGACATCCCCAGGGAGGAGTGGCAGTCCTACAGCTTCCCACTTCAGCCTTCATTTCAGGCTCGAGCAGCACATCTTTCCCTGCCTCTATCACCTTCCATCTGCTGCTGCTCTGTGCTGTCACCAAGTTTTATTGCATCAAAATATTACAGTCAAAGTTGTAGATTCTGAAAACTGAAAACCTGTATTTCTGCAGCAATATAATATCATAATATCATATGCAATATATTATCATAGAATCATAGAATGCTTAAGGTTGGAAGGGACCTCTAGAGGTCATCTAGTCCAATCCTCCTGCACCCACAGGGTATTCCAGATATCTGTCTCCACTTTAACCAGGTAGTGGAAAGCATACTTTCTTCTACACTTGTTAAAAAGTTAATAAGAACTCTTGTAGGCTAATTTTTTTTTTTCTTCTAGAAGAGGCACTTCAAAAATAAGCTTGGTGGAATGGAGAGAAAAATACTATTGAAAGTCTAAAATCAGCCTTAGAAGTTCGTTGCTTTCTGTGAAGTTTGCTGAATACAAACATTTTTTTCTTTGAAATACTGAGTTTTACATCCTGAGTTCAAAGAACTATCAATTTTTTTAATACTATTTAAATTTTTAAACCTTTTAACATGTATGAGATCGGATGTATGGCAGTACAACTGCACATGGTTCCATTGGACACTAGCTGAAGACTATGTACATACTATAAATAACGGATATACTCAAATTACCTTACTTCCACATGCGTTTCATATGCCAATGCTTTCATGCACACCTGTAGCTACTGAAAACTACAGATCCTATGAGCTAATCTCACATGATCCTTTCATTTGTCAACTTTTTAAACTGAAAGTAGAAGTTCTTCTCCTGCTGTGATGAAAGATACTACTTTAAGAGACAGACAAACACACACGTAAGTATTTCCATACTACCAAGACTAAGATTTTATAAATATACAAACCATGAAAAGACAGATACAAATCCCACATCTGTAAACTCTGAGGGCCTTTCAGTTGCATGTTCAGTCCTTGCTTTCAGTAAAATCCAATGTCAAGGTCCTTGATCATGGCTACTCCTGACAAACAGGTCCATTTCTCAGGCCATGACAGGAACGGTATGGAAAAGGAGCTGCTTTGCGCCCTATGCATCATATCCTTAGAAAATCAGCCATACCCTACGGTCATTATAGACAGTGAGCAGACCTCCCTCTAAGACAGCATTTCACACAACATAAGTTTATTATCACAAAGGTTGAAACCTAAACCATTTGTCATGTATTCCTCCGACTGGTATAACCATGTAATTTAGCCCCATCTTGGCTTTCCTTTGACTTTCTCAATTCCTTCCACCCATCCCCTTTAAAAAGGAAAGGTAGGAAGGTCTTCCAGTTTATGACAGCACTTTCAGGGCTTCCAAGTTCACAAAATTTAAGATTCTTAAATCCTCTGTTTTTCAGGGGTGAATTCCTTCCCATTTTCTGGTCTGAAAGAATTTAATCCTTAAAGAGGGATTAAATTCATATTCTCACCATGAAGACGTTTTTAGAGTCAAAACAATTGATACAGTTTTGATGCTCAACCCATATTCTTTCAAACTTGAGGCAGCTGAACTTCAAATATGCTTCAAACAAGCCCAGAATCATTTGTAATACAATCCTGATGACCCTCAAAGATTTCAGAAATGCTTCTAGTTTTGTGGCTTTGAAATGTGTAAAGCGTAAATACATACAAAATGCAAAAAAAGGGACAAGCTAACTGACAATTACTGACTTTTCACTATACTACCATGAGTTACATAAAGTATATCACTAGAAAAAAAAAAAGAGACAAAAGATTTGAACAGGGCAGAGAAAGAAGACTGGAGAGATTTAAACACACACACACACACACAGACACACACACACAGCTAGTATCACAACCACAATTAATTCCAGCTATAATCACACATGGCTTGACACCAAATGCTGTCCTAGGCTGACCAGATAAACACAGGATGCAATATACTATCACTGCCATATGCTTTCTTGAGGCTATGTTAGCAGTCATGGAAAAATCAATTTGAATACAAATATAATTTGTTAAAAGAACAGCGAAAATCATTATGCTGGGTCACATTGTCAGCAGTTTGCACAGAAGCAGTTGTTGGCCAAAGACACAAATGCATTCAGTAAGACAGAGGAAGACAGGAAAATCTTGGTCCTACAAAGCGTCAGTGATATTTTCAGTCTTTCAGTATAGTTACACTGGAAGTTACATAATTATACTATATATATACATACATACGTATATATACACATATATGTGTACGCATATAGTATATGTCATACAGTTTACACATCTCGTTTCTCTCAACACTTCTTCCTGCACAGGAAGAGGCTTTATAGAAACTTCAATGCCTTAGAGTAAGGATTCTCACAGCAATGCATAAAAAGCAATATCTTTAGTTCTTTAGAAATCCTAAAATATTTTATCTCAGGCTCACTACACATACACATACACATAAACTAAAGAAAAAAGAAGCTAGGTTGGTCTGTTTTTGGCAATATCACCATCATTTTTAGGCAAAACCCACAAAAAGTTTCAACAAAAAGCTGACTGAAAAAGTGGGATACAAATTAAAGATCAGTTCCCAATAAATACCATTCAAACAGTAAATCATCTTCACAAGATTCTGTTGCAAACACACTGAACATGACATACACACTGAATATACTGATTTGCTATGCACTCGCAGTCCTGTTACTTACTGATCAGCTTACGAGGTAAATCTGGGGACTAAAATAGCCCTCAGTTATAATTAGGTTTTCCTTTCATTCGATCCCATAATCTTCACTAACTGTTCTGAAACCTATTAGCAATGCTGTGCTTTGCCCTACACATAGTTCCACAGTAAATCCATAAACTCTTCTTAAAATACTTTGGAGTATCACTGTAATGGTATTGATTCAACTTAAATATGCATTACCGGCATAAATTTAGGAAGTGGCACACCCAACATGAAATTCAACAGTTATTGAGAATTTGCTACACAAAAGTGTTTCCACAACTTTGCTTCTTCAAGCCATTACTGTAATACTAAAGGATATTCAGAAAAACAGGAAGATTACATGTAAACTTATTTACGAAGAAAAATTGAAGTGCTTGAAGTTGTTCAAACCATCTAAGTAATATTTGGCATTTAAAAACACCATAGCTTTTTAGACCACTCCAGCGAAAACATTTGTTTGAAAGATTTCACACAACAAATTTTATTTGTTCTAAATGCACACAAAACGAAAGCCACCAAAGGAACTAATGAACCTACATTACTGCAATGGACAAGATGCCTTATATCTGTTCTTCCAAAAAATAATCTTTTGCACCTACTGTCCTTCCACTACATGGTGGAACATTAGATTGGTTCATGTTCAGATTTGACCAAGGAACAGCAAGAGCAGCAAATTTTAACCCTTACAGACATTTTGAAATAAATGTGAACAGACGCCCCTTATTATAAAGGCACATGCATCTTTCTTGAAAGCTAAGGTTTAGACATTGCTGCACCCCTGAAGCCTAGTTTTGTCATATGTATGCATATAAATACATTTCTGAAGATCAAACTCCTGTACCAGTGCATGAGATTGCAAATTCGTTAGACTGGACACAAAGGAGAAAATTCTAGTCTTGCACTGGGATGACTTTCAATCATCATCTCTCTCTTCCACTCTTCCCCACTACTCCTTCCTTTTAAAGACCTGCTGGTATTGTTAAATATATACATATATATATGAGATAAACCAAAAGGAATGTGATCATTCATTACTTTTCAGAATCACAGTGAAAGTAAAACAGCTCATATTTTATAACATATGATTTTCAGCGAAACCGATCTTTGTACCAACATACATAACTGAAAAAGCTCCCCAACAACACCCACCTCCTCTACCTTTCCTGTTCTTTAATGGCAGACCTAAAAACACAAGCCTGGAATGAAACATATGACTTAACTTCAACCTGAAGTTGGAACTTGCCCAAAAAGAAATTAGAAAAGAATTGGCCATCGCAGAGATGGCACTGCGATAGGTTTTCATTATAAATTCATTATACGCCATGAAATGCGTGGACTAATAGGCAAGTCATTTTCAAACATTGCACAAGAAGTTTTGTACACTTCAGAAACAAATCTCTGAAGAGTTCCGGTAACTTTTGTTACTTATCATCATTGTAACTCTGAAAAGGTCTATTAAAACTGTATGTTATGACAGTGAGCAAAATTAACCTACTATATCAGATCTGTCAAACAGCATTTTCTTCATCCAGCATTAAAAGAAAAGACTCTGCAATTTTATTCCGGTCTTTTTTGAAGCCCAAGGACAAACCTTTAACTAAACGATTATAACTTAATAATTGCAGAACAAATGGATTCTTTCTTCCCATTTCACTTGCTGTAGAATATAAAGTTCTCTTTGTTCGGAAGTTACCTAAAAATATTTCAACATCGCAGACTTAGATGAAAAAAGTGCCTTAGATGTGAGCCATTCCAAGCCCTACAGAAGCCCAATACAAAGTATTTACGACATGTCTAGACTTTATGTCAGATACAGTGTCTTTTGCTTAAAAGACTTCAGGCATAAACTGCAGGTACAAGGACAGATTGCATAAGCTATCACATGCTCGCTGCAATTGTGCAAATGTTATTGGATTTTGAGAAGCCACCATGATGAATAATTTAAGAGCTAATAAAATATTCAATTTTACTGATACATCGGTTTCATTTTAAAATAATAATAATGAAAAAATTACAAATAAAATGAGAATGACTCTGAAAGTCCATGAAATTAGCCCGTCACCCATTGGGGTTGTTCTCCTCAGCTTCCGGAGACACAGCCAGGTCTAAGAGAGGTCTTTAGCCCTAGAGCGAGATATTTTCTCTCGCGTGTCACAGGGCAGGACCAGGGCAGTCACCGCACAGCAGCACCGCTCGCAAGTTTGTCAGGGTCGGCGCACGCGGAGGCTCCGGGCTCGGGGGAGCCGGGGGAGCTGCCGCGCGGGCCGTGCGCGGGGCCGGTGCCGCGCAGCGGACAGCAGACGGACACGGGCGGACACAGAGACACGGGCACAGCCCGTCCCGGAGGCAGCCGCGGGC
>NW_010585408.1:0-64441 GCF_000705375.1 Tinamus guttatus | reverse complement strand
AAAAAAAAAAAAAGCTTCCACTTCTGCAGGGAATTCACAGCAATGGACAGTAGGCACGGGCTCAGCACCTCTAGCTGGAGACACTGAGGGAATTCACCACAACCTCACTCTGCCTTCACTGCTAAACCTGCTGGGTTAGTACATCTGGCAGCACATAGCGGAGGCTGCAGCGGTGCTTCCACTTTGCTACACGAGCATCCTCTGCGATTACATCACTGCTACCACACTTCACCCCTCAGCTCCATGCCTGAGATCTCCCCAAAAAGCTGCTGTTTGAGAAAAAAATACTCTCCTCCCTGCCCCACCCCGAAGTGGTGGGGCAGAAATAGCAGGAATTCAGGGAGTCTTTAGAGAGCTTCTAGTATTAATGCATCATTTCTCAACAGCAGTGCTAATTTTACTGGTTATCTTTTAGTTTACAATCAAGGATCCAGCTGTCATAATTACACAGCAAGCTGCACTTCAGCTGCTGTGGCAGCCCAGCATGCCTGCACCCCCATGTGGCAGCCTTGCCTTTTTTATTTTCCTTGAGAGAATAATCCCCTACCTTTATTTCCTCGATTAGGATAAATCAGAAGGGCCTAACTACACTTGGTACTTGGAAGCCTTTTTTCACCGAGATGCTATGACGAGCAGCTGATTAAAATGACACTGAAATTGCTTCTTCAAAGCACAGCATTGTTTATTCAGCCAAAAGGAATGAAAGGACAAGAGGCTTTTATGTTTAGTTCCTACCTAAGGTGCAGTGCTTTTGTGTTTTTAGATTTGAGTAATCTTGCTCCACAGAAAGTCTTCCCCTCTCCTCACCCCAGGGCAAACAGACACTCCTGCAGCTTGCTTGATGTCCCTTTTGCTGGGCTGCCTTCCAAGCACTGCTTACCTGGCTTGCTCATCCATGTTTTGGGAAGGGCCTGAACAAGGGAGGGTCCTGCTAGAAGTCCCTTCATCCAGTGCCTCTGTCCTAGCCGGGGCTTTGCTCAGCACAGGGCAAGGCAATAGATACCCTGCACACAAGATCAGCTCCGAGCTGCAGAGCATTCTGGTGATATTTTCAGCTTCTTCCTATATATTTTAATATGCATTAACATATTAATAATTTTATATTTATTTTCAGATTTATATGGAATGCAAGGTCCCTCCTTATGCGCCAGATATTAATACCTTTTCCATCCTGTTTTTTTTTTTTTTTTTTTTTTTTTTTTTTACTTCAATCCTTTGCTCTAAGATAGGAAATGAAGACCTCTGTGCATTTTACAAATTGTTTCTGCATTTCAGGATAATTTTCTCCCGGATTTTAATTAGCTACACTCTAATAGGCAAATATTTATTTTACATACCATGTACTGTTTACTGATCACTCAGTCAAGAAATCTTTTGCATCTAATTTATTTAACATCCTCCTCCTAGGCAATCAACACTGCTTAACCTGAGGTTGTGCATAATCCAGCAGTGGGACCATCAGAAGCTGTCACAGCACATGATGCCCACATTTAGGCCAAAGATCTCCATTGGCCTGCTGGAGCAGAAGTGGGTAGAGCAGAGAGAAAACTGCTACCTTCCAAAAGGGAAAACACAACCTTGACAACTTCTTTGGAGACCGGCAAGTGCTATGGCACAGTCAGTAATTTCCCCATCATTTCCTTCATCTTCTCTTTATTGGTACTTGTATTTCCTTTTCTTTTGCTCAGCATCATTTCCTGTCCTGCATCAAATGTTTAAATTAACCCCTGGAATTCATGCAGCACAAGATGAAAGGGAAAAGCAGAGAGCCATTACAAATGGAGGCAGCAGTTTGTCACACTGACCTTAGAATAAAAAGTCATCAGTAAACCCACAACAACAAATAACTGGAATGCACAAGAGGAGCACCTTTTTGGTATAAAAATCTTAATAAAGCTTGAAAGGGCATAAGCTTTAATACTTGCTATACAAAAGGTGAACCAAATAACTCCCTTATCTTTACCACTGGTCAACCTCTTGCCAATTTTAGCAGTCAGTAAACACAGATGTAACCTAACCTGAATTAGCTTGCAGCACCTTAGGGTATCTTGGATACCAGCTTTGCTTAGGAGATTAGCTTTATCCCAGACTCCCATCAAAGCAGCGGCCAGATTTGAGCCTTCTTAAAGAGAGATCAGACAGGCTCCAAGACCAAAGTGTGCACATACAGATTATGTTGCTACCTCAATTTTAAATATGGCCATAAAAAAAAAAAAAACACTGCTGCATTCAAGTAGTATTTCTTTCCATAACATTTTCTAATAGTGTGTATTTTGTTCATCGGGGATTTGTCATACACCATTCACCATAAGTGGCTACTCTGATTCTCTAAGTCATCATCGTATATTTGCCTCAGAGAAAAAGAGAATATTTACTATCTCTATCACCACCATGGGAATACAGCCAGATTCTCATTTTGGTTGACACTGCCTCTGCAAAAGCAAATTGCTCGCTCTTTTATCTCTTCCCAAACAGAGTCTGATCCCCCATTCCTTGAACACGCAAGGTTTCTAGTTAAGTCAACAAGAGGTTTTTTGTTGTTGTGTGAAGCATGGACAATCCTTCCTTCCTCAAATCTTTGTGGTTCAAAATAATGTCACATAATGCTGCATCAGAGGAAAGTGAGAGAAGTGGCTGTGGGATGAAGGAAAACACTCAAGATCAGTGTAAAAACATACAATACTGTTCTTTCTCCCTCCTACATCTTGGATTTTATCTGAGTATTTATATCAAGGAAGAAACAAACAAAAAAGTGCCCCAGGTGCTTTGGATTCTCTTAGCTTTATCATGCAAGTGAGCCTTCACCATTTACAGAGGACATATCTAAGAACATCATTCAACAACTAAATGTCTGGTTGTATTTAAAAATGAATTCTTTCCAACCAAAACATGAATACGTAAAATGATGAAGGGCATAAAAGGTGAGAAAGATGCAAAAAAAAGGGGAGAAAGGTGAGATAGTAATTCAGAGGTATAGGAACAGTGAGTAAAGGCTTCTTTCAACAAGAGCAAGTCACATGCAGAGGCTGAGCACTGACATGTACGTGGGCACAGCTCCTGCAGAGGAGCTCCTCACCTGACTTCACTGCTTTCTCTATAGGAAGCTCTGAGTTGAGCATTAATACCGCACTTTAAAGTCCTCATTGAAGAAGGATTATGAGGCAAAGATGCACTCCAGTAAAAGGTCTCCTGCCAGAGGGCAGGAGGTCTCATGTAAGGAGCACATGGTAGGGAGTTTCAAAACAAGTCAGCATTTCAGGGAACCTGTGACATTATTTTCACCAGAAGATGACCCCTTTGGCCACATGATTGCAGGGAACTGAGGATAGCTTGAGGGGAAAATGAGCACCCAGAGCATGGACAGCATCCCCATACCTGGCCACCTCCATCAGAGAAAAAGTGCTCTCACAGCTTGTGGTGAAGGCCAGTCTGGCATCTCAGAGATCGCACTTCTGTGGCTTTGGCAGCCTGCACCTCTAACCAGACTATGTCCTACTGCCAAACCTTTCCTGTCTTAGAAGGAAATCAGCCAGCAGGCCAAGAGGGACCATCCAGCCAAACAAACCTCACTTCCTTACGAAGCCACCTTAACGCGTACCTCTCATTTTTACATTTGTCACTCTTTCTGCCACATGACTCCTGTTTTCTCCACTCACCCAGTGGATGCCACAGTGCTTTTAGCTATTGAAATAGCAAAGGCTTTTCTGCCCTCCTTGTTTGTCCTCCCTTTTATAACAAGGCAAAATCCTGTTGACAGCACTGAATCACTAGCACATGCAGATCCCTTTTAAACAGTTATTCAGGGAAAAGGGGGAGGTAGCTCTTCAAAATCTCCAGCAGTGCCCACCCTCCCCTGCCAGTATTATCATGTATCAGATATGCCCGCTGTCCTGGACCACTCTACACCGAACCCCTACAAAATAATCATTAGTGAAGTATTAGCTTTCTCTACCACTTTCTCTGGTTACTTTACATTTTGATCTGCATAAATCTAGCCTCAATCTCAAATGAATTTGATCAAATAGCAGTAATGCCTGAGAATGCATAGGTTTCAGGAACTGCAACATGTGCTACATAGGAATGAATCCTCAGTTTACACAGTTTATCCATCTGAAAAGGCTTTCTTCTGTTTTAATCTCCTTGTTCGATAAGAATGTTAGGTCTTGTTTTGAAAGCCAGGGGCAGAAGAAATTTTGATTTCAGAGTTGTCTTCTGCCTCTTCAAGTGCACATTGCTCCTGCACTGTCACTCTCAAACTGCATGCCCAGGGGCTCCCTTAAAACTGTCCTCTTCACTCGAGACTCCATATAGCAAGGATAGAGCTTAGCTATAATGAAACATTAAAACATACTGAACTACTCTAAATATAGTATTAGAAAATAACTATATCTAGAGGCAAAATTAACTGCATTATTTTATTGTGCATGCATTTTGCTCACTCTGCATACATGCTGTTTGTTCCTCCTGACATTTGTTACTCTGGAGTTTCTGTCCATTGTTTTTAGCCTGGGCTCCAGCTAGTTAGCCCTTTGCTCTAGATGCAGCAATGAAAACTTATCCAAATGACATTTGAAAAGAAATACCAAATAGTGTATTTCATGTCCTATTTTGCAGCACAAAGGGTCACTAAAAACATAGAATGGAGGGCTCTTCTTGGCAAGGATGTAAGAATATAACTTCTTTGGGACAGCAAATCTGCTCTTGGTTCAGCTTTACATTCTGCTTCTGAGGATAAAAGCACTTTGCAGCTTGTTCAAGAGTTTGAAAATGAGTGACAAGGTTACACCACCAATGAACTAGGTGAAAAATCTTATTTCAGATACCTTTAAAAGCTATTTTCATCCGAGCAAGGATGTTCTTTAATGATTTAGCCTGCAAACCTACAATTCTTTAAGAGTATGAGGCTGCCTTTCCCTATATGTTCAGTTATATAATAAATAAGAGGTTAAGTTTTTATTCAGAGGGAGAAAAAGAGGAAAGAGCGAGGCCATAATTTTTAAAAATTCTCCCATCTTACTTTAAGCACTTACATTGCATGGTTGGTTTTAACAGCTCATTCAAACTGTCTTCCAGAACCCAGGGGAGGAACCACTAAATTACAACAAAGTATTCGATGGAGTTGTGCCATCTGCGTTTCAAAAACTTCACTGCAAAGTGAGCCAAAGACCTTGTGATTTCAAAATAAGAAAACATTACTAGAGACGGAAGACTTTTGACACTCAGACACCCGTGGTGGATGCATTTCAAACCAACATATGCATACTCACAAGTTTTTACTGCTGGTTTTCTGTGAATCAAACAGATACGAGACCTCCAGGCATTTCAAAAGGTCACCATTGAAATATGATTACTTATTTTGTTTCATTTTCTGATAAGCTGCCCACCTATAATGACAGTTTATAAACTATAGCTACAAGTTAGGTCAGAATTTGACAATGCGAGAAATTTCAGGAATACTCATATGCTACTGCAGCGACCTGACAGAGCTAACTTGTACAACAATGTACAACAAATTTTCATTTGCCTTGTCATATAAAGTTATCTTTAAGCATTTTTAACTACCCCCCAGAGATGGTGTGTTATAAATTCGTAATTCATCATAAAAATGGCATTACTTCCACTTAAGTTTCTGAAAGTCAATTTTTTCATGTTTAGCAAAACATTTTTGTGCAACACCAAAGCATAAAAGAACATGCTTATCTAAAGAGGAGACACTCACAAGACTGTCTTGCCCTTGCAGGAGGTAAAGCCTTGGCCTGAGACAAGACACCAAGATTCTCATCCTTCTTCTGATACATGCACTACTTCTCATCTCATCTGGCTTTCTTGTATATTTTTTAAGCATCTTGAGTGTTTCCTGTTCCTTGTGGGTGCCTAACTTTAGTTCTCACAATGCTTTTAAGAAGCCTTCACTCTGTCTCACCAATTTTATCTTTATCCACAGTCAAAAGATATTTTCCAGACAACTTTAGTAATGGCTAGAGGTTGTATCCCCACTGCCTCAAAGCCTGTGAGAGTAACAGGCCCTTCACTGAAGGAGTCTTGCTTCAGATTATGCCAGAAAATACAAGACATGGGAGAGAAACCCAATGGGAGATGATCACAAGAGACAGGATTAAATAATTGAACAAAAAAATATGACTCATGACAAAATAAAAGCTATCCTGGAAAAGGCAGCAGATGTAGCGCTGTTCTACACCACAAAGCACCCACTGGATTTAAAAACCAAGAGCTCCATTAGCAAAAACAGTAAAAACCTCACAAAGCAAAAAGTTAAGACTAGGTTCCTTGTACAAACAATCATGTTATTTAGTACATTTTTATAATGTATTATGTATTCTATGTATGATGTATAATGTATTCTAGGACAAGATAAAAGACCTAACTTTTATATTTATCTATATTCTATATAAAATATTTTCTCTCAAGGTTTTTATGCCTGCCACTTCACTTAGTTATGCACCTTGCGAGGAGACATGAGTGAAGTTTTTGTCATACAAGTAATTTTCCTTAACGGTCACAACTGCAAGTTTTTTTCTTAACAGAGGCCTCTTTAAAAGGTGATTTCCATTCTTTCTTTTCCTCATTCTGGAAAAGCTTCCAGTTTAAGAGATTTTTCATACAAGAACATGACAGCAAGGACTATGATAAGAGATTTCCTGTTTGTGCATTTTTTAAATGCTTCAGTAAATATTTGGAGTTTTCAGAAAGGTAACTTTCAAGTCCTTCAGTTCTGGCATGTGAAATAGGAGAGATTAATTAGTATTGAATATAAAATACAGAAGCATGTTATTAGTCAAATTCATTGCCAATATAAGCATTCAATGATTTTAGTATTTTGCAATATATAGTATTCCATCTTGATAGAACATGATAGAACAGTGATCTCCATTTCAACAATCTGTTTTTCTAGTTTTGGTAATCAAATATCTTACATTTGGAACACTGTAGTCACAGAGAACGAAAATATTAAACCTCAGACACCCTCTTTTCATGCTGGGAGGGCGGAGTTGACAAAAATGGGCACAGATAAGACTTTATAAGACCTGTCATTAACCTTTGACAAATCTATGCATTAAGATTCAAATTTTCAACCATCTCAGCATGCAGGTAAGAATATTTTAAGATTTCTTTGTAACCAAAAATGTTTCTTAGCATAGGCAAGGTTTACATTTTCTTTTTAGTATCCCCAAAAAACTTTCGACCTTTGATCCCCAAGAAATGTCATATTCTATTGGACAGATAGCTCCAAATGCTACCTAGAAGTCTTCCCTGACACCCCATTTCCCACCCCCTGAAACCCAATCTGGATTATTTCCTCTCAGATTCCTCTGTCCTTTAGTTTTTATTTTTTTCCCTAATAGATGTTCACTCTAAGCAAAACAACACATTTGATTTTCCCTTGACCAATATTTTTTAGCCTTTTTTTCCTGAGGAAATACAACTTCTGTACAAATGCACTCTCAAAAAATACTTCTTAAACCATTTTAAATAGCTTCTGTAGAAGTGTAAGTGTTTGAAGATGGACAGGTGTCCCAAGCAGGGACTTTCCTCTATGGACTAGAAGACATGTGCATGCTGAAATAGCTGCCACTCACCCTGCACCAGAGATAAAGGAGTGAAGGACTGAGGACTGAAAAATGGAAGGGACACAGGAGCACTGTTGGGAGGCAGAAAAAGTTACTGCAAGGGGGTGACCTGAAGTATTGCAGTGTGGGGCCGTATTGGAGCACAGAGAGTACTACGGCTAGAGAATCGCACCATTATTGGAGTAGACTTTGACCAAAAAACACACGTACTCATGTGGGAAATCAGGCTTGATTAATTCTTCAGCTTGCAGATTTTTATTGAGATATTTCTTTAAGAATATATACCTTTTAGTGAGTTGTCTCTCTTTTATCTTTCACCTGACTTGAAGATGAAAGTTATTATATATCAAATGTAAATGTATTTGCTGTAAAAATGACACAAATATTTCATTTCTCTCTGTCATGGCAACAGACACAATGAAAAAAATAAAAAAGAGGAGAGCTATCCATTAAAAAAGCTATACATAAATACTTAGATTACCTTCTAGAGGTATACATTTATTAAGTGTTTTTAAAAGATTAAAATCAACTATAACATATGAAGACTGGGATTCTTACTTTAATAAAAGCAGTATGCAATACAGATAATCAGGGTTTCCTAGAATCCATAGTTAGCATTCTACCTGGACTTCAGAGACTTTTTGCATTCACTTTGCAGCTCGTTTTTGATACTATCATCTCTCACTTCCACCCATTGTAAATTGTGGCCATTTAAATTGTTTTAAATTATATCTTCATACATTTCTACTTGATTCAAGGTTGTTTCTCTCTCTCCATCAGGAGTGGGAAAATACTGACAATTGAATATGCACTACTACCTTATCAATCAATGAATAGTTCCTCTGACTCATTTGAACTCTATTATTTTGCAATACCTGAAGTTTCACATACAAGAACACAAGGCTGTTATTCATCAAGAATTTCATTTGTATCAACCCTTGCCACACTGCTCTTTATACTGACATTTTTAGTGTCATTTACAAAACATTTGTAATCTTTGTGAACCTTAATGTCCACAGCTTGACTAAACAAACAAAAGCTAGAATTCAGTTAACACCACCACTTACTGACTTACACGTAGACTTTTGTGACTAAAGCTCCAAAGAAATACCTTTCAACACGTACATTTTCATACACAGTAGCAATTATTTTATTTGTTTGCTATTTGACAAAAGCTCAAAACCTGCTATCAAATCTATATAGAATTATGAAACCTTAGGTCTGCATTGTTTTAAGATCTGAATACCTAATCAGCCCTTACAAAACAGCCCCAGTGGGATCTCCGTTATTCTCCTTTATTTTGTTTGATCATTACTTATTCTGTTTTTTTTTTTCCATTAAACCATCATACATGAAAATTACACTTGCAGAAAAACAAAACAAATAAAAATTGCTCAATATAAACTAAACTATTCGTAAGAGGGACACTTTGTGATAAATATATTAACAGATAAAGCTTTCAACATCAAATATACGCTTACTAAATTAATAACTCTATATACTCTCATTTCTGCTGCGTTCATATATCATCAGCTCCTAGTCTCCACACAAGAAATTACTTGCCTCTTTTAAACTTTGTCTTAAAGCAAAAGAGCCTCCCACAACCATCTACAATAATCCTCCACCAGGAATACCACTAAGTCAGATACAACAGGCCTTCCTGCCCAGCTCAGCAATAACTTACAAGGGAGGAAAAAAGGGAGGAAAAAAGGGAGGAAAAAAGGGAGGAAAAAAGGGAGGAAAAAAGGGAGGAAAAAAGGGAGGAAAAAAGGGAGGAAAAAAGGGAGGAAAAAAGGGAGGAAAAAAGGGAGGAAAAAAGGGAGGAAAAAAGGGAGGAAAAAAGGGAGGAAAAAAGGGAGGAAAAAAGGGAGGAAAAAAGGGAGGAAAAAAGGGAGGAAAAAAGGGAGGAAAAAAGGGAGGAAAAAAGGGAGGAAAAAAGGGAGGAAAAAAGGGAGGAAAAAAGGGAGGAAAAAAGGGAGGAAAAAAGGGAGGAAAAAAGGGAGGAAAAAAGGGAGGAAAAAAGGGAGGAAAAAAGGGAGGAAAAAAGGGAGGAAAAAAGGGAGGAAAAAAGGGAGGAAAAAAGGGAGGAAAAAAGGGAGGAAAAAAGGGAGGAAAAAAGGGAGGAAAAAAGGGAGGAAAAAAGGGAGGAAAAAAGGGAGGAAAAAAGGGAGGAAAAAAGGGAGGAAAAAAGGGAGGAAAAAAGGGAGGAAAAAAGGGAGGAAAAAAGGGAGGAAAAAAGGGAGGAAAAAAGGGAGGAAAAAAGGGAGGAAAAAAGGGAGGAAAAAAGGGAGGAAAAAAGGGAGGAAAAAAGGAAAAGGGAAAAAAAGGAAAAAAGGAAAAGCATGCAGTGTCCTAGCTAGCATAACTTGTCTTCCATAGCACTGTCTGCCAGGGTGATAAAAAGGGACAAAAAGGTCCACGCTTGGGGAACTGCTATTTAAAAAGCCAGTCAAGCACTTAGGCCTTTCCTGCTCTTAAATATGCAGCAGCCCTTCTCTGATCATCTTTCTAACATTTCAAATAGCTTGATTTTCACTATAACTTTTCCTACTTTTAAATTATTATTAATTCATATGCATTGAGTTGAGTGTCCGTGATCAACAAAGGTCAATTGTCTTTAGATTTTCTTTGTTTTTTGCACAGGGAGAGAAGACAGCCTGCTGAAGCAACATTAAGCTAACCCAGCTGCCCCTTATTTGCAGTGGCTATTCCAATCATGAGTGAACAAAAAACAGGTGGGAAAGGCAGGTTGCTCATCCCAAAAGTATGAACAACCATATGCACTCTAATTTTTGTCCTGTGGTGTGATCATTAAAATTATTTATAAGTTATTTGTTATGTGTATAAAAAGTTGATCATAATAGGTAGAAAATAAGCAGCTGTGAAGCACCTGAAAATTATCTTAAGATTCTATCCATCTGGTAAAACCTTGGTTATAAATCTAATGTTATGTGCTGAGAATTGTCACACTGAAGTACCAGAGATTTTGGCAATACTTGAAATACAAACACATACAGCTTCCTGTGTTGTAGAAAGGACAATAAAAGGATTTCTATCTGCAGGACCACTTACATTCCCTTACAGGAACTCAAGCGTAGCTCTGACTTTTTTTAAAAAAGTAATATTTTAGATACCTTTTCTTCCCAGTGTTATCATTTTAATGGAAATGCTATCCTAAATGTAAAACATTTAAGTACGATATCTTAAATGTAAAATATTTAAATAGTGCTTATTAGTTAATAAGTCTGGCTTAGTCAGGTTGTAAAACCTAATATATTTGTTAAAAAAGGTAGGAATCACTTTTCAAGAACATTTTACAGAAAACTTCCCCAAAAGTCTTGGGAATTTAGTTTCCGGACTCAGTCTTTCCATGTCTTGTTCCCGAAATAGCACGTTCGATTTCCTCCATCACTGAGATGCTTACAGACCTACCCTCAAGGATCACAGAGCACCTTCAGGAAACAATGTTAACAGACACCCCTTGCACAAGTAAACTATACATGTAATGACTATTGCTATCCAGTTAAATATTTTACATAAACATTTTCATTTCTTTTCCAGTTCTTTTCTTTTAAGCTTGAATTTTGACTTTGCAGCTCCAGATAGTTGACTTGCACTTGATCCTCATCCCACTTTGCATCCATGGTGCTGTGCCACAAAGGCAGAGGGACCTATCTAGGGCCTCACTATTCCTGCCCTTGCACAGTCCCAAATTCTGCTTCTCGTGACAATATAAATTCATACTTTGTGCATCTGCTCTTTTTTGGAAAGGGGCATATAGATTTCTGACCAGGCAAAGGGATTTACAGTGCAATAAATAAATAGGAGCCACTTAAAAGCTACAGCACCTATAACAGGGCAGTACTTTTATATAAGTATTTACTGTAAAAATATTAGAAGGCCTGGCGTGGGGCAGAGGGAGGAAAATCATTGTAAGGCATGCTCAACACTGAGCTGAAACATCATCTAGTAAGACACAGTAAAAAGGGCCTACATTTCCATTAATGAAAAAGTGAACTACAGTAATCCTCAGACAGTGGTTGTTTTGAAATAAACTCAGTGTCTCGGGTTAAACTTAAGATGAAACTCATGAATATTTTGAGCTTGCTAGCACATAGATGCTACTACTGAGGACCGTGTTTTGAAATATAAATGAAGTTTAGTGTGCAATACAAAGTGGCTGTGTTATTTGAGACACTTTTCTTTTTACAGGAAAAAAAAAATGTCAGGTTCAAACATTAATATCAATCTCTATTTCTGTGTGTCTGGCTGGCTTATATGTATGACCCATGCATTTGTATTACTGATTTCTAAGTTTCTGTGTGATATCTTGTCGAACAGTATGCAGACTGGTTGCTAAGCAGTTTCAGAAACATACAAATAGGGAAGGATTTTGTCCATTATTTGCTGAATATATAGGAGAAAATAATACAAAAAATCTGCATTGTCTGAGAACAATGGTGCAAATGTAATATGCAAAGTACTCTTTTTTTCTTTTTCTTTTAAAAATAATTATTAACACCAGAAACTGAGTGGTTTATGTAGAAATATAGATTAGAATATGATTTTCTCTCTTTTTTTTATAGTCCTTGGGATGCTTTGCCTTTCACTTGCATACTCACAATTCTTATTAAAGGGAGGGAGGCATTTCTGGTAAATATGCTTCAGCACTTTTAGGCCATTCATCATGATCTGCAATAGATTTTGGCTGATAGTAATTCATTAGCTTCACTCATTCTGGAGGATTTTGTTTCTTCTGGGGAAAGTACATAAAAGTAGACAAGAAAAAGGTAAAATAATATTTACTGTTCAAGCTGGAAATTGTCAAGCTACCTTTGCTTATTAAACTTAGATTATTGAACTTAGGCATTTGCCATGAGATCAGATAACACAGAAACCTTATTAGGGCAGATGAGACAGGTTACTCTCTGTAGATTGTTCTTATCATATGATAAGAAACGGAGCACCATCACAGACAAAAGATGGACCAAAGAAGACCGGGGGAATACATAGTTGGTGTTCAAACAGAAGATTATCAAATAATATTTACCTGAAATATGTATTCCCCCGGTCTTCTTTTAGTTCAACTTCTGGCTCTCCTTTTGTGAGTGTTTTTCCTGTTAAACATTCAAAAAATTAATAAAAGGAACAAAAAAGAAAGAAAAAACATATGGAGCACTGCCAAAGATAAAATACTTGATTTGTCTGTGGGCTGGTGCAGAAGGCTCAGAGGCCTTCCACTGTGCTAAAAATTAGCAACCTGAAACACAAACTTTTGGGCCCAGAACCTGGCATGTGTGAAGAGCCATCAAACTTTCTCCCTTCACCCTTCAACCACCCACTTTTTTTTGCAGGTTACCTGTACAGCTGCTTCCTGTTTTTGGTAGCTCTTTTGGTAGCTCTTTTCCAGGGATCCAGAAGGCTGGAGTTTTCCCAAGAAGGCACAGGAACAGGCTATCTCTGTGTGCCAAAAGATGAGTCAGAGGGGAAGAAAATCAGCCTGGCTGAATAGGAAACTATCACTAAGACTCTGGGGGAAAAAAATAAAAGGGGGGGGAGTTTGCCACCTTTGGAAGAAGAGGATAGGAAGCTCAGGAATAGTACAAGGAAGTCAATAGGGTATGTAGGGAGGAAATTAGAAAGGCGAAAGCTCACCTGGAATTCAATCTGTCCACCACTGTAAAAGACAACAAAGACGTTTTTACAAATACATTAACAAGAAGAGGAGAGTCAAGGAGAATATCCACCCTTTCTTGAAGGTGGTGGGGAACACCAAGCATGAGGATAAGGCTGAGGTACTTAATGAATGTTTTCCTTGCCTCAGTCTTTAATTCCCAACTCAGTTACTCTCAAGGTTTTTGGATCCCTGAGCTGAAAGTCACTTACAAGAGTGTAGAATAAACCCACGTAATCCAGGAAGAAACAGTCAGTGACCTGCCACTCCACTTAGATACCCACAAGTCTATTGAGCCAGATGAGATCCACCTGATGATTCTGAAAGAGCTGGCAGAACTGCTCACCAAGGAACTCTACATCATCTCTCAGTGGTACTGGTCAACTGAGGAGGTCCCAGGTGACTGGAGACTTGCCAATGAGACATCCATCTACAAGGAGGGTCAGATGGAGGATCTGGGTCTATCAGCCTGATCTCAGTATCGGGAAAAGTTATGGAGCAGATCGTCTTGAGGGCGGCCACACAGTGTGTGTGCAACATCCAGGGAATCGGGCCCAGCCAACATGGGTTCATGAAAGGCACGTCCTGCCTCACCAACACGATCTCCTTCTATGAGCAGGTGAGCCATCTAGTGGATGAGGGAAATGCTGTGGATGTGGTCTGCTGAGACTTTAGTTAGGCCTTTGACACCATCTCCCACAACATTCTGGAGAAACTGGCAGCTCATGGCTTACACAGATGGACTCTTTGCTGGGTGGCTGGCTCCAGAGAGTGAGGGGCAATGGAGTTAAATCCAGCTGTTGACTGATCATGAGCAATGTTCCCCGGGGATTAGTGTTGGGGCTGGTAGTCTTTAATATCTTTATCACTTATCTGGATGAGGAGATTGAGGGCACCCTCAGCAAATTTGCAGACGGCACCAAGCTGGGAGGAAGAGTAGATCTGCTTGAGGGGTGGGAAAGTTCTACAGAGGGATGTGGACAGGCTGGATTGATGGGCTGAGCCCACCTGTATGAGGTTCAACACGGCCAAGTGCCGAGTCCTGCACTTTGGTCACAACAACCCCCCAAAGTCCTACAGGCTTGAGGCAGAGCGGCTGCAGAGCTGTGTGGCAGAAAAGGATCTGGAGGTACTGGTTGACAGGTGGCTGAACATGGGGCAGCAGTATGCCCAGGTGGCCAAGAAGGCCAACAACCTCCTGGCTTGTACCAGGAATTGTGCAGCCAGCAGGATTAGGGAAGTGATTGTCTGTCCCTCTGTACTTGGTGCTGGCAAAGCTGCACCTCGAATACTGAGTTCAGTTTTGGACCCCTTACTACAAGGAAGACATGGAGATGCTGGAACATCAGTCGAAGGAAGGCTAACAAAGTTGGAAAAGGAGCTGAAGCACAGATCTTACAAGGGGCAGCTGAGGAAGCTGGGGTTATTTAGCCTGGAGAAGGGGAGGCACAGGGGATACCTTATCACTCTCTGTAATTACCTGAAAGGAGTTTGTAGTGAGGAGGGGGTCGGTCTCCAGAATAACTACTGAAAACAGGACAGGAGAAAATGGCCTCAAGTTACACCAGGGGAGTTTCAGGTTAGACATTAGGAAGAATGTCTA
Source organism: Tinamus guttatus (assembly GCF_000705375.1). The sequence continues at coordinate 49,575 of NW_010585408.1, read as the reverse complement.
CACGGAAGGAGCGGTGAAACACTGGAACAGGCTGCCCAGGGAAGTGGTAGAGTCACCGTCCTCCCTGGTAGTGTTCAAGAAACGTGTAGATGAGGCACTTTTGGACATGGTTTAGTAAGCATTGTGTTGAAGGGTTTACAGTTAGACTCAATGATCTTAAAGGTATTTTCCAACCATAATAATTCTTTGGTATTTTTTTTTCCCTTTGGGCATCAAGGTCTGTCAGCACAGAGATGAACTTCACTTTGCTCAGCCATGCCCTTAAATAAAAGAATAGGGCACTTCAGTATCCTGTTTATGTGACTGGGATGGTTCTTCTTCCGTGCTTGCAACTTTTAACTTCACATGCTCCCATGGACTACATAAACCACTGAAATGTATAGCCTGAAGACTTTTAGTACAGAAATATGTTCCACATCATTTATTTTCATTAGTTTTATGGCATTTTACCACATTTTACAGATTTCCTCTGAATTACACAGAAACTGATCTCTCTAAGGAAAGTTAAAGTTTTTAACTTGACTTCTCTTTTACTGGACCTATGTTTATCGTAAAAGCGGATAAAAAGTTTTTTATTCTTTTTTTTATTATGAGGAAACTCCTTGATCTGGAAAAGATAAGACCTTTCATACCATATGACAGATTAGGCCTGACTGACTGTCCTTAACTCTAAACTAAACTAAACTAAACTAAACTAAAATAAAATAAAATAAAATAAAAACAGCTCCCCACCTTGAAACCAATAAAATAGATAAAAAAATAAGAGTTCTGTAAATAAAAAGAGCAATGCTGGCTCTGTAGAAGACATTAAGCGATTCTCGATCTTTTAATAGTAATTAACTAATGCAACCTGGAAACCTTTGATAAGGAAAAATGAGAACTTTTCTTAAACTTATATGCAGAAAAAAACTTATGTGCTTTGTATGATTGTTGAATAATTCATTGTGAATCACACTTACTTTCAAAAAACTAGTTCCCCCATGCAGGTTAGAAAACAATTCCCATGGCTCTAAAATTCAGTGTGCTTAGATAAGGAAAAGTATTCTGTTCAATGACATCAGAATATAATGAGATGATATTTTTGCCATATAATAAAATATACACAGCAGCTGGTATTTACACGTGCAAAGAAAGAGGCTGATCCTCTAGTTGTAATGCTGTGAATATTGCTTAGCTGTCGTTACTCATACAAGTAAAACTTTGAGGATCAGGCACATTGGATGCCTTCTGCATGTAAAAACCAAATGAGTTTTATTTCAGGTTAGCTATAACTGCCAAAAAATTGTGAATTCAAATATTGAATATGTTTCAGACAGCTCTTATCCAAGTCAGTGAAAGACCTGCTGATTAATTATAATGTTCAAAATCTGTTTTGAAATCATTATTGAAAGAAAAAAATCTGCAAAGACTGTTAAGTACATGGATATTATTATCAGTTTAGGAAGTTCTTAAGCCAAAAATCACCGGAAACAGCTAAGAATTTAGGAAAGCATCACTCTCTGTGCTACTATTGCTACACAGATTATTTTCTCATATGGTTACTAGGTGGAGGAGGATTTTGAAATAACAGATGCTCCTTCTGTTTGAGACTGGAGTAGTCTCTGTGGAGCAGCTTTATATATACTTACTGTTTAATGTAGGGTTTTCTTCCATCTAATGAGCTTTAGAGTGCTTAGCTGAGTCACTTGAATAGACATTACAAAAGATTTACATCAGTATTTTCAGTGGTGTAGGATGCAATAGAAAAAAAATCTTAATGACAACACACTATTACTTATTTTATACGTACTGCAGAGGTACCATGAGCTCATTTTCTATTCCTGATCGAACAGGCAGAATATATTGCACTTTACTCTAGTTTTTATTTGCCATTTGTTCCTTTATTTGTATCAAAACATTTGGGTAACTTGAAGCAAATATTTGGAGATTTTTTTTAACAAAACTTTTTCTTCTCTCTTTTTTTCTCTCCCTCTCATGACAATTAGAAATTTGCCAAGTGTTATTCCAAAAGCCTGGGCCCTGGCTTGTATTTCTGCAATCTTCTGCAATGTGTGTTTCAGGAAGAGATTGATGTCCCGGATCTTGTGGAAAGTACCAAGGTAGGAATGCTCCATACGTACCAGTCCTGTCTCTTCCCTGGAATAATAGTCTTTTTTCACACCAGGACCAACATAGGGGCATTCTACTTCATGCACAGTAGATTGTGCAGTGGAGATTCCCAGCTAGCAAGAGACCGTGCCAATGCCTGAACTGAAATACAACAACACTAGTGCTCTGCCCTGCTACGTGCTGTAAATTATGATATCCAAACCAAAACATATATATGCTGGTAAGCACCATTAATTTGGGTTAATGAACACCTCAGGAAAATACATTTGTCCAGGCACAGTGATATACTGGTGTCCTTATACTGATTTGGGAAGTAGAATAGTGTCTTCAAGATAAGGAATTGAATTTAGTAGTGAAGTAGTAAAAGCTATAATGTGCTAGCTTTTTGAAGAAGGAAATTGAGTATGGTCAGACATCCTTCTTACTATCATTCTGACTGCAAAAAATGAGAATCCACTAATATCCAGTGAATGACTTTGGAGAACAGTTAGTATATTTTAGTAGGATTTCTCTTCCTTTCCACTCCCTTCCATAGCTGCAGAAATAGAGGGTGTTCAATAGACCTTAATTGCCTTCCAAGGGAAATGTTAATGAGCCAACTAAATAGGTCCATAGTGTGCTAAAAATGCATTAAAAAAAAAAAAGAGAAAAAGAGTAAGTGCTGCATTTAAAGATGAATTTTATGAAAATCCTTGTTTTCTTTTGACACGAAGATCTGCATCTAAACTCCATAGCTCATGATTATTGATAACTAGAAATCCAAAACAAAATATCTTCAAGACTAGACTGCAGAATCTGCAGAATTTGTGTAGATTCCTTCCCTTCTCATAGTGAAGTCTAGAAAAAAGCTACAAGTTATCAGCACTGCTGGGAATCTGCAGCACGAAGAAAGACTTATATACAGAGGCAGTTTAAACTCTGAGCCACCCTGCACATGCAACACCTGGCTTGGAAGCCACTGTGTTAATTTTCATGAAAGCAGCTAACTTTTTTTTTAAAGGGCAAATAACTCTGACCTCATCTGAACCATAATGTCATATTTTTTGAAGGCAGCCTTAAATGAACTCACACTGCCAAGAAATTCCTACTTGAGCTTTCTTTCCTTCGAAATGCACAGCTGAGTATAAGTGCTGTTGCAGCATCCTGAAAAACCCAGAACATGTTATTAATGCCTGCTGATTAGCCTTCACATCCCAGGTTCTTTTCATTTCATATTATCATATTATTGAAAAAATGACAACTTTATAACTTTTTTACCCACTATCTTTTGCTTTCATCTTCTCAGAAGCAATGCAAATGTGTCAGAAAACAACAAAATTATAGGAAGTCCCTGAGAAAGAAATACCAACTGCAATTTTGGTATGGCCTATCTTGTTTAGGCAAAATCACTTCTCAGAGCAAAAGTCATGGCTACATAATAGCAAGAGACATTTTCAAAATGTGTTATTTTTATGACTGAACAGTATCATGGAGGAATTGTCTCCTAATAAATGAGAAAAACTTACTCAGCTTAATCCGTTAGAACAAATATATTTTTAGTAAAAATATACCACATTAGCTATAGGTTGTGATATAGAAATTGTAAACCAGTCTCTGACTTCAGCTTTCAGTGTCTACTGTCACTGCTCATTTGCTAAATCAAAAGCTTTTGGAGGAATTGTTTATGCCAGTTAAAAATATCACTAGAAAATTAAACGTCAGCTCAGATCTAGTCCCTCACCCCTATTTTGGGGTGTGTCTCCAGTGCACACTGAAGCTGCATGGACAGAGGATTTAATAGCAAACGAGTTAAATTAAGTAACATGAGCAGTTCTACTATAGCAACCCTGATTTATGTGCATGGTAAACATGTCCTTATTTATGCACTGTCAGGAAGCTTTATGATGGAAATTCTGTTAAGCTTATTTCCTTGCTACTCTGTCTACATTTTTCCTCTTAACATTTTTATTGACTTAATAATCTAGAATACATTCAGTATGATATACTTTACAATGTTAAAGAGTCTGCTAACGGGATCAAACATCTTATTCCCTATTAAATTAACCTTACCTAAGTAAATGACTTTTTTCACTTAGTTACATTATTTAATTATTGCAAATCAATATTCCCAAACTCTTTTTTTTTTGGTAGGATTTATAAGAACCTTATATTGCTTTCTTGCTGTTTCTTCAAGGTATTCCCTCTCTATCTTCCTTGAGAGAAATGTGATCAATGCCCATTTACTTCAGTGGGTTTTAGCATAAGATTGTAACTATTGTAAATTTAGATTTATTCCAAATGTTGGTCTTTAGAATTTTATATATTTTCTCTGAAAAGTGAATATGTGCAATTCCACTCATGGGAAAAACTTGCATTTCTCTACAAGATACACGCTTTTTCTGAGCAAAGCTCTATCTTCTAGAGTCGAGTGCTTATCTTCCAGGACGCAGGGCTTGTCACAGGGAAGTTACTCTTCAAATAATTTGTGTATTAAAAAAAAAAACACACAACAAAGTTTGGCATCAAAAGCTTCAGCGGGGCAGGAGGTGATGGTTTCACATCCTCACAGAAGAGGAGATTTCAGAGAAAAACCAAAACCGAATGGTGACAGGCACAACTGGGAACCTCTGATGGATGCTGTAAAAGAGAAACATCCCCTGGGCTCTGCTTCTCATTCCTGTGAACTGTGTCTTAGTAAGACTGGAAGCTTTTATAATTTTATCCTACTTGAATAATTGTTGATAGCATTCTTGACTGTAATTGTTTAGCATATTCAGTTAAGATATACCAGATAGCCAATTAATTACTAATACTTAGAGGAGATTACTGTCCTACAAGCATGTGTCCCTCCATAAAATTTCTCCAGGGAAGAAAATAATCCTAAATTAATCCTGAAGCAAATCGCCTCTCCATGTTCAGAAAAGATAATAAATAATTACCAACATTATATTTTGAAACCACTAGATCAAAATACTTTTTATCTAGGAGAAGGCATTCTTTCCTCCACTGTTATCAGAATAAACTAATGATTGAAACAAACAAAAAAAGGCGCTAATGGGTATTGCCTTGAACAACTTTTGTGGGCATGCACCTGTAGGACTAACTGTTTTCCAAAACAGATATAGGAAAATATATGAAACAGTGGCAGGCCAGTGACAGAAAAAAAAAAAAAAAAAAAAATACAAAAAAAAAAAAAAAAAAGATAAATTACAAGCCAAAAAAGTCCCCAAAGTAGACGACAGTATTTTTATCAACTTAGCAGCATTTTTGCAATGATACCAATAAATAAATAAATAAATAAATATAGACTATTCTTCCATACTTGGCTGCAGTTGGGCAAGTCTGTATCTTTGTAAGTCTGCAGCGTTATATATCAAGATTTCCCTTTTTAGTCAAGGGAGACAAATAGTCACTATTTAAATTAAAAGAGCTTTTAGGTTATGGATGAAATGAATTATTCCTTATTTCACACCGTAAGAAAAAATCTTGATGACCAGTTTATCACTTAAATTCCATCAGAATTCACTAGTACTGAGCTGGTAGGTAGTCTCAGTTGCTTAATATGTGATGAGAACTAAAATTAGATATCTATGCATGGAAACAGAGAACAGGGATCTTTCAAAGCTTCCATTACACAGGTTAGGGCACTTACTCTTAGTAGATGGGTAAGTCAATTATTTTACACTCAGGCAAACAATAACACCCAATTCTTGAGCCCCAGTGCATGAAATTTGCAGTTAAAACGTCATCAATTTTTGTTTGCTTTCAAGTGTGTTGCAACAGATACAGACGTTCATAGGGGGAAATTGGGAAAAGGAGCTGGCGTCAGTAACCAAAACAAAACAAAACAAAAACTAACAAAATTTGTGGAAGCAAATTCATTAAGAGCAATTAAGAACAAAGATGTGATATCGTCTCTGTCTCAGGAAACCACTAAGATTTCTATTACTGAAGTCTGAGAGAAACTCTTTTCTACACCTGACCTGATTTTGTTCTCTGCTGAAACAGCTCTCACAGGCTGCTCCAGTTGGAGCACTTGTCTCTTGGACACTTGATGTGATGCAGAAAGGTCCATCTTCTCTCTCCCCATCCCCCTCTTTCTTGTTGACAAGTCTAAGCAGATCCTTATAACTCCTGTGGATGCATTTTGTATGGCACCTAAATCTGTTTTACAGTGTGGATACTACTGGTTAGCAGGGTCCCTCAGCGTTAACCATTGCAATGTTCATCTCAGTAATGAATGTGAAAGGTGCTTCATAGGTAAAATCTCCAAATCATTTTTTAGAAACTGTGTGGGCAGTCCCGAGCTGAAGGACTATTCAGATTCCATTACTGGCAGCAAGATTGTTGTTACTCACTTCATGGGGTTTTGATGGGATGAGGCCCTGTGCAATAACACATAAAACAAGCCAGGGTCCAGTCCTGCAATCACTGGGACTTCAGGGTGTTTATGACTTCCCCACAGATGCTTGGTATCTCAAAAAAAACAGCCCCAAAATATTCTCTCTGACTGTAATTTGGGATATACTCACTGAATGGAAAACATCAATCATTCTGAAAGGACTCGACAGATGTTTATTACATCTCTCTTTGAAATCTTTGGACATGATCCTAAAATATCCTTCCCCCCCACTTTATCTTTGTATGTATACCAATTTTTGTTTCTGAAGAAACAAAAGGGGAAAAATAAAAGCACCACAAAAGCAAACATCTTAGAGAGTGAAGCTGAATGTTAAAAGATTTTTACCATTATACGATTACTGAATTCTTACTGCTTTTCTAATTAATCAGACAATCAAGACCCTTGAAGATAAAATCTAGAAAATCCGTATTAAATGCTCTTTCTCTGGGCTCATCTGTGGGTCTGAGATTCCTTTTTTTTTTTTTTCTTTAAGACAAATTAATGACTCCAGCACATTTTCACATGATAGCTTAAGCTGATTGCTTTAGAATATCAAAACTGAACTTTGCAGAGATTTAATTAATGTAAAAACAACAACACTTGTTAAATTTAACATCTATCGCATTTGCTTCTTTACAGTATTTGGTCTTAATATTTCTTTTTGCTGATCTCTTTGCTGAATTAGAGCCATTTGGTTTTAGGACTTCTTCTGACATCTTTCTTTCTTTTTTCTTTTTCCCCTCCTCCTCAGGACATTCTTCTGTGAGAAATAGCCTATTTTAAATAAATACAGTTTGTAGTGAAATTAAAAATTAAGTTCTTAATGTGCATCAGGCATGATTATCCCACCCCCAGAAATTCTCCTTCTGTTCTTCATCTCACATATATAAATATCATAAAGATATATTTTTTTGCAGTAGTTGAAAAGCAAAGCAGAGGAAAGAAGTAGGTCATACACTGATGAGTCTCCGGTGAACAAGAATTAGTCCTTGTACATCTCATCAGCATATCTGTAACCCTGAGGAAATCTTGTTCCATCAGGCCCAGTGCATTTTGCATCTGCACATGGTTCTTGTCCCCTGACTCTACTTCTCCCCTGCACCTCTGCTCCCAGGCTTCTGGGATTTATTTTTGTCCCCTTAGTGCTAGTTTTGCTGCATAGCCCCAAGCTGGCTGAGGTTAAGACCCTGCCACATGTCCCTACATGGATTTCTTAAAACTCACCACTGTAGAGAGAATGGAGAAACACATAGACACTCTGGTTGCTCTGATCAGTCATCTAGCTAAATTTCTTTGGTCTAGTATAAATAAAGGAGCTTCTTGATTTCAACTAGCTGGAGGCAAAGCTACACCTTCTTTCTAAACTATTCATTGAGACTATGACTGATTTGGGTCAAAATCTTGAAAGAAAAAAAAATTCATCCTGAGTTATGCTGACATGGAGAGTTTCTGAGTGATTAAAGTTAGGTAGACTGATAAGAAATGCATAATAATATTTGCTAATGGGAAATGTTGTGACACTGCAACCATAGGTAACTCCACCTCTAGTAAGATAGATACCTTTATTTCCATTACATGCAGATCTCCCAGTAATATATGTTAGACTAAATTTTGAGTTTTATATTTCAATACTTTTATGTCTAGAATATGTATACTTTACATATATACCTTTTTTTTTTTTAAGTTTCAAGTCTGCAGCTTTTAAAGTCATGCTCAAAATGCTTCTCAGGGATATTAAAAGTTTGAAGATTAAGTAGGGTATGACTAATGCCAAGTGTGCCACTAAAAAAAAAAAAGACAAGATGAAATACTAGAAGCTTTCAACCGGAGCTAACTACATAATTTTGGACATACAACTTCTATTCATTTTTAGATGTTATCCCAAAAATGTCTGAATACATTTCCTAGGAACCTTGTTAATCATAAAAAAAATGAATTTTTTTTGACTATCTATCTGACTTGTAACTAGTCTTCACCTTGGCACAATTAAACACATAGGAATACCTGAGCTTAATTATTTAACACAAGGAATGATACGCCTTAAATGAATCTGATTCTACAAGTAAAACTAGCTTCTCTTAGCATTTAGAAAGTAAATATTCTGTAACGTCTCTGATTTTTTCTTGCACTTTATTTTGTAAAACTATAATTTTGGAAACTCCCTGCTGATATGCATTATGATACAAGGCCCACAGTGTGACTATATAATCAGCATTCAGCACTTGCCTAATTATGTCTGTCTTTGGTAAGCACTTTGAACTGTGCAGATAAAATTGTAGACTAGATGGTGATGTTATTAAAATATTCTTTTTTTTTTCTTATTATTACTTATTATTGTTTAAAGCACAGTATATTTTTCTACAAGAGATCATTAAAGTTTATATCTCTCTTGTTATTCTAAACAGCAGTACTGAAAAGCTTATTTCTTTTTTCCCTGCAAATTTAAATGTATTTTTCTACTGTCAGTAGCACAACATCTTTCCATCATAGTTCTACTAAGAACTACTTGAAGAACCTAAACTCATGGATGTGTCAGTGCGAATTAAAAGGATAGGTTCCCAAAAAGGAGCTTGCAGTTTGCTGCATCCAGCTAATGTGCCAGAGGAGTCTCTTAATGGTTCAGCTTTTGTATAGGAAACTGCTGCCACGATGAATGACTGTGATAACCTCAGCAGCCTCAAGCATTAGGTCCACTTTGGCACCCACTTTAAGAGTCATATCCTGCAATCTGGTGCCAAAGCCCATCTCCTGTCTCAATCATAAAAATTTAGCTTCTTTAAGGCGTCTCATGAAGCATGATATGATAGAAGAGGGGAAAAAGGTCAAGTTTAGAATGAGAAGCAGAATAAATAAATAAATAAATTTAAACACTTAGAACTAACAGACACTTTGCTTATTATTCAGTGGAGTAAAAAGAGAAGCTTTTTCCTATCAGTACGATAAAGACATGTTCGCCACATCCGCGGAAGTATAAAGCTAAGCCATGACTTCAGAAAATTTCTCTTGGAGCATCAGCGCTCTGCCATAAAAGGCCAAATAAAGGATCAGGCCCTCATTTTGTAGTCCATACAGCACTTTTTCTTAACTAACTGTCTAGGTAAGAGAGGACAGACATTAATCTTTTCTGGAGTGCAAGGTGTCCTTCCAGCTGGGTAGGTGATTTGTTTTACTATAGTCAGTACTACCTGAAATCAGACTCCTTTTGTGCATGAAAGCCCAAAGAAAGAAGGTGGAAAACCACTCAGCGACAGCCAGAGTATCTCTCTGCTGTGTAGTCAAATGTGCCTTGCCCTCTAACTCTTCTGGCATTATTGGAAAAACTGCATTTCTTAAACGTGCTAAAGAGGTTTTGGCTTAGGGACACAGCATATTCATTTTTTTTTCTGCTGATCTTTGTTATTATGATTGCATTTATGTTTTATCTGAAGTCCATTTTGCATAGCTCATGCAGCCTAAATTTACATTTTGTAGAAAAGCTACAGAAAAAAGAATATTGCTTTTCTAAAGCTATTAATACACTCTAGCTCATCCTTCTGTTCCCTTATTGAAAGCAGGATCTGTCCATGCCAAGTTATCTAGAAATTATTTAAGCACTAACGAAATCATGCCCTGTTAATTCTGTAACATGGCAATAGTTTCAGAATTCTTATCTGTCCTATGCACACTAATTTTGCATGTATATAACTAATATGTTAAAATTTACAAAAGGAAAGAAATAAAAACATTGAATTGTAGGTAACATTTCATTAATCATATATATATATATATGTATATTTCATATATATATATATATGTATATTTCAGTGACAAACTGTATTTCTCTGATACCTTCCAAAACGTCCTTCTTTTGAATGCTGTCTTCAGCACATGGCAGGAACCCAGGCTCTGCTGCTCAGCATAATCCTACTTCAAGCACTGGGTGGACTCTTTCATGAGGAAGTTTGCAATGATCTAACAAGTTTTGAGAAGTTGTTGTACAGTTTGCTGAAATATTTTTTCCACAAACTGATTTATACTAGCAAAACAGCACAAGAAAGTGTCCTCCAAGTACACATGTGTTAATAGCCTGGAGGGAATACTATTTTACATTTTGTAGCTTTTCAAAGAGCCGTTCTTCTACCCTCCTTCAAGCTGGTGTAGTTCGGAGGGCCCTTGATGCCCCTTGCTACACCATGAACATACAGCAGATCCAGCCTCACCACTGAAACACGACTGCTTGGTGAGAGAGATGCGAATCAACCTGGCAGAAACTCCATATATAAAGCATGGGCTTCGTTCACCATATAAATCACCTCCTGAGCGCTGCTGGGACTACACTTCTGGTTTAGACAGTGTTAGAGAACTGCTGTGAATTAAGCAATATCTGTAGCTTTGTCCTCACTGGAGACTTCAAAAAGGTCTTTATCAAGGGGATGCCTGATTAAGTATTGGGCTGTCAGTGTGCAATAGTGCTAAGCAAAATTTGATTGATCAGACCCAGGCTTTCACTTCTTCATTCAGGCCAAACTTGTGTTGGGAGCTGACATATTTTGATTAACTTCCTGACTAGTATTTTTTTTCTTCTTCTTCATAAACCTTTGCACTGCAACATTTGCTGCAGATCCCCAGGCAGAGATACATTAATCTCACAAGAAAATTCAAGCACATTCAACTACAAACTAAAAAATTTAATCCAAACTGCTACATCCAACCTAAAATAATGAATGAGTTAGGTAAATAATGAGTTAGGTAAATACTACTGCTGAAAGGTAACTCTTGTTTGATATGAAATGTGTCGTTGTGCCTAAACCTGAACCTCTTGGACAGCAAAACTATTACTTGTCTTCACTGGAAGTATATTGAAATAATGAATTTTAGCAGCATATAGTCCATTTAGTCACAGGGTTTCTCCTTTAATCTTGTTCAATTTATCCGTCCATTTCAGGTCTATTTTCAAAACCACAGCACAAAAATTCTTGGAATTTTCTTTTATTAATTGTGCCTCTTTTTTTTTTTTTTTTCAAAATCTGGACAAGTTGTTTTTGAAATTACTTCTAAAATTGGCAGAATTTCATACCTTTCTTTGAGGCTGTTGTTAGCTTATTACAATTTATCTGTTCAGCTGCTATTGTGAAAAATAAAAGGAATTTAACCATAAATAAAATATAAGTAGGGAAATAAGCAAGCCAAACAATTATAAGAAGTGTTAAAAGGAAATTCACTAATGGACAAAGCAAATGCCTGCAAAATTTTACCCTAACATTTATTTTAAAAGCTGAGATTTTTTTTTCTAAAATGTGTGTGTCCAATAAAACAATGTATATTCTAGCAAAATCAAGGAAATTTTCACTAATTTTGCAGGTTAGCATAAACCAATGAGTTGACAACAGCTAGGAGTTCCACTAAATTAAAGCATTTTTAATCTACTATATATTGCTGTTGATTAAGTGTTGTAAATGTAGCCAGTAAAAAATGCCTTTTCCCATAAAACAATTAAAATGTATTCACAAATGTAGTAAATAAGACATTCTGCAGGTATTTTTAATTATTCCCCTTCATTATTTTCAGAAGTGACAGTAATGAAAATGGATGATGGTAATAAAATTGGAACTCTCACCTCAGAAAGCTTTGCATCTTGTGGAAAAGAGGATTTTTGTAAGTGTTTGCCAGTCTGCACACACGTAAGTGTAGCAGTCTATTACTGGGTGCAATATTGGCGGAATAAAACATTATTCCTAAGCAAGGAATCCTCCCCAAGTTGTAGTTCAGAGGGAAAAAGCAGTGAGGAAATCTGAGAGCGCCATCGGGCCTACGTCTTCTGCTCCCAGGTTGCGGTAGGTTTGCAGTCTGATGGCAGAAAAGCCTCGTTTTGAGGGCATTTAAAGTTTTGCCAGCACAAAAATATATAGCATCAAACAGGTATGTGCACCTCAGTGTGCTAGGATATGTATTTACCTCATTCACAGGCACAAATTATTTTGTGCTAAAATGAGTGTAATGGGGAGAAAATGGTTTTCTGATGCTAGTAGAGCAATATTATATGATCAATGATTATACAATCAATGTCAAAGCAGGAACTCTGCGAGGGCAATGAGCTCTGTGCGCCTGTGAGTCTACACCAACATCTGCTTTCCATTGGATAAGACTGTAAGTTTCTTATTTTGGCTGATGTTTTTGTGTTACAAGCATTTTGCTAAAGTCTAATGGAAACGTTGATAGTATTTTATACAGCTTGTGATGTGCTGCTCCTTGCAAATACATGTCAAACCCAGGAGCACATCTGGAGTAAATTTTCTAGGATTTTGTGAGCAAGACAGTAGGCCACCTTGGAAAAAATATTTATCAGTACTGGAGATTCACAAGAATCGTCGTCTGCACAATCCATGTGTAATGGATTAACACATAGTCTTCTACCTCAGAAATCTTGATAGTTTATAAAATCTGGGTTAGTGAACAGATAAAATGAGACCAATAAGTTTGATGTCAGCCTGGTGGAGTTATGCAAAATTTATAATCACAATGTGATCCCACAACACTCCTGGCAGATAAAAAAAAAATATATATATATATATATATAGCTATTTTTTTTTTTTTTTTTTAATACAGAAAACTGAGGTTTTGCTTGAAAATGAATCATCTTGGGAAAGAAAGTGACACTAACATGATGAAAGATGCACTGCTTTTCAAAGAACTGCAGTGTCTCACTGAACATCCAAAATGCTGGCTGGCCTCAGATTTCCATTTGGCTAATGACTCCTTCAGCGTAGTGTATGACTAAAGATGTCACTGCAGCCACTATAGTAATACATCAATAAACAATACTTCTCTGTTTTTCTGAGAGCTTTACGAAGCAAAATGAAAAGATCAGTACACTAATAGAGCTGCTATTGTGGAATGAAAATTCAGAAAATGTATACAATTGGAAAAAAATGGAAATATTTTTAAGGGCACTTGAGGAAAGAGGAGCTTTCATCTAACAAATATGTGTATACTTTGCAGTTCTCCAAAACAGAAAAAAATATATACCTGCTTTGGTAAACACAATCCAATTTTCACATATAGTTATATAAACAATTCTTTAAACATTGATACACGGAAGGCAACATATGATTCTCCCAGATCTTCACAAATGTGTAATGACTAGCTGAATGTTGCAGAGCCATACCTATTTATAGCATCTGAGACTCCTGTTTGAATTATCTTTAAACTGTAGAAACCAGTGAATTATTAAGTCTTTTTGCGTATACCTCCAAGGACGTTTTCTCTTAAGATTCAACAATGAACTAAGTAATATACTCACTAATATTTTCTCTAAAGTACTTCTTACACAGACTTTGACATGAATGATTTCTTAATTAAACAGGGGAAATTTGTTGGATGATCTAACACATGGGAAAACTAAATTACTTACTAGTGATCATGCCTTTCATTGAAGAGCTCAATTTTCAGTAGAAGAGGTGCTGGTCTTTGAGTTTTACCTGATCATTTAAAAATATTAAAATCACTTTGTTACTGTAACATTCTAAGTTGCTCTTTGTTCAAAATATGAACACGAATAGCAAATCAAATCTTGAAAATGTATTTCTAATGACGAAAATACATGAAAATACTTTCTGTATAGCAGATTGATATATATAACTATGAAAATGTACAAATACACTCTTAATCTTGTGAGCTCCTATATCCTGCAAGCTTAGAAGTACTTTTTTTTTATTTTCTAAATGTGAGATTTTTAAAATATAAATACAGAAGTCTACTTAAAGATAGACGTGTATTTTCTAAAATCCCCATCCTTATTATCAGCCTCTATAACCCTGACCTCTATAAATTGTTATTTCAGTAACTCACCCAGGAGTTCACCTCATATCACTGGCCTATTTTGTACGTTCCCAGGAATCCGTTCACAAGCTGTTAAAAAAGGATGATGTTGGATTTAGGAGTCTGAATAAAATAGGGCAGAGATTTCTGCTATGTAGGTAGAACAGCTGGAAACGTGAGCTCAAAAAGGATTTACTTGATGTTACAAGTAGAAACTGCAAGCAATCAAAAAAATAAGCATTTTTTTTTTCCAGGAAAAAAAAGAAAAAAAGGGAAAGGCTTTCTTCTGTTAGGAAACATAGGCATGGACTATAACAGAATGAGACCTTCAATAGCCTCTTCTCATACACTTGTCTGTCTCATTCCGCTTTTCTGTCATATCCTTGAGTTGGATATGGTAATATTTTCCTCTGTTTTTGAACACATGGACAACTCTAGTCAATAAATTGAGAGAGGTGAACATATTATTTCCCTCTTCCAGTCCATAGTGAGCAATACAGTTGGCTGTTATGGCTGACAAGGTACAGAAAGGTACAGAAATGCAAAAACAGTTTCAATTTTCAGAGGGATCATTCTCTCCTTAATAGAACTCTCCCCTTCATAAAACTTACAGCATGTTTTACACAATTAATGAGTTTCTCTAGGCATCCTTTAAATTTATGAATAGATTAAGATTTGCAAAAGGCTTATCCTATTCAAAACATTTTTTTTTTTTCTTTTGAATTGTTTGAAACAACAAATGTATTGTTTACAAACATTGTTTTTAATGTTTAACAATGGGACAAATGGTCCTTTGATGATACATTTTAAGTAGTGGAAAATGCTTATAATATGGTTAGGGAGAAGAGCTTGGGGCTGCGAGATGTGCATTTTTCGGAAGTTAGTGTGGTCAAATGGACTGCTAGGAATGTAATTTATTTGCAATTTAGTTTCTTCATTTGGTTATGAAGAGAAGATGACTTGCCTTTCTCAAAGAAATACAAAATTTATAGCTCACAGATGATAAATAAGAAGTCTGGAATTCATGTCACTTACTTTAAATTCTACTTCTAAAGCTTCTAAAGATAGATAAAGTTATTTTTGGAACAAATATTCTTTCCTAAAAGGTTTCAAGAACTGTGGTATTTAATCTGGAGTGTGCATTGTATTTTTATTGTGTGTTTCCTCTGAATGTTTCTGAAAGGTTTCACATGTGCATGTTCTATTATAATGTTATTTCATGTCCAGGTACCTACTGGCTTTTCTCCTGTTATTTCATTCAGCCTTTCCTCATGATTATTTCCAATACACACATGCTAGCTCTGTAGCTAATGGCACCTTTTGAACACACTTCTCTAGTGACTGAGAAGTTGCATTTATTACGCTTCTTATTTTTATTTGTGATTTGACAAAGTGATGCCATCTTTTGCACCTTGCCTATTAGCAGTGTGGCTGGTGAGGACTTACCACAGTTACTTTTGCTATACCATTAATATTCATTTGTTGGGTACTAATTATATAAAAGCTTATGGTCCTGGTGAATATTCATGATTTTTTTACTATGTCTACAGCTTTAGATCTTTTTGGAGAAGCTCAATAACCGTGATAATGTTGCTTGGTTAAACAGTGATTACGATTTTTCTCTTTAAGATATTGTATTAGTTTGATATTAACCAGATGTTCCACTTCAAATATCCGATTCATC
Organism: Tinamus guttatus; assembly: GCF_000705375.1. The sequence goes on along the minus strand of NW_010585408.1, from coordinate 33,604 downwards.
TTCCTTTCAATCGTCTAAATCTTCTTTAAAGAGAAGTACCCCCATCCAAAAAAAAACCCCACACAAACCAACAAAAAAACACCCTAGCACTGTGCAATGGCTGTTGAGTATGCTTTTTCAAATTAACTACTTTAGAGCTATATTTTAAGAACCCAACTATACTTTACTTCCTCTCAGCAATATCTTATTACCTGTAAAGTCCCTTTTTATGTAAAGCTGCCTCTTGGCATGAATAAGCATGACAAAAATCTTAGTTTCTGATATATATTAAATCTCACTGCAGCTTATCAGTTCTCTCTGAATTTGAGGTTTAGGGTGTAACAGAAAAGTAGAGAGAGGAGAGGAAAAGGAAAGAACAAGAACAAGAAGAACAATAGAGCACTGGGTCAAACAGAGCTAATTTCTTTCAGACTTTCTTTCTTTCTGCATGGGAGATTTGATAGCAAGTACTGTAGTTTAAAAGTCTGAGTAAATGCAAATGAAGGAGAAACTGGGACATCTGGGCATAAAAGTATATTATGTAGTTCCAGGAGGTCCAGTGGCACTTGTGTTGTGTTTAATCAAGTAGAACAAAGTAGATATTAGATCCTGGCAGACTATTTTGCTTAGCATTCTACAAGTTATATTTAAATCTCAGTGGCCTGAATGCTAATTAATAGAACAAATTAATCTTTTTGACCCAAAGGAAATTTACAAGCATGTTCTTCTTACATTTGCAAGGTTTTTTTATGTAGGTTTCAATGGCTTCACTGCAAAGACTGAATAAGAGATGTGTGGCAGTCCCAAAACAAAATGAGGAGGAATCAAATTTTAATCACTGAGGCTTTGCAGAATGTAATTGTTCAAATAGCACAAGGTTGCCATACAATCCACTGTCAAAACATTCTGACAAATCAAAGAAGATTGTTTTCTCAGGAGGAACTTAAGTTTTTTCCATTGAAGCTTGTAAATCACCATTGTTTTCAAAAAGTATCCTGAGGTTTTCCTTAGGTGTTTTATTAATAGAGGAAAAGGAATAAAAACATTACAATAGATGCCAAGTGGAAAAAGGGATCTGAATGTGAAGAAAGGGAAAAATGAATTTGTGTTGTTGGGGAATAGAGTCAAAAAGAGAGGATGCCATGGGGCAGAACAAGTGCTGAATGGAGAATTTCTGAAATATGGAAGAAAAGAGCAGTCCCAGGCTAGGTAATAGAAAACATTGTAAGAGAATTCTTTTTAAATGCTGGGTGTTGTGTTGGTGGGGAATGCGGAGCAGGAAGCAGAAAGGAGACATACCTTCATTGACAGAAGTCAAAGGAAGAATATTATACCTCTGAGTAAGAAAGACATTTGGATCATTTTATATTTAAATAAATATCTAATGGTATGAGAAAAGCTTTCTAAAATAAATATTTACCTCATAAACATATGGCTTTTAGATTTGAAGAACTGCTCTACAGGGGCATTGCCTCTCCCTGGAACATTGCTCTTGTGAAGCATAACAATACAACAGAGAAATTCTGAGTTTAACTTGGGTGTTTTTCTTTCTCTTTTGATGACTATGCATATTCATTTCTGCACTGAAAGAGCTGGCCAGCTAATTGTTCAATCATTTCAGAAATAACAACACCAGTCTCATGAGTGCTGCCAGCAAGTAGAAACCTGTATGAACCCTCCACTCCAAACAGACCACCAGGATGGGCCTTGGCAAAGCTAGCACAAGGAAGTTAATGCAGGATGGAACAAACATTAGGACCTGTTATTTTCCTTTCTCACTGTTCTGCTCTCACTATTGACTACTTTAAGAGCCCCTGCAAACTTTGCTTAAGTTACATTCGCCTCTGCACTGACCAATAGAACTGGCCATTCATGAGACTGCTTATGGTCTGACAAATCTTATTTTTTGAGGATCTTTGACCACAAAGGCTGTGTTACAATTTCATGAAAGCAGAACCCAGTATGCCAGCTTGTAAAGGCATATGCACTCATCAGTGAGTTACCTTTCTTTAAGACGCATGTTCTACTCATGTTCTCATGTTCTACTCCTACGCATGTAGGATTCTTGTTTCTGAAGGTCTATAATATGGTGAATCACAAAAAGTTATTACAGATCTACCACACAGAACAGCTTTATCTTAGCACCATTTGTCTTTCTGTCATGAATCTTGCATGTGAATTAAGATATACCAGCATGCTGCCTAGCTACGCTTAAGTTTATTCAGTTTTGGGGATCAGCAAGGAGCAGATTCATCACTTTAGCTTGGATGTCAAGATACAGAAAATTCTCACATGCATTATCAAGACATCTTTTCAATCACAAACCTCTCATTTCTCACTGGAAAAAAAAAAAACAGTTGATTAAAGACACAGTGCTATCAACAGTGAATCTTCGAAAGCTAAAGATTAATGGCATTTATCCAGCCAGATAGGATGTACAACTGACCAGGCTTCAAAAAAAAAAAATGCAGTCTTTTTTGGTCTAAATAGATACATGCCAGTGACAGGGAGCATTTCTAATTGCTACCTGAGTGTGCTGCCTGCCCTGAGAAGAGATTTAGGATAGAAACAGTGTGCCTGAGGAGACTTCAGGTACATGCTGTGCTTCTCTGGAATTATGAATGTGTATCCAAAGGGTTTTGATTTACAGCGGTAAAAAAAAAATTGGGAGCGCAGCCCAATACAGACTAAGAAGAAAATGGAAAAGAACAGTAAATACTGTATTTTCATTTTTTCCTACTAAACCTATTCTCATGTGAAGAACACTAATGACAGTTGAATACCATTTTTTGTGGGCTGTTATGGCAGAAAGAAAAACAAGTACTTTTTTATTCTTCTAAGCTGACCGGAACACCAACTGGTTTGAACCCTCACGGAAAGGCCATGCCCCAAAGATAGATTTTAGATTTCATTTCTATCAACCACACTGTCCCACCAAAGCGTATACGTATCAGGCACCATGTGTTCACTTCATTTTCCCTATAAAGTAGTCATTTTCCCTCCTGAGTAGTTACGTCAGTTATGGTGCAAAAACACTGAGAACGTCTTGGTCCCCCAAATCTCCTGAAACTCTAAAAGATACTATAGCATTAAAAGATCATCCCTTTCTCTTCAGTTTAGAGGTTCCAACCCACTAAACCCACTAAATGTTGTGGGTTATTTTTTGTTTCTTCCAAGGGAATCAATGAAGAAAGACCGCTCATCATGTATCCCAACAGTATTTAACTCTTTCTCCCACAGCAGCTAAGCACCTGCCTGCGTCACGAGAAACAGTCCATGAAGATCAGTCAGTACAAAAAACATACCTACAGCAAGGGCACAAGAACTCATGGGGCAGCTCCTAAGCCAAGCAAGCACTTTTACAAATCTTTATCATTATTACTATTTAGATACTCTGCCATAGCATGATGTAACAAAATAATTAAACTGAGCAGATTGTCAAATGTTAAAATGAGGGATGCTGAGCTTTATAGAGTAACAGCAGAATAAGAATTGGCACAGTACTAATGTAAAACTAAAAGGTCAGAGAGATTTCCTTTAAACCAGGAAAAATAGCCTGCACATGCACAAGAAAAGACAGAAAAAGATATTTCATTTAAATTGAACATGGCAAGCAAGGATCCTTCTACTCTTCACACATTGAGCAATATGCTTTTTTGTCATACTGCTAATTCTTTCAAGCATAGTCACAAAGACAGCAAAAAGAAGTTTGCTAATAAATTCTGGTGGCAGGTTGTAGGATGGGCTTTCATCTTTGTTGGGGGGATTCTTTGATTTAAGAGAGAGCTGCACTAAATATACAGCTACAGTTATTACTCTTACTAGAGAGAGAATAGTAACCTCCTTCCCCTCCAAGTTCTCAAAAAAGGCAGCTCCCTTTTAGATGTCTTTTGACAAAGTTATAAATAAATAAATAAATAAAACTACCAATCGGTGCAAGCAGACAAATGCTAGGTAACCAGAGATACCTTGGTTGAGCAGACAGACAAACAAACCACCTGCGCACATTTGGGCTGACGTTCTGATCAGCCTCACTGTTGCTTCCAGTGTAACTATGCAAACAATTACCATTTGCTCAAAACTTACAATTGCCTTGCATTGTCTTCAGGACCGTAACAGAATTCTGCTTGTTATTCACTGCTTTTTTTCTCCTGTAGCCAAACCACAAATTCAATAAACCGTTAGCTTCCCCAAAATCTCCTGTATCCTCTAATATTTTTGCAGCTACATATTCCCACTCAATATTGAGGATAAGAAATACTACACTGTTTTACTGCTCTGCTCTTACAAGTTTTACAGTGTTGGGCTTCTGGATATAACTGCCACTAAGTGTAAAACAAAACAAATGATAAAACATTTCCCAAATTTGGCAATGCATTTGTGTGATTTTTTAATTGGTTCATGCGTAATTTCACAACCTGAAGTGACAGGTGCATTAATTCAGAAAGTTAAGCAGAACTGACCCTGACAACTTGGCTCTGTTTTATAAAAACACCTTGAATTTATCCAGTGCATGTCCACATCCTACAATTACTGCGCAATCCAGTTGACCATGAGGCAGAAGTGTGTCCTCGTGGCCAAGAAGGCCAATGGCATCCTGGGGTGCATTAAGATGAGCAGCTCCAGCAGGTTGAGGGAGGTGGTCCTGGTTTGGCCACATCGGGAGTATTGTGTCCAGTTCTGGGTCCCACAGTACAAGAGGGATGTGTAGCTAGTGGATGGTCCCAGCCTCTTTTCAGTGGTGGCCACGGACAGAACTAGAGGTAATGGCCACAAACTGAAGCACCAAAAGTTCTACAGGAACTTTAAAACAGCGAGGGTAATGGAGAACTGGAACAGGCTGCCCAGAGAGGTTGTGGAGTCTCCTTCTCTGGAGATCTTCAAAACCCACCTCGATGCCACCCTGTGCCACGTGCTCTAGGTGACCCTGCGTGTACAGGGGGGTTGGACTAAATGACCTCTAGAGGTTCTTTCCAACCTTAATGATTCTATGATTCTATGATTCCATTTTCATTACCAAAAATTATTCTGCTCTAGTCCTGAACACATTTTTAAAAAGCTATCTATGAAATTCAAACACTTATGTTTTCTTTTTGTTTTTTTTAGAGAGGCTTTGACTTTCTTTCTAAATTAGTGCTTCTCTACTGATGGATGAATACAGTAATTTGAAAATTGTCAAGAGCTCTTTAAGTATCATTAGGAAAGATAATTTGGTTAGTATGACACTCTAGAGGTTAAAACCGATCCACTCTGGATATTCTTTAATTTGTATATTGTTTCTATATAGTAAAATAAGCTGTATATTTCTAGGTTCATAATAACCTTTAAAAGAAAATTAAAGTTTCAACATTGTGAGAAAATTAGTACTCTTAAAGCTACTGTGTAAAGTCTGAATGGAGAAAATAAAAACTTAGTCAGTCATTTGGAAGAAAAGTTATATACTATGTGACCCTAAGATATGCACTAAAATACAAAGCTTTCATTATTTGTTGTTGTGATTTGCTCAGGAGCATTAAGATTGGAAAAAATATAGCTTCACCTACTCAAATCAAGGTTAGCTAGAGCAGATTGCACAAGACCATGTCCAGTTACGTTTTAAATATTTTGAAAGATGGATCCTCACAGCCACACAGTTGCTCACAGCCTCAGTGAGCAACATATTGTATACCTTCACAGTTAAAATAGTTATTCTCAGTAGACAGAATCATTCAGATGAGATCATCATCTTAAAAAATAAAAGCTGGTGCTTAAAGAAACATCAGATAACCATTTAAATTAAGACATTTTAAAGCTAAATGCTTTGAAATAGTAGAAGAAAACTAAAGTTAACATTATTATATTAATAATAGTATTTATTCTTTTAGGGTTACAATTTTAAGACATCTTAGAAATGTAGAGAGATCAATATTTATTTTAACCATGAACTATTTGATCATTTTCAAGAATTTGGTTCAATAAATTGAATTTAAATAGATATGCCGGGAAATCAAGAAAGAATTAATTTACACTAGCTTTATTCTGAAATTTTTAGAAGCCCAAAGAAATCAATTGTTTTGTGTTTGTGCTCTAAATATCAGTAAATGTGCAGTGAAATTAATTTTTGATGACGTTAGAAAAGTCAACATTTTTACATTAACTATATTAGAACATTGCCCAATAGACTCATTACACTCTATAGTCTGTCAGTATTTCTATTAGAAACACAAATATTTCATATGCCATGCAATGTGTGTCTGGTCCATGAATTTTTTTTCTTAAAAAAAAATTGAAATAATTTTCAATTTGCAGGGTTACAAAATGTTAACTGGATAGGAATTTTTATATACTCCGCTGGCTATGACAAGATTATTCTCTTTTTAAAAAGGTGTCTTGTTGGCATCTGGTCTATGGCACATTGTCATTAATTAAAATATGACAAAAATGGTATCTTGTGACTATGGAATGGAATGACTATGACTATGGAATGACAGGTGTATAATGTACATGCATACTATATAGATAAGACCTTATTAAGGTTTATTATGCATTCTTAAATGGAGCAAAAATAGAAAGAAAATATCTCTTTTTTTTCAACATTATTAATACATATGTCTCTTTTTTGTGTGTGGATGCCTTTACTATGTTCATAAAAACAAAGCTTCTGAATTTGTTTCCTATATGTTTTATAAACTATTGGAGTTTAAAGCTGCTTGAGCTTACAAGCATTTTAAAAAAATCAAAAATGCATATCTTTTCAAGCAATTTCATGCATGCGCTTCCTCCATAACACTCTCTCATGGGATTCCTCCTCTGAATGCCAGAAAGATCAACAGTCACTTTACAAATCTTTGAGCACAAATCTTCAAACAACACCTCAGCTATAGTAGTGTTTAAAAGAAACTTTAATATGATCATGGATTCATAAAGTAATTATTCCTTGCAATGGCAAGGATTTAAGTCAAGACAGAGATTTAGGACAATGAGATACTCAGAACGAGAAAAAAACTTTGAATAAAAATACAAACTAATACTTGTGATTAAAATGTCACCTCATATAAAAGGTCTTATCTTAAAATATTTGTAAATGTCAGCTTCCATCAGCTGATGTCAGAAAAAGGAAGTTCACTGGGATTCCTCACTATGATTTAAATCCTTGCACAGTCACTACTTTCTATTTCTTCTTTATGTATGCAAGGGCACATTCTTTGTATCTACATGTATCTCACTGTTTTTTGTTTGTTTGTTTTATATTTCTTTTTGTTTGTTTTACCCAGCTTCTGATGTAATGTGCTTAAATAACATTATCTATAGATCCTGCTTCATTTATTTAGAAAATAAAAGTAGCTTTCAGTTAAGATACAAGTCTGGAATGTATTTGACATTTTCGGAAAGAACATAGTCTTCAAGTTTACAAGAATAGCAAGAATGAAAATTCTTATTTCACTACTGAGACAAAGACTGAAGGAAAGATGTGCTTTTGCAGACATTAATCAAGGAAAGTCCTAGCTGGACTAGGTTACATGAATGGTCTGAGAGTTATTAGCAAAACGTATATTAAAGCCTGCTTTGTAATCACAATATGTCATGTCACGAGATACAGTTTTCTGTTTCTTTATCATATGGAATTGTATGTGTAGAAGTAAACTTATGTTACACAGCAAAATTTTTCAATTTAATTTTTTGCTCGTCTTTATTCCAATGGCAAAATGCTCACAGAAAAATGAAACATCTATTTTAAGTAACTATATACCTTCCTTTACTTCAGTATCTGAAAGACAGTATCTTGATTATGTATTGTGTATTGGAGCCCTTTTGTGAGAGAAATGAATCAGTGAGACAACAAAGACCAAAAAAAAAAAAGAAAAAAAAAAAAAAGAAAAGATTAAGGAATTGTAATGTTAGGCATTGTTAAGATTAATATTAAGGTACCTTACTACCTACCTGATTTCTCATCCCCAACTAAGACAGTCAGGATGAGTGCTATAAATAGACCTGTCTAAATCACATTTAACCAACACATTTGATACCATGTTTTAGTTCCCCCAAAAAATTCTCTCTGCCAGTACAGAAATAAGTTTGCAGACCTAGTGATGAGAAGAAAACCTTTCACATATGTGCCATGTAAGTTGATATAAAAGTTAGTGAACAATATAATGGAACTTGATATGGTATTTCTGATACTTTTAGAGAACATATTTAAACAGTTGCCATACGCACATTCAATGACAAGTCCAGTGCCAGACAATTTATTCTAGACAAGATTTATGTATGAATGAATGTTTAGGATCATCACGTGTTTTCAGTAGATAAACTTGATTCAGACTAAATTATCTTTGGATAATTCCCTCCAACAATTTTTCTGAGAAATATAAAAAAATGACATAGTTACATCTCTGTACACTTCTGTGTCCTATCTGTAAGATAGTTAATTCAACTTGAAGTTCTTTTAAGTTTATGTCAGCGTATATCGGTTTATGTTGCTATTTTTTCATTAATGTGTTTGTGACGAGTAAATGGTTCAGCAATTTGTAGGCCAGATAAAGGGAAAGTAAATAGTGTACTGCACGGGATTTGAGAGTCACAGCCTAACTCCCTCTTCTGTACCACCCAGCTATTGTTCTATAATGAATATTTGGGTCCTCAGTGGAATTTCAGTGTAAAGTCTTAGAAATGTTGCCTCCACAGAATAGAGGGAATCAAACTGCAAAGTGAGCATCAAAAAAAAAAAAAAAAAAAAAGGACCAAAGATAGGATGACCCGAGACAACTAGTACGAAATGCTGAACAGCATCTTAAACTCCAGCTGTCTACAGAGCTTGAGTTATTATCTCCACTCTAGATTGACAGAGTTGAAACTTAAATTTTGGAGCTTGTGCTCTTTTATTTTAGAACTGAGAGGAAGATTCCACCTTTTTTTTCCAAGGTCAGCAAAGTGATCAACATCTTTCTTCCCAGCAGCTTAAAAGTTAGGGTACTCATCCACCACCTGTGCCAGATGAGTTCAATTTCCTTTCCTCTGAAAGGTTCAAAGCCCACAGTTTCTTACTTCCCTATAAAGTGCCACAGCAGTTAGTCTGTACCCCATGTAATGGAGTAGTGGGAACCATGTAAGCATGAAAGAGATTGAATTTGTCCCAGTATTTTGCATCATTATGGGAAATATAATGGAAGACTGCCTGCACAGCCTGTTCTTGGCTAGATAGAGCTATCAGTTTTAAAGAGATCTAAAAGAAGTAGTGAGTAGGGGGTATAAAGAAAATAAGAGAAACCTATGTGAAAATAACTGCTTTATTTTTTTCGAAGATAACCCAGTGATTGCTAATAGTGCAGTCTTTATGAATTGTGTGATTTTTTCCTGATGGAAGATATACTTTCAGCAAGCTCATTTTTTTTCCAGTGCATAATTCCTAATAACTGAAATTCAATTGAAGACCATACAAGCTTTTCTGCAAGTTAGAAGTTTTTTTTTTTTTTTTTTTTTCAGGAAAGGGCAAATTTCTAACACTTATTTGATGAGTTAAGATAAACATCTCATATAAAGCTGGTAAGCTCCATTACCTCTGAAATAAAAGTCCTGATGGGTCGCAAATGAAGAGACAACATTTCATCCCTGATACTTCATTTTATTCTACCATAGTAGCGTCCAAATTTTTGGATTAGGGCAGCTATTTTAGTGTCTGCCCAAACCAAAGTTTTTCAGAACTTCCCCTGTAGTCAATGAATAGTTTCTCAGGCTTGAAGGTAGACATGTACTGTGGTTCTTTGCAAACCAGAGTGACAATTAAAAAAACCTCTTCACTTAGACAGTCACTAAGGTCTCTTATGATGGCTTCAAGCTGAGAAGTAAAACTGTCTCTCTTTGCATAATGAACTGAGAGATTAGCTAATGATAATTAATAGTCAATAAACAATGCAAAGCTGTTATGATTAGACAGGATCTTAAGGGCCAGACAAGGGTAACCTTTAAATTGATATTCACTCTAATTAAAGATTACAAAGGTCTGTCAGGCATGATAATGCATTATAAGATTAGCTCTACCCATAGTTGAGGCTGAGCGTGGTTATGAATTTTGCCAAAGCATGCAAAACTGCCAGAGTAATAAATAAGAAATTTTGCTGTTGAAGATGCTACCTTTTACAATAGCTTACTGTGTCAGAAGGCTACATATGTCATAATAGCAGAAGAGCTTGAATTTTGGCCTGTTTGAAAAAACACTGACAGTATATGTCCAAAACTAGAGCAGTACAACATTGGTTGCTAAAAGCAGGAGCAATTTCTCAGGTTAAATATCAGGGAATATTATACTTGCTATAGAAATGCACATTGTATCAGGCTTTTCCTTGAGCCAGGAAAGCGCTTTTCAGCACTTGTTCTCCTAGCATTTTTAATAAGTAGCTAAGGTATTTTTCTTTGAAGTATACATTATAAGGGTACGATTTTGTTCTTGCACCTTACATTTGTTTCAAGAATGAAAATATTTCTTCTCCTCCACACCATATCTTCTAGACAAAATGAAAATATTTTATTTAAAAGAATGACATTCACATAAATTTAAATGTTTAATTCCAACTGTATATTTTGAAGATGTGAATTTTCTACTCCCATCTCATTGACTATTTCTCAGCCTTTTGCTCAAACTTTTTGCTCAAAGCATCCAGACTTTTGCTAAGCTTAAATTTGCAATACTAAAAAGAGCCACAGCAAGGATGCCTTACTCAATATGAGTAAAAAAATGAATACTTGATAATACTCATCATTTTTTTTCAAATCAGAAAAATGTCTTCCTTTTCTGCAGACACCATTATTTCTCACATCTTGGAACTATATAAAAGTAGAACTTTTCTTTTTTCTTCACTGTTTTCAAGGTCTTTCTTGAAAGTGTAGTACAGAATTCAAAACTGTCCTATCTGTTTCAACCATCTATTACTGCCTAGAGTTTGGTTAGCATGACCCCAAATGTCAGTAACTCTTTTCTAAGTGTCTAAAGTTTCTTTCTGAATAACATAGTCACTTGCTGGCATAAAAAAAATGTGACAGAAATCCTAACTTGGGATTTAGCAATTCAGGTGTAATATAAATCTGCTCCTTACAGAGGACCTTATGAAATTTTTATCCCTGAATTTGTACTTCAATTTTTTGGTAGCAAGTGTGTTTTCACAATATCATAATGCCTGTTAGACCCCACACTGATGCTAGGCCATCAATCTATGAGCTAGGTCTGATGGATTAGAGCAGAAAATTCTGATTCTAAACGGCTCTGCTAAATTAAAAATCCCATTAAAAATCTTCACAAACAGACCAAGCCACTAAGTAATAACATACAGCTACCAAGTTTCTATGCACATCTGATCCAGCACATGCACAGATGTTCATGCTTACTAAAGGAGACACTTTGTTAAATTTCACACTGTTTTGGTGATGATGTACAGGCTTTTATCTGTAAATCTCAATGGGCTTTTCAGAAGTATCCACTTTGTAGACAGGGATATTGCCAAAGCAATAGAAGAAGCTCACTTCCCTTTTCTCGCTTTTATCTTCTGTGACTCTAATGAAAGATATAGCAGAAGCCTCAAATAGGGAGAGTCCCCCTGGATGAGACCAGTTTCACATTGTTGCCTTCTAAAAGAATAGGAGCATCAGGTCACTTGCTGACATAAAATCAACATAAGGAAAGGTCAAGGGAGTACCAAGAGTCCTCTGAGGCAGAAATAGACCCCATGTGATGGGAAGAGAGGATTTCTTTATCTAGAGACACAGGTAACCAGTTCACTCACAAAGATTACAAATGAACTGCTAACTATTAACGAGTCAGCACTGAAGAAATAAGATTGTAAACAGAAATTAATATACTTTTTCTGCTGTTGTGGGATGAACTCTCTTCTCCTCAGCCTTAACAAGGTTTAATATACACTACCATGGAATGTTTCTCCAGAAAGCATACAGGTCATTTCTGATGCTCTCCCAGCAGCTTCTCTCATCTCAGCTTCTAGAGGGTACCACAAAACTTTCAGAGTCTGAGTGAGTCTCCCAGCTCTGAATGATTTGAGCAGCTGTGAAACTCAAGAGAAATAAACTCCTGGTGGCAGTGGAAATTTAGACTGCATTGTAGACTCTCAGATGAGCCACAAAAATCAATAATCTGATTCACAAAGCCCTTTGAATTATTAACAGATAGGCTACATTTTGTGCTAGAGATTTTTAGTATCAAAATCTCTTTAGCATATTCAAAATTTTCTTTGCACTAATGACCTATATAGTTGAATTCATCTATGTATCATACTCAATGTTTAAAGCAAGTTGCTAGATAAATTGCCTTCAGTCTACATTTCAAAATCATTGAAAAAGAAATTCTTACTGTGAAAAAGCATTTCTGAGTATACTACTTTTCATATGACAGATATGAAATGTTACATTTCTGAAATGTAATTAAAATATTTCTGGCAATATTACCATACAGACTGTTCTTTTCAACTATTATCATAAATTATAGTGCTATAAAACAGATTAAAATGTCCACAGTTCTCTATTTAAAATGTAGAATTACAATTACTCTCAAAGAAGTTCTAAACAAGTACCAAGATTCTAAATTCACATATGTACTACTTTGTATGGAGAAAATAAAGGTGAGATATGTGAGGTTTTTTTCCCTCCCTCTGTCTATCTGAGAAATTATGGATTTGAAGCCAAGTTAATTAGTACTAAACTCCCTGAGCATGCCACTTGCAGCATGGAATTTATTGGAAATCCTGGATATCCCTGTGCCATCTCCTAACTGCAGCCATGATAGCCTGAGGAAATTTGTTTTGTAAATCCTAGCAAAAGCTGGGTTTTAGTAGATGCTTGTTTGCTCTACTTCCTCATGATATACATAGATTGGGGCTAGAAATCAATATTTAAGCTAGATCTAGAAAGCTTAGAGGAGGCTGAGTCTAAAAGTGACCTAAATTCCCAAATTATGGTGGCACTTTAGGGAGGATGAGATAATGAACAGTGCCCAACCATCCAAACTGCAGGTAGGTACACATTTCTGCACACACGAGTGTATGCTTAAGCTGTCATAGAGGGCTAGAGCATGCCCTGATTGCCCACCAAACCCTCGGACATGTTTGAAACTCTGAGCACTATGAAACCAAACTCAAAGCTACGCTTGAAATGCAGGGAAGGTACAGTGTTAATAGGCAAGGAATTTTACTGTCAAAAAAACTAGTGAGTCAGATGTATGAAGGAGAAATCAGAAATTCAGACAACATCCTTGGTTTGTGCTTCACTAAGTATTTAGTGCGTTTAGATTGCATCTTGTGACATATATTTGCATAATGCTTAGCAAAACAAGCCCAAACTCACCTGAGACATGTAGTTATATAAAAATTTATGGGCTTGGAGTGCTTCCTAACTCCTTGGTTCAGTACATAGTCCAGCCATTTCTATACTGAAACAAACCTTAGACATGCATCAGCACCTCACACCTTTGTGATCATGGGAGGAAAACATGTGTAGGTGGTCAAGCCGGAGAAGAGCCATGATGTGCTCTGGCCAACACCAACAGGAATATCTCAGGAGTTAGGGGGACAAGGCATGCCATGTTTCAGCACAGGCATTGCCTTAGACAATGTAGCATAGTAATGAACATAGTATGGCCAACTAAATAACAGACATATCTACTCAATCAAGTGGTGGGAAAAAACAACACACTGGAAATGAAAAGTATTTATATATTCATGTCATAGTTATATATATACCAGTTAGTAATAAATATAACAATTTAGATATGTGTGTGAATGTGTGCTTTTGTAGAGATATACACACATACATACATACATCATCAGTGTTGCTTATTATTACAGTCTGAGCATCTCATAAATATTAATGAATTTAGCCTCAAAATACCCTTGAGAAGTAGAGAATTATTATTATCATATAAAAAGAGGAAATGTAATACATTGCAGCATGAAGTAAAGAGTAGGGGGAAATAATTGCTACAAAAACAGAAGAGGCAACCAGAAAAAAGATTTCACAAAGAGGTTAAGATTAAAAACAAAAATGTTTAAACTTCAGTAACTGAATGTTACAAAATAGTAAACTTGCAAAGAAAATAGCAAGGGTAATTTTTGACAGCGTGTTTTAGGCATCACAATGTTTTAGGTTTCTGGGAACAGCCATTTGTATCTCAGTATTGTCCAATAAATATAGCTCTCATGACATTTCCTTGCAAACACATCATAACTTTTAACAGTTAGTAGGAAACATATGAATATATATTTTTAATAATATCAGTAGTATCAGGCATACATATTGATTCTTTCACAGCAGAAAGTCACTGTAGATCTGGCAGCTCTTATCTAGATATTTTTTGTCTTGTTCAACACTCCAAATACCTTTACATATTTCCAAAACCTGGAAATTTTCCTTAGAAGTCCTGGACCTTAGGAACTTTAGTAAGCATCTGAAATATTTCACCAAGTTTTCTAGAAATGATCATTTCTTGGATCATTCCATATATACATTTCTGGTGAGCTCATCTCTTGTTTGGGGCTGTTCTATTCTCTGCAGCTCTTTACAATAATTGTAAAACAGTGTACTAGCAAATTATATATCCTCCAATCCAGAGATTACAAGAATCCATCTATTTACAAGAAATTGTACCAAAGACATTTCCGTACTTGTTGCAGGTCATGTTCTTCGATTTTCAGTTATCATCAAGGGCACTACATTGTACATGACTTGGAAATGTCTGTACATTTTTACTTTGTAATTTTAGACAAATCTATACATCAATTTACAAACACCTTATATTGATCTACTCAGTTCTACATCAGGCAGATGTTGCTGTGTACAAACTCTCTGTGGTCTGAATTTCTGAAAAGATGGCATTGCTACTTGCTATATACTACAAGATACAGAATGAAAACTTTGTACCGTGAAGAAACAGATTAGAGAACAATGATGTTGGAGTACCTCTGAAAGGACAGAGGTACTTACTAATCCATAGCAGCTAGAATGGAAGCTACATTTCTTGCCACATTATTTACTATGCTGATCTATGGATATCAGAAATTTCATTTATCTTCACTTCCTCTTCTTCTTCTTCTTTTTTTTTTTCTTTTTGTTTGTTTGTTTGGTAGGGATGAAATATCATTCCTTGAATCTAGTATGTTAGTATATTACATTTCTGGGAAAAATATTCAGCAAGAAAAGCAGCAAAGGAAATTAGACTATATGGATAAATTAACTTAATGATATTTATATTTATCTACAAAAACATATGTGAAAATTGAAAATATTGGGACATTTATCTCTTGATTTATGAAAATGCATGCACCTAGTTCTCATTAAGGATAATTGCGGCAATATAGTGCTGAGCTCTATAGCACCATAACCTGACTACTACTAGTACCTAAGCCAGTTAGTTTAAAAGTGTCTGAGGTACTGTTATACTACTCTACAGTCAGAGGGATCTTTAAAGTTCTCTTGGAAATCCAGTTCTTTGAACTTACATTTGAGGAATATTTCTGTAGTGAGAAGAACTTTTTAAAAGAACTAACTAGTTCAAGGGACAAGGACAGGCATGCAGAGCTTTTCAGTTGTGGGTCCCAGGTGGAGATGGAGAAGCAGTACTTGTCATCTGACAGACACACCTCCTTGTGTGAAAGGAATTGTTGGTCAGTGGACTTCCTAGGGTTCACTGCTGTCAGACCTGACCCATTTTCTGTCAATCTCAGCGGGAGGTTACAGAATGAAAGTGTATTGTAGCAAAAACTCAGTCCCTTTGCACCCCCAGTTAGTCTGATGCATCTGTTACACATCCGTTGAATATTAGGATAACTATATGCTCTGGGACTGCTAATGCAGGAGACAGAAAGATCAGTTAATGACAGAAGTCTCTTTTTGTTATTGTTTCTTATCAAGCTAAATTTTAAATTGCTAAAGAGGAAGATGGGAAAATTCGCACTATAAATGTTGAGTTAATTTCTGCAAATCAGTGAATCTAAGGACACGATATTTTATATAATATGATTCATAATATAAACTATTTGCATAATATTTATCTAGCAACTTTTAACTTTAGTAAATACCTTCCCCTCAAATCAGGCAAATCAAACACTTGGAGTAAGATTAGGTTTTTGTTCTTCATATGTGGAGAAGAGTGGATTGCTGATCTTGATTGCAGCCTATGGAAATAAATCACACTAGCTATCTTACTTGAGAAGTTTTAAAATTACCCTTTAGGATTACATCAGGTATTTAAGGGATCAGTCACAGTGAGGCATTCTCAAATGTCTACCTTACAGACTGTGGAAGTTACAGTAAGAGAACTATCCTCTTTTATGTACCAACTTATACAGATATAAAAATAACAGTAAATGAATATACAGTGTCTAATCAGAGTTTTTGAAAGCATTTCTCAGTATTTTTTTCCATCAGAGGCTCTGCTAAGCTGTAAGTCTTTAAGGATCTACTCTGAATGATTTTTTTTTGGTTAAAAGGCTGTGACATCTTTATTAAGTAAAATTTCCTCTTAGTTACTCCTAATAAAGTTTCCTCTACAAAAGGTTATATTTGAGCAAATAAAAAAATATATGAATTAATAATAATATTGATAGTATTAGTTATATAAATCCTAAAAAATGAGATGTAAAAATGACAAACAAGGTCACAAAATAATGACCAGGATATTAGCTAATTACTAAACTATCTCAAACCAGTTTACTTATTTACTTATTATTTACTTATTGACATTTAAATAGATAGTAAATAAACTTACTTATAATATTTACTCATAATAATTATAATGTGGTTTATTATATTTCTTTATGAATGCCATGTACTTTTACCAGTCCGTTCCCTGGGAGCCTTGCAACTGACTGTCTGAAAAAGAAAAAAAGCAGGAAAATAGGGATTTGCAGAGGACTGGAAAACTAGACTACAGATTTTGCTTCCTATACATCTCAGAGCATTTAAAGACAGCTTTGTTCATTAAATTCTGTGGAAATTAATTCTTCGTCTTACTTTATTCATTGACAAAAAGAGTCTGTTATTCTTGAAATAGTGCAATAGGAAATCTTATACAGCTGATAAAAAGAGGAGTTGATGCTTTTAGTGTCTAGATTTCTGTATCCTTATCTTACCAAAATGCCTGGAGACTCAGGCAAAATTTCAGTTGGAAATTTCCAAAGAGCATGGCAAGATTCTTAATTAAAAAGAACAGTATCACTCATTTTATATTTCCAGAAGAACAGGGGAAAAGAAGATAGCAGATCAGTTGTTAAATTTTAACAGTATTTACACATAATATAATGCTTCTTGTCTCAAAGATTTTCTTTTGTTCTTTTGCAATTCAGTTTATATCTATGTATACATATAAATATATGTGTATAAATTTATATTGATATATAAGGGTATGCATATGTATAAAATACGTATGATTTTTTTGGTTACAAGTCTTTTCACAATCAACATAGACTCAGTATACAGTGTTAATTAAAAAACACTGATTTTTGAAGGCAGATCTGAGGATTAACAGCTTTGCAAGATCATTTGGTAAATTTAGTCTATTCCTGATAAAGTACTTAATTTGAGATAATAATTCTAATAACTAATTTTTACTTTCTCCTAAGATTTTTTTCATAGTCCATGCTTAACGCAGATAGAGTCCTTATACAAATTCATAGATGTTAAAGCTTGTGCAATGATCCTGTGTTCTTGCTTCCTCTTGTGAGACATCTATGAGATTTCATCAAAACAAAAGGGAAAATATTATTTTTCTCATATTCTTGGAAACTCATGCTGCATGATACACACTTCTATTGCTATTCAGCAAGACACTCCTACCTAAACCATGACCAGTAGCCTTCAAACTTTTCCTTTATCTATGGAACACAGATCTAACAGACAGAAAAATAAAGTAAAGAAAGAGTAGGTATTATAAGTGTTTCCTTTATATGAAAGTATATTATAGTATATCTAAATATCTCTATTAGCAACCTCTAGATAGTATTTTCTCAGAATGCATTCCTATGTAAACCTTTTTCAGGTCTCCTGTGAGGAGTTTTAATCTCCCAATAGCTACTCAATGCTCAGAAATGCAATAACAACACCAAAGCAGTACTATAGTTTCCCTGGTGCCTGTTTGAGAAAGCAAAGAATATATTATCTCTGACCCTTCCTAATTATTTGAATCCTCTCTATGCAGGAATTGAATTTGAATGCTGAACTAGGTAGGGGACTGGACATAAATAATTTTAATTAAATTGACCAGCTAATACAATTTGTGTGTGGAATGAATATGTGTTTAGGAACATAAGAATATATGTAGTATGGAATTGGTTTTGTAAAAAAGTGTTAAGGGTACAAAAGAAACAACAAGAAGCTAAAAATGAGAATCGTATCTGTCATGAGAAATAATATGGGAGGATTTTTGCAGTTAGCTCTAGACACTATTAGTTTTGGAAGAAACATCCTTCAAGCTTTATTTCAGTCAAATATAAAATGATTGAAACAAAATGCAAATGTCTCTAGTATTCAAGTTTCAGAGATGTCTGTGAAATGAGTATTTTTTAATCTGTGGCTCAAACTGAATTTAAGGGAATAGAGGAATATTCTACAGGTTGAAGAAATGAAGACTCATTACTTAGACTACAGAATATCTATCTTCTATATTTCCAAACTGAATACCCAAAAAAGTCAGACAACACAAGGGGTATCTGAAATTTTGATATTTATATACTTTTCATTTCACAGCACAAACAGAGAAGCCATAAATCTGGAATTTCTACAGATGTTCTGTGGCACGTGTCTCTGTTTCCTCTCTGTCTGGAGCCTTTACAAAATTCCTTGTACCCTGCCCCTAGCTGTCGTGCAAAAACACACCTGGGCCTGGTCCCATCCTATTTTTCATACCCAGCAGTTTTTCTCAGGAGTGCCTCCCTTTGCTTCACTTTGAGAGCTGATAGCCTAAGTGATAGAGGATAGAATTTCTTTCTCTCCACAAACCAGCAGGACATGCAGATTGCCATTAACATATGAATATGATCTACCTATAGTATCACCCACAGTGCTGAAAGTAAAAAAGAAATACTTGAAAGAGCACTTTTACTAATACTGTTATATGAAGAGTGATTTTCAAATTATTTTGGATCTATATAATCTGCATCTATTTAGCATTATGTAATATTTGCTTTGTTTATAGGTTGTCTTTGAATAGCTCACGTCAACCATTTGTTGCTTGAAATTATCAACTGCAGATTTGCTACCTCTTATTTTTATCCTGGGACTGGCTGATTATAACACTTTAAATAGCAGGTGAAGCAGGTGAATGATAAATAATGAATATTGTTCTTTTAATGTAAGCTTTTGGGCACATAATAATTTATGATGTAATGCATAAGTCTTGAAGGATTTTGTGAATATTTTCATAAACTGCCCAAGGCAGACTAAAAAGTATGACTATGAAACAAGCTATACTTCATATACTATCAGAATATTTAAAAATTATTCTGACAGCTATTGCTGTTGTCATCTGTTAATGCCAACTACATTCTGTTTGGTGAGTAAAGCACTCCTAGCTATTTTGAGGCATCCTGTCAAATAGATGGTAGGTCTTGTTAAGGATTCGGGAGACAGCAGGGGGAGAAGGTTAATCTAACATATTGCTAATAGATTGTAGCCTACAATGAGCCCTTCTAATTGGTCCTTATGGAAACTATACAGAACTACAGCCTTGCATCTATACAGGATTGGATTTCAAATGTGAATACCATAACAGTGAAGAATATCATATGATGGCATTCTCTTCTGTTTTTCATCTTTTTAAGGGTGATATATTCTCAAGTCATTGGGCTCTGTTATTATGTCCTAGCCACCACAATAGCTGGAAAAATCTGTCTTAGATTTGGAAATACACATTACATATATAACTAATTGATAACTAATGTGATTTGAATCCACATATCACTAACAATTTCAATTAATTTTTCCTGGTGTGAAAGTAGTAAAAGAAATGTTTTCTTGTCAGACTGATGATAGCTTTAGTACTAATATGATTTGAGTTATTAATATCTTATGATTTTCATAATCTATCTAGGGCTTTGTATAATATTAAGATATTTCATTACCACTGTTGCCACGTGAAAGCTTTGACTTATCTGTGAAACTTGAAAATGTTTAATTATTAGAAATAACAGTACCACCTATTTGCTAGCATTCAACTGTAATAAAATAAAAAGATACTTATTTCATGCTATAGGAGGTCATTAACCTCATATAAAAGAATACATGTATTTATTGGAAAGTACAGTAAAAAGTACATGCTTAATTTCACTATGGGGAAAATTGTCTCTAACTCGACACTGCTCTGATCAGCAATACTCACTATACAGATATTCTGCCATTATAGTGTGGGCTGAGAGCTTATGTTAGACTCACGTATTCAAGTTATTTGGGTCAGAGAGGTAAATTAATGCGGGGAAAATACAACAGCTATACAAAAGGAAAACCATGGATGATCTTTCGCAATCTAAACATTTGAGCACTGGAACAGGCTGCCCAGAGAGGTTGTAGAGTCTGCTTCTCTGGAGATCTTCAAAACCCGCTTGGATGCAGTCCTGTGCCACGTGCTCTAGGTGTCCCTGCGTGTGCAGAGGGGTTGGACTAGATGATCTCTAGAGGTCCCTTCCAACCCTAAGCATTCTATGATTCTATGATTCTATGAGTGTGTGGTATCTTCTAAAAATATTAAAAGTATTTATGTTATATTTGTGATTTAACAAGTCACAAATATTAAAGAACGGTATTTAAAATATTCCTCTCTCTATTGCTTTGCAGATAGGCAAGGAAAATGCATGGCAAAAATATTATTAAAGTTCTTTCTTGTGACTAGATACATTCTATTGTGTTTTTAGACCACTGAGGGGTACAGTTGATGAGATATAATGATGCTGGTCAGGTTAGCAAACAGTGGATGTTCTAAAAAACTTTTTATTTTCAATTTGGCTTGACTTAGTCACACATTTATTACTGACGGATATTTGATGAGCTGGACACTCTATCCAAAAATCCTTGACAGTTTACTTGTTAGCTGAGTCTACTGGCAGTGCTCTGAGCACTGATGGAGAAACTTTTCGACCTCTTTAGATGAAGTGGACAAGATAGGGACACATACTCTTGTTGTTCAAGAGTGCATAGTTCAATTAAGGAGGATCATGTTTGTGCTGAGCCAGGCCATGTGCAACATTAACTTTGCTGTTATGTAAATCAATGTCTCAGGACTGATATGGCTGTCTGAAACTTCTTTTGGGTATGTAAAGCTGCTACAAATGCTTCTACTTCGAGCTCCTGAAAGATCAGGTATAGAGAGGTAAACATGGGGAAACCTGGGAACCATTAAATCAGCTCTACTCCAAAATAGTTAACTCTAAGTGGACTTATCCTGACTTACTTTGTTTCAGCCAGCTGTTAGTATCTGCAGCACTACAGGCAAGAAGGACAGAACTTCATTGAATTCAAGCATTTCATTAATATATAATAGCTAAAGATCTACAGTAATAATTGCAGTAAAGGTATATCATCTTGCAGAGACATTTTATTCACTATCATTTTTATTCTTTCCACCTAGTTTTGGATGAGCTAGCTACCACTATGTAATTTGTGAAGGATCACTGATACATAAGCAGATGAAAAGACTAGGTGGATTATTTTCATATCTGCTATACAACTTCTAGATTAATATAATTCCTTAGGTAGATAATTGTAATGAAACAAATGCAATTTTAGTGGTTTGAGGAAATCCTTAGTTGGGGTTCAGTAGAGTCAGCTTGTGTCCTGGAAAAGGGTGGGAGGAGAATAAGTGTTGTTTTCACAGGATCTGATAACCTGCATTTCAAAATCCAATCCAATCCAATTTCACATTAACTAAGAACAAGTATTTTGCTGTTGTAAATTATATCACCATTGATTTCAGAAAATGTATCCAAGCTAACGGCAGCTGAAGAAGTGATTGCCATTCTCTATAATCTCTGTCTGTGAAGAAAACCTTCGAATTATGAATGAAGGTCCATTGGTTTTTGCCCAAGTACTCAAGTAGTCGGAAGCAGTCACTGCGAGGTGTCAGTTGTCCAGTCATCTCATTAGTATCATTAACTCTGGATCTTAGCTACAATAGCTGTTCCATTCAGTATAGCTATCTCTCTGATGACCAGTCATACATAGAAACAGAAAAATAACCCTGACTGACATAGTATTCAGTGCATTAAGGAAAGACATCATGAAGATTTGTACACTTCAGTGCATATTTCATTGCATTAGTGATAAATCAAGGTGTCAACCTTGACTGCGTATCACCAGACTCATGGATAAGCCGGCTTGGTGAGAAGTGGCAGAGAAAGGTGTCCTTCACCTCCCCCTTGCACACATTTGATACCTGGTGACAGACATGGGGAGATGCAGGAATTAACTGTTTGCCAAGCTCCAGCTGTTTTGTTTCTCCTTCTGTGGCTGCTAAAACCTTTTACTTTTGCAAAAGCACAGAAAAGATTTCAGAGTCTAAGAAAGGAAGATTTTGAATCTGCGCATGCTAATCAATCATTATTGAATTGGTATATATTTCCTCTAAGTACTTATCATTTACTGTTTTTCTTTTTTAGTGCAGATGAAACTGGGAGCAGATTGTGCAGCTCATGCATTTTTCAGTTTCAAGCACGGGATTTTTAAATATAATTCATTAAATCTAGATGGTTTATTTATTTAATTTTGCTGAAGAAAAATCCTGGCAATACGAGGACACAAACTTTTTTTTTTCTTTTTTTTTTTTAATCTTATTGATCATTTACTTCGTGTGATAGATTTCATCCCTAGGAAGTCTTGATTACATGCTGGGTGGATATTTTTAGAAACCAGGTTGACTAATCAGAAGAAGTGTCACCTTCCAGTGATGTTATTCTCACTAGTGACAAAGTAATAATAATTGGAACTGACTCTTGAAAATTAGACACAAAATGGGATATTTGATTCCTTTCACTATTATTAACACAGAATGGGAAAAACAAAATTGCACTCCTTAGTCATCTTACTGAATTTTGTGCTTGCAGCAGCAATGCATTATAACTTGTTTTCCTTATAATCTAGCAAATTAATGTGAAGAATCTGAAGAGATTAGAATGGAGGAAAGAGGTTGCTTTTTTCCACTGGTAAATTAGTCTTGTGTTTGCTTGTTGTTCTGGGTAGATCTTTTTCATTTGTACTGAGCATCCAACTTCAATTTTTTTTCCCTCTCTTGTGAAATGTCACTCAGCAGATGTTGCTTTTCACTCTTTTCTTGATTAGGACACAATCAAAATTAGAATATGAACCAAAGTGCATACACACATTCTTAAATGCAGTGCATCAACATTCCCATTTGGTACCATGGGTATATTGTCCATGTATCCGTGTTTTATTATCCACGTTCTGTTTTATGAGGTTATTTCTAAATTTGTAGTTAGTGCTTTGTTGGTTTGGAGTTTCAAATAATCCTGATAACTGGAGAAAAATATTCTAAACACCTGCATGCTCATTAATTAAATACATTATAATATTTAATCCTACGTCTGATTATAAACAAAGCCACTCTCAGGCCCTTCATTTGTGAATATGCTTTAGTGTGGTCATCCCCATACATTGGCAGTGGGTGAATATGATAGATAAGAACTGCACAAAATATAGATTAATAATAATAATACTAGTCCCAAGCACAGAGAAAGTATTTTATATGAGTACTTAAGTAGATCTTGAGATAAATCCTAATATTTGGTTGTATCTTCAAATATCTCTCCTAATATAAAGCCTTCAGCACAGCACATAAATGAACTGTATTCTACTCTCCTCAACAGGAAATGCCAGGCAGGACTTGAAATAGTGGTTGCATCATCTGGGAGTATGCAAAGAATGAGAAAGCACTTGTAATTTATTTTAAAATTTTCAGAAGAAGGAACTGCATCCTGATGGAAAGATTACTGTCTGAATCCTCTTGCCTTTTTGCTTGCAGTTTAAAAGCTACCTTTTCTTTTTTTTATGGAACTATTCCTAACACCAGCATATAAGCAAGTCATCTCTCCCTTTAAAGACAGGGAGCTAAAGAATTCAAATTAAGGGAAAAGGAGAACATTGTAGTGGGCATGTCTGTGTGGGTAGGTCCCTATCCTTGGCCTTTTCCCAAAGATCAGTACTACAGATTGCACTAAATGCCATTAGATGAAATAGAAAAGCCATTAAAAAAAAAAAAAAAAGTCAGGCTATCTTTCCTCCAAGTGAATATCAAATAAACTTTAGAGTGTGCAACTGTCCTACTATATCTTTTCTGACCTGAAATTGCTTTGAGTTTTTGCAGGTGCTGAGTTTTTGCAGTTGGCTGGATTCCTGGCTAAAATAAGTCCTTCTTTCTGAAATATTTTTTTCCTTACGTTCAAAACAACACATCTTTTGAAAGACAGAGATACAATTAAAGTCAACAGGTCTTAATAGCTACATCATAGCCACCATACAAAGATGGTTCTGAGATAAAAGAAAATCAGATCCTAGAGTCAGGAAGTATACATTTCCTAACATTTATTTTAAGGAGACATAAGAAAAATTAAATCGAACTTCACTTGTAATTATCTTTTCCTTAAAAAATTTTCTGGTTTTGTTATTATGCAACATTTGAGGTGTTTTCAAATTTTGACTGGTTGATAGTGCAAATGAAACAGCCTTTTTCAATATTTCCTGCATAAAATCTCTTTTGTTATTCCATATAGTAGTTCTGCAGAGGTATGAGCTGTGGTATATTAGGCACTTTCTACTTGTAATGAAAGAGTAAAGTAATATATTCCTTATCTCAACAGTCTTGCACTTTAAATGACAGCAAACATTAGATTAAAAAACAAACAGTGTGTGCTTCTGAGAAAATGCATTGAAACACTTATGGGTAGTGTAGCCTCGATTATTGCATTGACATAAAAACCTTAAAAGTGTATTTAAAGGCTTGAGGAAGAGAAAAAAAATCAGGTAGATTGATTGATTCAAAGCTTACTTTTCAGTCAAAAGGTATTGAACTCCTGAATTATCTATCTCGTACTTTTTATTTTCAGATATTCATGTTTAGGTTAATATTTCTTTTTCATTGCCAATTCAGAGGTTTTATTGTGATCTTTTTGTTTGGTGTTATTTTGTGTTATTTTAGCATTAGATCTTAGACATAGCTAAAGCGGGATGACAGGATATCCAGAAAAACACAGATATCTCTCATATCTGTGATGTCTTTGTATAAAGAAAAATTAAGAGGAGATGAAATTGCCTCTTATCATTTCACATCCCTGAGTTTATTTGCCACTCCTGTAGAAATCTGTATTCAAGAAAAGAGAAGCCATGCCCTCTATTTTCTTTAGAAATGGATCTACAGAATATTTGCTTCTTTCTACACAGAAGAGACTTCATAACAACTGATGTTATGCTGCTCTATGCCCTCTGACCACCAATAAACAGCATATGGTACGTGAGTGTAAGCTAAATTTTCTTGTGAATCCTTACATGGCTTTGGTTACATGGCATTTTGGAAGCATAACTACTTTACATTAAAGAAGCAAGACCTGAGATCTTTGTGCTGTGTAGGTTGGAGGTTATTCTTATGTTTGAATGCAGTGTAACAGGTTCGAATCTAACAGTTTAAATGAACTTTTAGAGTTACTATATTAAAATATCTCTTATATACAGCAAAAAATATTTTCCCCAAAACATGAGCAAAACCAGTCTGCTTTTTATTAGTTTGCTATAATTGTGTTTTCAGGGAATGTAACTCCAGGACTATATGCCATTCCAGAGAAAATCAGAGATATTCTGATATACTGATGTTCTGTCTCTAGGATTGAATGCTGAACACCATGGTATGATCAGTAGGGAAATTTTCCATTGGTAATTGCTTTCTGTCCTAAAATAACTTTTAATTTTATAATTTTAAGTGTTATAATAATTATAATTTGCCAGGATTTATTTAGTTTGAACTAACTTTAAAAATAGCCTTTTATGAACTTTAGGATATTCTCAGGTTTTCATTTAGTGGCAGCAAATACAGCAGTTTAATTGCAAAACAAGTGTTTCTTCCGGACAGGTTCCTTCGTATTAGTGATTTTAAGTTTACTGATAATAAATATTCCTGAATGATTTCTTGTTTCTCTTTTATGAACAGAAAGGCTTAGTGGGCCTTTTAAATGCTGCTCATTATAGATCAGGAAGAAAGAGATTTCATCAGACCAGATCGTAAAAAAGTTTATTTTGATTCATAAATCTGGGTCAAGTGTGAAAAGACTCATTCTAATCACATCTTTGTCTCTGGAAAGCTCTAATGTTTGCAGAAAGATTGACCAGGATTATTTTGAGGTAAAATACAAACTTTTTAAAGCATGTCAATTTAGAAAGGAAATCCTAACAGACCTCTTAGCAGAGGGAAGCAGATGACAACTTTCTACAACAGTAAATTATAGGCATTTGTTTATTTCTACTCAGTATTTCCACTGCCAACTGCATACTGATGATGTGAATTGGATAGATAGATGTTTGCTAATCTGTAAACACTTTAATTGGCTTCTGAAATTTAGCTCAATTGTATGCCAGGGTTTTATCCACAATTAAGTAAAAATTTTATGAACTTAATTCCTCACTATTGTTTACTGCCAAAATAAAATTATGTAAGCCTTTGCTTGTTGACATGCTGCAAAAAAATCACAGGGATTACTAGTTGTAGTTGGGAATTTTGTGATGGAACCATCTCTACTGAAAGTGCTGATTTATAGCATCACACTGGGCTTTGGCAGCATTTGTATTAAGAAAGTTTCTTCTTATTCCACATCTGGAAAATGTGAAGGGAGGAATGATGAGGATAAATGGGTGTGCACCCAAAAGAAACAGGTAGAAATAAACGGATTTCTTATCTGGGAGCACAATCCCACCCTAGTGTTTACAGCATTAAATGCTTAGACCCAAGCTAGTTGTCCACACTGTTGTTATAATATCTGATTGAAACATCAGTAAGAGAATTTACATTGTGAAATACCATAATGCAAAGCATCATAGAGCATGCTATATTGACTTGGCATCTCTTGATCGCAATGCTAGTATAGGTGCTTAAAGGAAAGCACAGACATTGCAGACACCCAAACTTTCTCAAGATGAAAACACCTTTTGAGTCTGGAACATTTGAGGTGCCTGCTACTGTTTCTGCAGAAGTGAATGAGTTTTCAACATTTATTCATTTTCTGTCATTTTGATAAGCTAGTGTAAAGTTCCGAACACTGGAGATTGAAAGGTTTACTTGTTCTTTGTCTCACTCAGATTTGTGTAGTACCAGGTACAGGCATTTACTCTTTAATACCACTACGCATGTAGCCACTACTGGTCTTCAGTACCTGCCTTGCAAGAGAAATTGCAATCTCCATTCTGATAGGTACTATATGTTTCTTAGAAGTATGCTTTTGCTAGTTCCTCTTTTAAGTTTTAGCAAAATTAGTCTACTAACCAATGAGATTTATTCTTAAAAGTAAGTTCAGAGAGACAAATTTCCAGCCAAGCTGATCTTGTGTTCATAGGTGTGATTACTTAGAGATGATATTTAATTGCATTGTTTGAAGTTACATATAGCTTTTGCAATTCCCAGCCTTATAAATGCTTCCTGAATTCAATATTTGCATGGTTTATTTGGAATATTTACTTTTTAAACAGGAGAAAATATAAAAAATACTATTTTAAGTGCATTCAAATATGAATAAAAAACCAACATCTTTAAAAATACCTGCAAAAATATATCCTGTGCTAGTACAAGTCTATAATAGAAAGGAAACTACACATGCAATATTTTTTTTTTTGATGTTGTTGTTGTTTTTTTCCTGTATCACTTTTTATTGTGTATAAAGTCTGTAGGGATATCTTTATGTTGAGTATGCTATTTCTAGCTTTTGAAGTGACAGTTTTTTTTTTTTTTTTAGTCAGTTACAAGAATTAAAATTTGTAATACTGGAAGAGGGAAACTCCATTTAAAGAAAAATAATTTCATCTCTGATTTGCAGTCTGCCTAGAGAACTGGCAACATTTTCCAAGCCTTTAAACATTATTTGGTAGTTCTCTATAATTTTGCATGTTCTTCCCCACTCCCACCTACATTTTAGCTTCTTACTCTTCTGTTCTGTTTCCTGCCTTGACATTCATATAACCACTGTTAAGATCCCTGCCAAGAAACTTTTCTAGCTGCATAGTTTGTCCTAGTTTAGCAATATATGAGGGTAAAATAAATCCTCTCAAATGATCAAATTTCTTACAAAACACCTGTTAAACTACTCCTGGCTCTTCTTACAACTCATTCTAGCAACCACAGATAACTAAACACCCGCCCTGTCTATCATGGAAAAAGAGTGAGCAAGAGAGAAAGTGAGAGAGAGAAGTTTTAATCCTTGCAATATCTCAGCTCCCTTTTTTTCTCAGCTCTTTGTATTGTGCTATGCTTGGATATGGGGAATGATGGCTATAGGACCTCAGAACAACATAAAACTATCTTGAGTTTCTAATTGCACAAGGATTTGTCGTGCTTCTCTTAAACTACCTACTCCAATAAAACAACCTCATCTGTAAGAACTGAGGATTATCTCATTTCTAGATGGTATAATGATCTCTCCCTGACAAAACCAGGCCCATTATTATAAATATAATAAAAGAGGCCAGTGTTATTCACAATATTCCAATGACTAAAATCCAATTCTTGCTAAAACAGCATCTTACAGAACCATGATGTGCTAAAAACTACTCTGTTACTAGCTCTGCCACCAAGTTAGCTGACTAAAATTACTGGATTTATTTGTGAGACTAAGTATACTTGCAAGAGACTCACTTGAATTGTAACACCTGTCTATCCCCAGCCAGTTTGAAACAGAGTAGTACATGTTAGTGAGAGGTTGCCCAAACTAATTATAAAGCCCAGGTTAACTATACAAAACCCTCCTCCCTCCCCCAGAAGCTCGTGTTGCCAGTGCTTGCTAATTTGTGCAGGAGCATTAAAGGCTCATATTCTCAGCTTCTCACTTCTCCTTTTGAGCCATCAAGCTCATACTACCTGGTCCATTTCAAAATGCACTGATTTGCCCAGTACAGCATCCCTTGCACTTGCCTCACGCTGGCTGCTGCTGAAGAGATGGGAGGTTGTAACCATAGAGCAATTCTATTCTAGCCATTCTTGGAGTTCACCAGGGGGTGTTTATTCAAGCCTTTTATACATTCTCTATATACTCATAATCAGAACTATGAATTTTATTCCTTTTTATACATACTTATGGACTCAGCTTATGGTGACTACTTTAGATAGGTCAAAATAGGCCTATTATCCCTATGTTACAGCAAATCTCAGGTCTGTAATTGATATTTGTAATTATTGTAAATAATAACAGCACAAGGTATGAAAAATCTGTCTTCTTTTTTTTTTTTTTTTTTTTTAATGTGCATACTGAAAAAAATAAGGACAAACCAAGTTTATACTCATTCAATGCACCAAAAAAAGGTAAAGGATAGTATATATGTATGTACCCTAAAGATAATGGATGCTTATTTAAAAGATACAATGACTGTATCACCTGAGTGATTTGGGAATCGTGATTTACATGAAAGGTTAATTAAGGTGCTTCTGGACTCTTATCTTCCAGGCATTGCTGAGGACTGGGAGACTGCTGAACTAGCATGTGCATTTAAAGAATAATAACAGAAAGTATGAGCAAATAAAAAATAAGAATAAAAGAAATTACATTTAAGTAGACATGGAGACTTACAAATAATAGATGACATATGGGCGGCGTGAGGGAAATGCTAACACGCAGAGACGGGACTTCAGTAGCATGTAAATGACAGTCCTAATTTGCCAGTTTACAATGATCCATTAGCAACTGCCATTTAACAAAGGCAGCTGGAGTATGGCAGATAGTAGAGTACCAGCACTCTCCTTTCCTGTGTGGGAGGCTGTTAATGTGGTGACAATACACTGCTCTTCCTTCACCCCATTGACATGAACCTTCCTCATCTTTCTTCCTCTTCCGCTTTTCAACTCAATGACATTATGTCTTTTTTTTTCTACATTTTGCATAAAAGGCATGTCCTCCTTTGCTGTGAGTTTAACTTTGCAGCTATCTCCAAAAAATAAAACCTAGACTCAAAGGCAAATTGCAGTCTTCTTTCTACAGTGATTTCTCTTCTGCCACTTTTGAAGATTTTCAGAAAGAACAAAAGTTTTACTAAAATATCTTCTAGCTCTTATGATTCTTTAAGGTTAGAGACCTTGGAAGGGTATTCTAAATTCAAATAAAAAACTGAACACCTATTTGGGGAATTTCTAGTTTTAGCAGAGTTATTTTCAAAAATAAGAGTTTTTATTAAAAAAAACATTAAATGGGAGTTCTTGCGATCATAAAATCTTGCCTATGTTAGCAGAAAATTATTTCTCTAAATTTTGAAATACAAACAAAAAACTATATGCACATCATATTTACTGTATAAAGTACAAACCTGGATTTAAATTAACTTATAAGATGTTATATAAAATTATGTTTTTGTGTCTGTAATTAGAGAGCAGAACAGATGGTGCAGTCTTGGTTTAAAACAACGTGTCTATTAAAGTAATGCACAGTGCAAAATATTTGTTTCAAATCACAGTTCCATTCACCATCAATTCAAAAGAATTTGATCATCTGAAAGACGGCTACTTTTAGAGGAGAATTTCACAGTAAAATGAGGCAAGAGAGGCATTGTCAGAACAGGCTGTTGGTAAAATACACAAATAGAAATAGTAACCATTTTCCAGAAGAGAAACACAAAATTAGCAAGACTGATTAGATACTCAGTTTTTATCAAGGGGTAGGTCAGTAAGAAAATACAACAGACAGCAAATGTCCATTATTACTGTAAGTATACTTATGCAGATAATCCAGCAAGTCAGTACTCTGACAACAGGCACCTATAAAAGCATAGCTTTACTTTCCAGGACTTATATTGAGGCATTACATCCAATTTTTAACTTGTCTATACTCTCCACTTGTATGTGTTTCTACTACTAAGCCTGCTGGTTCATATTCTACAGCAGGATCATCTCTCAGCAAATCTCCATCTCTTAGCTCCAACTCACCACAATTTTGGTTTAAGTGTTGTGGGCAGTCAGCAATAGGTACAGAGCACACTACATTTCGTCCCTGTTGTCAGATTAGTTTTTGCAGACTGCTACCAGCTGAGGCAGCACTCGTTTGTAAGTGTCCAGTACAAGCAGTGAAACACAGCATACTCAAGGATTTTCTTTATTTTCCTCTCTTCAAATGCATCCAGCAAGTTTTAATAGCACCTTTTGTGAAGGTTGTCTAGAAAGTTTATCATCAATTCTTTCCATCTTTTTAATATCACAATTTTTTTTTTAGCCTCCTCTGACAGGACCTCATGTTTTCTGATTTTATTTTTTCCCAGGAAAATAATATTTAGGTAATTCTGAAAAAATACAGAAAAAGCTGTTTAAAAAGACCTGATATTTCATCTATTTTCAGAATATGTTCGTGAAGCAATAAAAAAATGCATTCAGTTTTAAAATTAAAATTAATGCCATGTTGTTATGTTAGAAGCTTCCAAATATTTTATTGTCTTGCATTTAGGAAGTGATTATACTCTCTTATTTTTGAATATTCTCATCTGTGAAAAGCATGCTCTGTAGGGCATGGTTTTATACATGATAGTCATTGTTATCCAGGCAAAACAGCTGTTAAGCGCTGGTGTCCGAAAGAAAATTTGCCCTGTCAGGGGCAAGGAATACATTACATACTGGTGCTGATTTACTTTAGTTCATGATTTTCATTATTCAACAAGATCTCAAATCCTGAAGAGATTTGCTTGTCATTTTTAATCCAGCTCGGCAGACAGCTTTTTCTTGCTTGATGACTTTTTTTTTTTCCCTAGGACTCCTGCTTTATTCATGTGGAGGAGGGGTGTGAATGAGACAAATGGAAAAGAAACAATTGTTTATGTTTAAACACTGTGTTGCAGTTTATGATAGATGGATTCTTTGCCCATTTCTGACACAGGCTTTGAGTTGAGCTAAAGTTGTAAAACCATTGTATCGTTAGTACTTAAAAGAGGTTTGGCTTCTGATTCTACAAATTTAATATATGACACCTTTAATTCTGAGTAGGGATAGTTTTCTCCTGAGTCTTCATATACAGTATATTTTCTATTAGTGCCTTTTATTTTTCCATAAAAAACAACTGCAAAATGACATCCTGTGGCTCTTTTACAAAAACTCCCAAAATATCTTTGAGAAAAGGCAGAGTTGTAGAAACAACTCTAATGCATTTTAACAGAGGATAATATTAGAACTCTAAATGCTGAAAATGATAACTGCAAGCAGATTCTTGTTAGTGTGGTTAAAAAACATTAACACCTTTCATGGCTTTTAATATGCACTTTTTCTTTCCTATTCGTTTAGTCCATTCTTTGTTTGGGATATTAAAAAAAAATGGAGGGATAGTGGTGCAGTTGAGAGTCCTTCTCACACAGTTTATTCTTCAAATTTTCAGTATCAAAGATTCTTTTCTATTCTCATAAAATTTCCTAAAATTCATAAAAAAACAGATGCTTAGGCTATAAGCTGTCATTAGAAACTTATCAGTGATACCTTCTGTTTCAATACCTGGTCAAGAAACCCAAAAGCCTAAGCCAAGCCTAAACATAACCTAAAGGCTAAGACTAGTCTATCTTAAACCCAAAGCCTTGGCCTAAATCTAACCTACAGTTTAATCCTAGCCTAAATCCTGACTCAAGCCTCAAGGTTAAAGCCTGACCCAAGTATAAACCTAAAGCCTAAGATCGGATTTAGCAGAACTGCAGATGACAAAAATCTAATAGTGCTATTAAAAAAACTCCTGTGATTTGGTGCTCGCTTTACCCTGCCAAAAAAAAAAAAAAGCGAGTCTATAATGCACTTTCCGGTGTGACATAGAAGTACTCCAGATTGGGTTCAGGAATTAAGGAAATCTCAAACTGTTCAGATATGTCTCGTAAACTCCACTTTGATAAAAAGATAATGTTCCAAGAAGACACTTAAAAGGGAGCTAGCAAGTATCTTTGAGGACATACAAGAGAGCCACAAGCTCTTTAACAAAAAGAATCCTCCTATAATCTAGCCTATACCCAAAGCATAAAACATGACAAAACCAAATACCTTCAGGTTTTGGAAAGTAGATAAACCACCTTGAAGACAAAAAAAATAAAATTAGAATATAATCTTGTGGATAGGACAATAGGACAAATAAAATTTAATGAGCTTCCCTGAGTAGAGTAACAAGAAATACTGTTCGCCGCTTGTTTGCTGGACACCAAAGCAGTCTTGATATGCCAGCTGTGGCTCAGTTCTGAGTGTCTGAATTCGATTCACTTGCCAAAGGCCCAGTCTTTCCCACTGTACAACGTACACACATACATAAACATGCAGTACTGTGTTGCAGTATTCCTGCAATAAGAACCACTTCTCAGATCTAGAAATTTTGAGACAATTTTATTCAGATCTATGCACTGTCTGGAGGAGAATTTGGACCCCAAGTTCTTCTTAGTCTCCTACTTCATAACTTCATTTTTTAACCTA
>NW_010585407.1:168117-187646 GCF_000705375.1 Tinamus guttatus | reverse complement strand
CCATCAGGGTATGTAGATAGCTATTTTAATGTGTATTTTACTTTGGCTTTCATTTGAAATTGGTAAAGAGTTTCTGAAAGCCCTGTATTGTGACATACAGGGAGCTATCAACAGAAAAGGAAATCCTTCATTTCAGTGGGGACATTGAAAATACCCTACTCTGCGAATTGTTTTGCTTGTTTCCTTTTTGATGCACTTATGGTAACCTCAAAACAGGCTAGTAGTTTTCACTAGGAAAAATGGGGAAAACAGATAAATAATGAATACAAATTCCAAAAGTCTGTGCAATGCTCAGCAGCTATCATGGATTAACTGTTATTTATTAAGTGCTTTCAGTGCACTGTGCTCTGTGGAAAACACAGATCTCATGGGCTTACCCTTCTGACAGATTTCTTCGCATCTGTGTCAGTGATAGATATTGATATTACTTCATACAGGATGGTTGCATCATTATGACTAAGAAGTGAATTTCGTAGAATGGCATCTATTCATTCAGTAGAAACGGTGACATAATCCTGGCTCTCTTTCACAATCACAATTCTCTGCTCTAGGTAAAGAATTCTGCCTCAAAATTGATGGAAAGATACCTTTTGATTATTATAATTAATAAGTTGTAATTATCATTCTATTATGACTATATGATTATTACAATCTCTGATAACTACTGAAAAAAGTGACAGATAGAATATATTAATTGCTCACATTATTCATTAATGTCATAATTTCTAAATGTGCTTACCAAGTGATCATAAAGCATTTAAACTCAACAGTTAAAGCATTACATGGAAAATGCTTAACCATGGTGTTCAGTTTCTTATGTACTTTTGTGTCTGTGAGTTGTGGTGAGGAACTTTCTAAAGCTAATACTGTAGGCTAAAAATAAACCCTCAGTGTTGTAAGGATCAAGGATCACAGAGAGCTACATGGATTACTACCAAAATATGGTGTAAGCAATGCAAGTGGAGAGCTTAAATCTACTGTATTGAGCATACTATGAATTTCAAAATATAAAACGAAAATTTATTTCAGATTTTCTGTATGAACATGAATCTCCAGACACTGTTTCTGCAGTCACCCTTTTCTTCTTCCTAACAAATTAATTCCCCCCACCCCATCCATAGATACTTAGTGTTTAGTCCCAAGAACACAGCAAGGGAAAATGATTACCCAAATAGTCAGACAATACAGGGCCACTCAGAATATAGGGAATGTCAACAAAAATGCAAATTAAATATAAAATATTAGAGCTTCTCCTCTGTGCCATACACTCAGGTCTCTGTAGTCATCATTAGTTCATTGTTAGTCATTACACTTAACTGTGGCATATATGCAGACAGAAAGGTGACTTTTTAAAGTTGATATTATCTATTTTAAGATTGTGCATCTATTAACACAGTGCTTCCCTAAATTGGACTTGATTTTTGCCTAGGAAATTTAGAGTTCAGAGTAATACGTAACATCTTTTCTTGCATTAGCCAATGCTACAAGCAAATTATTTAGACTACATTTGTGAAATTAAAGCCTGCTTATCTGAATTTAGTGGGGGAACTGTTGCTTGTTTGCTTTGGTTTGTTCATCTGTTTGTTTGCTTTAATCTATAGGGAATAAGGTAAAGTCCTAAATATTTGACACTGACAAGGTAAAAGAGAACTGTTATTTACATTTCTTTATTCACCTCCCAATAATACCAGTGATTACACTGCACTGTAGACTAATCACTTGCTAAATAGCTTCTGTGGGCGTGACAGATGCACTGTTGCATTACAGAAGACTGTTTGCAGCTTTTCACCTCAAGAAAGTCCACATTGGGGGCTTGGTTCAACAAGCAATTACACATAGGAGTCACTTTTCCCACTAGGGCACCTAGGTCAAATTTTACACATAGGCATACAGAAGTTATCACCTGAGCAGGAGATAATTAGGGAAGAAAAAAAAAGCCTCTTTGATCATTTTGAATGTGACTAATGTAACAAAAAATGTAACCTTCTCCTTTGCATTCCAAACCGATGATAGAGCTGTTCAAAATACAAATAAATTCAGCTGGGTAAAAGAAACCCCAGGGAGGAGTGTGGAAGTTATTTATGTTTACACCACACTAGGAATTTCTATACTGCTTGACAGGCCTCCAAGATAAGGAAGCCTCTTATGCAAAGAAGTTCCTCTCTGTGGCACACACAGGTGAAAGGTAGGAAAGCAGAAGGATCCAGCATTTAGGATGGGTTCAGGAGAGCTTATTTCCATATTCCTTTTCAGGTTGTATAAATAAAACTGGTTCTTTTCCTTACAATAGCATATAGAGATGAGACAAGGTAGGTATAAAAGTCTTGTACAGGAGAAATGATGCAGCATAGTTAGGGAATACGTGGCGGGCAAAGCCGGCGCAATGCTCCTCTTTCTGCTCGAGCTTCTGAAATGGCACTTGCAACTTCACCACTTTCTGGGCACCCCCTGCATGATACAAGGGGGAGAGCTGGACACTGAAGGGCCCCATAACCTCCCAGCCCAGGGGGTGTATCTGGAGTACAAGGGGGAATGATTATTCTGCTCCTTAACAGGGCACAGGTTTTTAGGATCTGATTTTGGACGTAGCAAGCTAATTTTAACAGGGAAGAAAAGAAGTCCATGATGTGTGTTCAGTAACCTTGCGCAGAAAGGAAGCAAAAAACAACACATAAAAGGAAAACATATGCATATAACATGCAAACAGTGTAGGTATGTCTAGGCCTTAACCGATTGCATGGTGGGAAGCACAGATTTGATCCTCCAGCATGAGTGTGCTTTGGGCTATTAGAAAGAGAGGAGAGAGAAACTATTTTTTCCCTTGAGACTATAGGATACAAGGGAGGGAAGGCAGAGATTTCAATAGGACTTGCTGCTGAGTAGGGGAATTTTGTGCTTCTTTACTAGCTAATGTCTATTAAGAAGCTGTTGAAAATGGTGCCTGCACCTCTGACATGCCAAAAGTCTCCTGAGAAGCACTTGTGCTCCTGAGGAAGCATGTTTAAGACAGCAGAAACTGCCTAACATTTGCCACTCAATTTAATTCTCTAGTTACTATACAGCTGCAGAAGAACTCTGGGTCCTTTTTGCCTCCTTCTCCTTCTCAGTGGAAGGAAGGCAGCTTGCTCTGCCTCTTCCTTGCTTTCCTTGGCCACCAGGAAGTTAGGATACAAAGATTTCCAGATTAGTGTCTAAGAGACTTTGGAAAGGAGAAAGAGGTGGCTTTATTCTTCAAAGTTTACCTTTGCAAAGTTCCATTTCACATCACCACACATAGTTCATGAGGCTCACTTCATTTATTGAAGGTACAAGTCTTTCTATTCAGGTTAGATATTAGGAAGAAATCTACATGGAAAGAGTAGTCAAGCGTTGAAACAGGCTGCCCAGGGAAGTGGTTGAGTCACTGTCCCTGGCAGTGTTTAAGAAATGTGTAGACAAGGCATGTAGGGACATGGTTTAGCGGGAATGGTGGTGATGGGTTTGTGGTTGGGCTTGATGATCATGATGTTTCTATGATAAGGGCTTTTTCCCATCACAGGCTAGAGGACCTTACACTGAAGCTCCTCTTATCCTGGAGCTCTGCCACCAACTCTCCTGCTTTGTGCACAGAAGGGACCTTTGACACTTGCAGAGCCTGCTGCATGCTCCCTCCTTGTTTACACAAGCTGCTAAGTGAAGTGAACATCTTACTCTTCAATCTGGTAAAATTATGGATTTGCAAGCATCTTCAAATGGATTTGAGTTCATTTCAGGATGACTGATAAATGCTCCATTGTATTTCATTATTCTAGGTTTTCTCTGGCCAGTTTCTGCTTTCTCATTTTCTGGATGTTGCTCCTCACTTAGGTGCCCTGATGTCCTAATCCTTCAACTAGTGTCACTCATGGCAGTCAGTTTGTAGTGTTACAAGGTCAGCTAAGACATGTATCTCTAATAAGATTAAGACTCATCAGTGTGGTTTTAGCCCTTTCCTTTTCTGAGGCAGGAAAATGGACTTATTCAAGTTGCAACAGTAACTCCAACTACTTACCTTTCTGCCTGCCCTAGATGACTACCCTGAGTTACACTACTTTTTTGTACGAACTCTTCAATGGAAATAAGAAGGAAATAAAAATAGGTTGGGTTGGATTTTGTCTTGAAAATTACTTTTTTTTTAATGCTATATTGGTATTCATTTTTTAGGAAGTCAACAAAATATTTGTCGGGATGTGCTTTCCTGGTCAGGTGTGGGGTTTTTTTTTTGTTTTGTTTTGTTTTTGTTTTTTTGATTAGTAGCAAGAGAACTCCAAACTAATAGGGTGTCATTTCCTGGGGACTCTCTACTCTTTCGAGTGCAACAGTTTGTGGACCTCAAGTGAACATAATATCCAAGCGTTGCAATTTGGGCTATATTGTAGTTTTTCAAAACTAAGATCATTATTCTTTTACAAATGTGTTTGCCTCTTGTAGGAGCACTTCTAGGGAGTCTCACACACAGAAGCATAGTACCTTTTCCTTTGTGTAGTACCTCAGGTCCCATGATGGTGAATCTCTGGTGACTGCCCTAGAAACCTAGAAGGGACACTTCACTCACCTTCTGCAGAGAAATCACTCCCTCCCCACGAACCCTGGCACTCAAATCCTGTACCAATGAGTGACAGCTGGATTTTGAATCCCATGGGGAGGCCCGATGGCTCTTGACAGATTTGTTGTGACACTGCCCAGACTGACTGCAAACCAGCAGACAGCTCTGTTGGCCAAATGTCAGCCTTGTCTAATGGGCATTTCAGGCCACTTTTCTCTTTTAATAGACATGAGAAAGATCCAGCCAGCAGAGCAGTGGCTGAACTAGCAGCAGAGCCTCTTGGCCAGCTGTGCAGTGACACCAGTATCCGGCATGTGAAGGCAAGTACTTGCAAGCTCCTGGATGAATTGCTGAAATATACAGGAATTAGGGAGGAGAAAGGAGACAGCAGAGGGATGACAATGAGATCTGGGGATAGACACTGGTAGTCAAAATAATGTCATGCTATTGTGGTTGTGAAATAGCTTAGCCCTCTTCACATTTTTTACAGAGGAAGTGACTATCCCCATTGGAAGAACAGGCTTGCCTCAGTCAAGAAAATAGTTGGTATAAATGTACTGAGCAATAAAATGTCTCACAACATGTTATATTTAGAGATATGACACCTTCAAACAAGGAATTTGGAGCAAAGCACACAAAGTAGGCCATCTGCTGAAACAGCTGAGGGATGGCAACTCGTATATTAAGGTGCCTGTCTACTCATTCATAATTGTTGCCTAAATCTCAAGAAATAGATCTGTTTCTCTTTTTCATATCTATCTGCCTGGCCTGTCAGAGCTGTAGTAGATTACTTTTTCTCACTGTACTAAATTGTGGTTTTCCAAATAAATTATCACACCTCTCTTGGCTTGCAGCAATAGCGTGGCAGAATGGATAAACAATTCACATGGTTCAACCATCACTCTAAATCTTCATCATGCGCTGTTTCGGTGGCTGCACCCCTTCATCTTAAACATGTCACTCCTATTTTCCTGTCAGAGAGTCTCTCCACATTATTTCATATTGTTTTAAACGGCAGGACACATGTCCATGGAAAATCCACTATACAAAACACTGCCAGGATGACAAGAGGTGTGTTGCAGGGGAGATGGGCCTGAGTCAAAATCTAGAAAATTTTCTATTTTTACTATCATATAAGATTTTTAAATATTGCCGCTCTCCAAATAAAATGCATGCCAGAAGAAAGTCAGAGCTACCAGACGAATATGTGATTTAATGTTTGCAGTTATGCTATATTATCAGTAACTCAGAGACTAACTACAGGGAGATGTGATAACTCATATAATCAGAGCCTTTTAAGAAAAAGAAGGGGAAAAAAAAGTAATCTAAAAAGTATTTTCAAGTTCATGTTCTCTTTCATCCTATTTTTCTTTAATGTTAGTTTCTTTGTCATCTGGTGGAATATTTTGCATTGCATGCCTTCTTTGCTAAGTATGTTTTCCCAAGTATGGACTGTATTAATGATCTAGAGCTCTTTTTTAAATCTTAACATCAAGAAGGCTCTTAATAGGCTACTGCAAAAGGATTTTGCAGGACTAGTGAGAATTATGAAATTATCCATCATTCTAACAACACACTAGTCATAAAGGAAAGCTTTTCTACAATCTCAATAACATTTTCCATAATACCCCTTTCTAACTGCATGCAGGTGCATGTTTTCAGACACTCTCCACAGTACCTTAACAATCATTACAAATCCCACTTATCTAAACTAGTGATTAAAAACCTTTAAGGGGAAGCTGTTTAATTAAAAGTAAAGTAGACATTTATTATGTGTTTAGTGTGCCAATTTGGTTATGACCTAGCAAGCATTCCCTAATTAAATTTTGTAATTCTTTCATACATTACAACTACAATATGATAATGTAAGAGAAACATAAAAGCTAACAAAAATTTAATGTGAATTTCCAAAGTATTACCAGAGCTGCATTTGAAATCCGAGGCTGGATCTTTCCCCAGTGAAGTCTGTAGAAATACTTTTTTGTAGTAATGTTTCGTTTTTACCATCGTTTTCAATGAATGAGAAAGATGCCTGTGGAACTTATGATTTCAGTGGAATCAACCCGGATTTGTCAGTCATTGTATATGTAGCATTTTCTACAGATAAGAAACACATCTTTTCTGTAACATTTTCTTCAGCTTTATAGATATATAGATACATGCACGCGTGCATCCAGAGAGACCCTGATTCTAATCACTCTTAAACCAAGTGTAAATCAGAAATACTTCTGCTGCTATATAAACAATTACATTGGATATGGTATAAAATCAAATTGCATTGGTGTTGGGCTCACTCACTCATTGGACAACATATATTAGTTTTTGTATGTATATGTGTATATGATGTACTTCAACACAAACACACATTAAAGTATGAAAAGCCTTACAGTCAAAATGTTGCTTTTGCATCAAAAAAAATGGGACATTCTTGCCCTCCAAAGTACTAGTGTGGTGAATTGGTCCTTTAAAATATTCTATAAAGCATGAGCATGGCTGCCGTGGCTTTATGAGGCACAGGACAAGTGACAGTCATGTGAGAACACACCTCTGTTGTTCAGTTTTTTATCGTTATTACTTTAACAGTGACATTTGACCTCTTTAGCTGCTTGTGTGTAGTGAAGTGTTCCTGGCTCACACCTGGTGTCGGTAATAAAGCACAGCATGCATAAATAATGAAGATATGTTTGTGAAACTTCACTAAGTGGCAACTGCCTGTGACAGAGATCCTACTACCCGTGCTTGCTGTGGTAGGGTGTCTTAATGGAAGCTGCTCAGCGGATGACAAAATGACCCAATTAAAGTTTATTCCAAATGACATCAAGATCATAAAGGGAAACAATAGAGGAGGAAATGGTGCTGGTGGGTTGAAAACATATTGCAACGTGCATGATTACGTCTGCCCGTTCTGCTGTTGCAGGAGGCCTTTGCAGTCCCTTATTATATAATTAAAATCCGCTTAATGAAAAAAGTGATTGTTTGCTAGGCTGGAAAATAGCGGTATGATTGGGGCATGCTTCCAGCTGCACTTTCCAGGAGAAGATGTAGCAAGAAAGTCCTTTGAGATTGTGATAAAAAAGGCATCTCTCCTGACAGGTACAGTCTCAGAGACTTTCCAAATAACAGAATCATAGAACGCTTAAGGGACCTCTAGAGATCATCTAGTCCAACCCCCCTGCACAAACAGAGACACATAGATCACGTGGCACAGGGTGGCGTCCAGGCGAGTTTTGAGGATCTCCAGAGAAGGAGACTCCACAACCTCTCTGGGCAGCCTGTTCCAGGGCTCTGTCACCCTCACAGTAAAGAAGTTCTTCCTCACATGGAGATGGAACTTCCTGTGTTTCAACTTATACCAGCTACCCCTTGTCCTGTCACCGACCACCACAAAGAGCCTGTCCCCATCCTCCCTACAGTCACCCCTCAGGTACTTGAACATGTTGACCAAATCTCCTCTTGGTCTTCTTTTCTCCAGACTAAACATGCCCAGCTCGCTTAATCTTTCCTCATATGACAAATGCTCCAGTCCCTTAATCATCTTCGTGGCTCTACGCTGGACCCTCTCTAGATGCGCAATGTCCTTCTTGTACTGGGGAGCTCAGAACTGCACACAATACTCCAGGTGTTGCCTCACCAGAGCTCAGTAGAAGGGCAGGATCCCCTCCCTTGGCCTGCTGGCAACACTCCTCCTGATGCAGGCCAGGATCCCCTTGGCCTTCTTGGCCACGAGGGCACATTGCTGCCTCATGGTTACCCTGTTGTCAACCAGGACTCCCAAATCCCCCTCCACAGAGCTGCTTTCCAGCAGGTCAACCCCTGATCTGTACTGGTGCCTGTGGTTATTCCTCCTCGGGTGCAGGACCCTGCCCTTGTCCTTGTCGAACCTCATGAGGTTCCTCTCTGCCCAACTCTCCATCCTGTCTAGGTCTCTCTGAATGGCAGGGCAGCCCTCAGGAGTGTTGACCGCTCCTCCCAGTTTGATATAATCTGCAAACTTGCCGAGGGTGCAGTCTGTGCCCTCGTCCAAGTCATTGATGAACAAGTTGAAGAGCATCAGACCCAGTACTGACCCTTGCGGGACACCCCTGGCCACAGGCCTCCAAGCAGACTTGGCCCCATTTATCACCACCCTTTGGGCTCTGCCATCCAGCCAGTCCTCAATCCACTGTCCAATCGTTCAGTCCACACTTCCTAAGCTTTCTTATGAGGATGTTATGAAAGACTATGTTGAAAGCCTTGCTGAAGTCAAGGTAGACAACATCCACGTCTCCCCCATCGTCCACCCAGCCAGTCACCTCATCAGCTTAAACTGGTGGCATGACTTGCAGAGTCCTACTACTCAGATCAAGGGTGGCAAGAACTGGCTCCAGTAAAGTAAGCTTCCCTATGAGATTTTTGCTATGTAACTGTTGAAAAGTGATGGGTTGCTTGCAGATAGCATGTTTTAATAAGTTACTGCTGCCCCTGACTGCCCACTCAGGTTGGCTTCTTGAGTGGGCTTAAGAAAGCTCATTTCTTTCTTTGCACTGTTGCATATCCACAGCAAATGCTACACTGCTACACTACACTAAGAAACAACAACTTGTTAAAGATATGCTTATGTGGTGGTCATCTCACTAACATAAAAAACACATTGCTGAAGGTGTGACAAGAAGTTAGTGACTATCTAAGCTAAGATCCTTCACATTTCTAGGCGCTCTGTTTTAACCACACTAAAACACATTTTGTCTATTTACTTTTAGGCTGTAGTTTTAACCATGTAGTTTCAGTCCTCTCTGGAAATAAAGATGTTTAGGGAAGAGGGCAGGGCAAACACTTAGCTCTGCTTCCCTGGCATATTATCACATCTTCCATTAGCCTGTGGCTCAGAACATCCTGGGCCAGAAGCTTTATGTTTAATAGCACTTCATGGGTCTTCTTTAGTAAATGCCCTGGGTCTTGAACCTATGTAAATTTTTGGCACTTGTTTTATATCAGCACTAAAAGTAAAGCAAAATGAACGCCAGACCTCTGCACACAGCTGGTTTAACGTGCAGACACAATTTTCTTAAAATAATTGGTTTCTTTCTATGCAAAGTGTAATACTAATTGGACTACAGTGCAGTAACTTCAATGCAGAGATTTTGTTTTTGGTAGAAATACTGACAAAACAAGGGGAGCCACACTTGTCTTAATACAAAATCATCCTAGCCTTTCAATATGAAAATTGGCTTTCATCCTTGTTAGTTAACTAAGTTCAAGTGAGAAATCAAACCACTATATTTGGGTCAATTAGTCTCCACTGTGCTATTTTCTCTAGTAGAGGAATTTATTTCCCCTCTATCCCAGCTCCTTTTTAGTGCTTCTTGGCCTGTATTTCTTTCTTGCAAGGGAAGATCCTTCTCACATTCCAGGAATGAGTATGTGCCCTTGTAAAATCAACAAGATTAAGCAGTTTGCCTTAAGGCAGTGATTCCTGCCTTAGCAAAATATACCACAGAGTTGCATATCAACACTTCCTGTCACCTATTAAAAAGAGGATGGAAATCCATTTCCTGACTAATAACCTTTTCTAAACTGGATGTAAATGGTTTTTCACTTGCATTAGTGTGATATTTCTAGCCGATATATTTGTCTTTCATTTACAAATAGCAGAAGAAAGCCTCTTATTGTAGAAATCAATGCCTCATAATCCCACCATCCCCAGTGTGATCTTGTGGGACCTGACAAGCTTGGTAAGATCAGGCCATGTCATGATTTGGGAAGGAAAGGTGCAGGAGCAGCAGAAGATGGATAGTTCAGCAATGTGCTTAAGATACCTCCCACCTCCTAGTGCAAGAGTCATCCCATGGACTTCAACGTACCTGCCCACAAACTACAAGCTGAGCATGTGAGCAAATCTGGTGCCAAAATAGTTCCTCAGCAAGAAAAGGTCCTGCCTCATCCCCGCACTGTTGAACCAGGGTGAATAGCAGTGAGGACACTGATGTAGTAGAGCACCAGCAACCTTTTGGAAGAAAAGAAAAATATTAGCCCTAGTTGTCTGACCTCTTTTCAGCAATGTGGCAGTATCCCATGTGTAAGAGCTCTTGGCCTCAGTGCTCTGACAAAATTTCTATTGTAGCTAATTATATTCTCCTTATCTACAAACCTGCCATGCGCCAGCTAGCTTGAGGGGAACTTTTCCAACTGAATGTTTTTTCAATGGAAAACTGCTGTTTGAGGGGAAAC
Source organism: Tinamus guttatus (assembly GCF_000705375.1). Next base: position 176,875 of record NW_010585407.1, on the reverse strand, counting down.
AAAGCACCTCTATGAAAGTGTCAGCTTCAACAAAACCCAAAAAACAATTACAATTCCTTCAGTAAGGTTAAAGTACCCTGCATTAACCTTTTCAGAGCAGCGATTCCATTTTTCATTTTGAAATTACTCCTTCAGATTGTGTTATATTTTAAAGTGAGATGAAAGATTGGAGCTAAAAATGAAATTGTTTTGAAAGTGTCACTTAAAAGCAGTTTGGTTTTATTCTGCTTCAAAAGCAAAATAAAGCTTGAAATCCTGAAATTTCCTGTGAAGTAGAAATTCATTCTCCCTTGCAACTATGCTCATTTGCTTTTGGTTGCATGCTCTTGCCTCATTACTGGCCTCATTAAGAAAATTGTTGCATGTTTTCTACATTTCAGTCATGGCGAATATATGTAAATATAGTCATGTAAAGAAACAGATTTTATGTGTTGTGATGATCTGATCTTTTATTAAAATGTGTAAGATCTCTTACAAGTCATCTATTGTTAACTTTTTTTAAAATTTTATATCACACACTGAACAGTATGTTGACTAAAAAGCAGTTGCACATTTTTCATTTATTTAAGCTCAAGGAAAAGTCTCCTAAAATCAACAAACAAAGGTTCTGATGAAAAAAATAAAAGACAAAATTCAAAGCTGGGTGTCCTCCACAGAGGATATTCTGTTGCTATGTTCAGATTCAAGTCCCTATATATGTTCCACTGATGGAATATCATGTATCGAATACAGAAAGACAAAAAGAGACCCCAAAACATAAGGATTTGCAAGTTATTGAGAAAATCTGGCATCGAGTCTGAAAACAAATTCAGAGAGCATGTTTTACTTAAACTACCAGTATAACAGTGCAAGCTGGGACAGCTGAATATCCTTCTCTGACTTCTAGGTGGTCTTTTGAGATAGAACCAAATGGAACAGGTTAGTATCAAGAGGTGATCTGGTGATGATTCAGACTGAAATTCAGGAGACACAATTTCTAATATGATTCTGTAACAGCACAGAGCATCTGTGTCCTCAGCACCTCTGAAAGTACATTTCAAGGAGAGTGCTCACCTATTCACACCGGGGAATTTCATCTTCATGTCTATGCCAAAGTCTTTTTTGAAGTGAAGTGGGAAAAAATAAAGCTAATGTATTTCTGGCATGAAGATCAGTTCAGTTATTTAGTGGTTAAATAACATTGGTGGGGCAGTAATATATATAGGTTCTTACCACCTGAAGATCTGTCATTGGGTGATTTAGAAGTAAATACTCTATTTTTAACAAATTACAAGGTTAATATACCTCAAACTTTTTGTATTTGGCTACTAGATGGTCAGATTTAGAAGCACTGCAGTGTCTCTGGAATTCATCAAAACTACTAACAGTAAGACTACAGTACAGGGACATAGACCAGTGACAGTGCATTGGAGAAGAGAAAGCTGAGAAGTCCAAGTTGTAATTCAGACTTCATTACTGTTTCCTCTGTTAAATTCATGTCAGTTAGTGCATCCCAAAACTCTGCAGAAAAAAAAAAAAGCTGCATACATATATATATATATACACATATATATATGTCATACAACACAGAGCTATGGCATCTGCTCCCAAACATGGAGCAGATGATCGTATCACAGCCCTCTGCAACAGGGGCACACAGATTGGCTTAATGACATTAGTAAGAACGGTCTGGCAACACAGAGTCTTCTCAGAAAAACAAAATCATTTTTATGAAAATTTGGTATGTCCTAATTTAAGCTGTGGTAAGTTACCTACTGGGAAAAGATGCCCTTGAAAATCCAGGCTTCCCAGCTGCAGGCACAGGAATTCTAGTCAGGTAGGGCAGTCTTGGTTCCCAGGATTGCCTTACTCCTAAGTGACAGCTCTAAAGTCTTTTAACACCTTTGTCTTAATACCCTTCCTTTAAAAACAGAAATCTCTGCAACAGACACCTTGTAGGGGAGTTCTGAAGCTTGTAGGGTTTGTCTTGTCTTTTACGATGGCTGGTTTGATGTATCCAGTATTGTTTAAATACATAGGAAATATAAAATGGTAGACCAAGTTTGCATGTTTTTGCAGAATGAAAAATAGCAGGGCATAAAATCTTTTCTCCACTCAACCAGTCAGTTTTGCTAGTGACTCCAATGGATTTCTGAATCTTTTCTTGAAAATAAGATGATGAAACCTTATTATGACTCATCTTTATCTTCTAAAATAATTTGTCCAGTAGTGCACTGGGAAACTATGGTATCAGTTCCTTAGCCTTCTCAAATGTTCTAGGTTTTGTTAAATTGTTTCAAATATTATACTCTACAGGTCCTGGTCCAAAATTATGTTGTCTATGAAATTAATTAATATTAAAAGGTTGCTTTAATACTAAATGAAAGTGTGATTCTTCCTCTTCCTTCCCCCCATTCTGCTTTCTCATACATGGTTAAAGTTTCACTCAGGCTAAGAGATCTTGGTGATATATAGGGGAAGAAAGAGTTTCTTCGTCTCATTTGTGCTTCATGTGTGAATGTCGAATTACTAATCAAAAAAATGCACTCGCAGAGTGGAAAGATTTCTTAATTCAGTCAGAATATTCTGCAAATTTCCAGAAGATCTAAAAAATATGCAAGTCATGACAAAGTATTGATTGCATAATAATGTGATGTCAACAGCACAGAATAATCATGTTTGCAGGTGGGAGCTTTACATACATTATACAGCAGAGCTTTTACTGTTGAAATGGAAATATAAATAGATCACTATGTATTTCTGGAAAATAAAGCATTATTCACATACTAATACCCATCTCCTACATCAGGATAAAGCATTATGATCTCTTTCCTAGACTGATTAATGAAAAAGGAAAAATACAGTGTTTAGTATTAAATCTGATGTGGATGACATTTAAGGTCATGAAAGGCAATCTTAGTTGTGATGAAATCTTTTAATCTTATTTGCAGATTATTCTATCAGTGGCTCCCCGGAGTTGCAAAAGGATTTCATTCTCATATCTTTATTATTTAATTGAATGTTGAAAGGGTAACATATTGTAAATTGCTCTTAATTTTAAAAAGTACTTTCTTGTCTCAACATCATAGCATTTAGAGAGCTACAGGAATACTGGCTCAGAACTATACCTGGGCGAATTCAATAGTGGCATATGAAGTGGTTGGATATAATTAGGTAAGGAAATGACTATAGGGGGTGAAGTACATAATCATGCCTACTTGTGATTCAACAGATGTTCAAAATGACTGTAACTGACACCAATCTGATATAACAGCTAAATTTGATTTTTATATTACATCAGGATGTAATTCCCGTTGAAATCAGTGGGCCCAGATAATTAGGACTACTGAATGTGGTGGCAAGTTAGAGGGACATTGGTTTGTTTTTCCTTATTATGGCCATTGCTCTTTTTTCAGTATACTCTTTCCTCTCCTTGGTGATGTCTAAGATGCTACTGCTCCTTATATATAATAAATGACTGCACACGTTAACCCCAGTACCTCTTTTAAGGATTAACTCTCACATCTGGGTCCAACACAAGGTTCACAACAGCTTCAGCAGCCAGCCCAAGTAAGGCTTTCTGACTGGATCAACACAGCATTAGTACCTAAGGCCCAGCTACTAGTCTTCACAACCCAGCCAGTCCAGGTCTAAGATTCTAGTTTAACCTGGCCTGGATTTAATATTTTCTCAGTCAAGCTCTATTGACAAAACCAAAAAAAATTCTTGTGCTGTTTTCTTTTCTTGCTTCTCCGCACCTGGAAGTGTGGTCCATGGGTTTCCATATTAAGGTGAATAGTGTATTTGTGTCCAAGAAGAAAAAAAAAAAGAAAGAAAGAAAAAGGAAAAAAAAACCACATATATATGTGTGTATATGTGAGGGATGTGGAGCTGCTGGAGAGAGTCCAGCGCAGGGCTACAAGGATGATCAGGGGCCTGGAACGTCTGCCCTGTGAGCAGAGGCTGAGGGAGCTGGGCCTGTTCAGCCTGGAGAAGAGAAGGCTGAGAGGGGACCTGATCAGTGTCTACAAGTACCTCACGCGAGGCAGTGAGGAGGATGGTGCTGGCCTCTTTTCACTGGTGGCCACCGACAGAACTAGAGGTAATGGCCACAAACTGAAACACTAAAAGTTCCACAGGAACTTAAGGAAAAATTTCTTGGCAGTGAGGGTGACAGAGCACTGGAACAGGCGCCCAGAGAGGTTGTGGAGTCTCCTTCTCTGGAGATCTTCAAAACCCGCTTGGACGCAGCCCTGTGCCACATGCTCTAGGTGACCCTGCGTGTGCAGGGGTGTTGGACTAGAGGATCTCTAGAAGTCCCTTCCAACCTTAAGCGTTCTATGATTCTATGATTCTATGATATATATACCTACATATATGTATATATATCTGAAGAGTGACAGCTGATTGCCATCATACGAGTGGGTTTACCTTGCATGATCATTGCAGATCTGGCAAATCCCAGCACAAAGAAAATCTGAACCTGGTTGCTAATCCAATACCCTGCACAAGTGAGCCAGTTCATGTTTAAAGAAAGTGAAGATATTTTGGATGGACGATACAAGGATATTGGGCAAAATGTCAAAGAGTGATAACAGAAGTTCAGGAATAAGGCTGAAGATGAGAAGACGACATACGTCAGTGAGCAGCCAGGAGAGACATCCTCTGCGTGGTTATTTTGGCAACCTGCCCCAAGTGCTTTTCAGCAAACCCCTCTTTCCTGCAGTCCCCTTTAGTCAGCAGCAGCCAGTGGGTAACCACAGCATGCAAGGCCCCTGATGCTGCAGGATCTGGAAGTCACACAAAGTTGCAGGAGCCTTTGACACCAGTAGAAGCACCTCTAGGGTCCCCTGGTTCTGGAGACAAGGCCACTTCTCCCTGAAGCTCAAGGCATTGCACCTGCAAAGGAGACAAGCACAACATTCCCTCATTACTTACTTCCATGCATTTCTTGAAGGATAATCTGATTCATTTTTTTTTTGCCTGGTCACTGTATAGCTATCTCTGGTAGGTGTTTGTACAGCGACAATTGCAAACCACTTACGCATAGGTATTTATAGAGCACCAATGACATGCAGTTGAGCCTAATGACTGATATTAGCATGATGTGTCAAATATAAAATCTTTCTCTGAGAACAGCAGGGTCCAAACAACTCAGCTAACAAAACAAGCAATGCAGAACATGTGTGTGGTACCTCTTCGCCTCTCCTATTTTTGACCATTAAAATAAATTATATGGATCTCAAGTACATGAAAATAACTCAGCAGTACTTCCTAATTTACACTCATGTCAATATCCCTCAGTGAGTCTTACAAGATTTTTTTTTTGCCTCAAAAGCAAACCCATTGCATAAACTCTCTTTTTGATGATAACTTAGGAAGCCTGCTCTTGAGCTCAGCAGAGAGGAAAAAGGAGCAACCCACCTTTGCCCGGACTGATGAGAGGGATATGTTTCGTAGTGGGATCTGCCCATACTCAGGACATGCCCATCCTGTGGCATGAATTAATTTAACACTTTAGAAGAACACCAGAAACACTGAAACTTGCTCATGGAGGATTTTTTTTTCTAATCATAAGCAATTTTTGGTTGGTCTATAAGGTTCAGGTTTGCTTTCATTGTGTTTGTGTGTATCTTTGTTGGTTCCTCTCTAGCCTAACTGTGAATATAATTTATCTGAGTATATATAAATTTATCACAAACCTACACAATGAATTGAAGTTACGTGGGTTTAGAATTTAATTCAATGTCTCTGAGGGTTGGATTCTGCATTATGAAATTGTGCTGTTGACATACGGCATAAATGCATTTGCTTTGAGGATCATGCAAAGATATATCCAATTGTGCCAGAAATTTCCCGTTATGGGGAAAAGTTGCTCTCTTTCAACAATGTATAAACCTACATACCTAACAGAGAAAAATGCATCACAGATGCTTTTATGGACTATGTTGCAAGCAATCACTCAGATTCTAAGGAGGGATTTTTGCAAAGAGGTATGCGTGTCTGGATGTCAGTGTGAAAGCAGGCTCTGTGTGCAGGAGGGAGAATAGACGTATGTCATATAGCTTGCAGACTTATATGAAGAGACATGTACACAACTACTATATACACACATACATACTACTATATATATACATACACAAACAAACCAGGGTATAGCCAGGGAACAGATTGCAAGCTGGGAAATAAAACGTCACCATTTTTCTCACAAAATGGAGTAAGAATACATCCTGCAGTATCATTCTCTGTTAGCAGGCAAAGGCAGGCAGGGTGATTGACTGATCCATTGATTTTGGTCACAGTAATGGCAGGGATCTCTCTATAATGACCAAAATCACTGGGTGGGAGCACTATTGCATAGCATTAAATAAGCGTTCACAATCCAAAGGTGATACTTTACCAATTTTAGCCGAGCCCTGCGCCTTACCACCACTGCTTATGTACTACCGTTTTCACTGGTGGAAGAAAAAAAAAGTCAATACTGCTGCCGTTTTGCTTTACATTGAATTAAAGTGTTGTCAGGTGACATTAGCAAAGAAGGGAGTGCACATGCTAGAAAACGTATGCTACTATTTGGCTGCTTCATGAGCAGTTCAGTCGGAAAGGTTTGTATGCATGCATGGCGTGTGTATTTGTGTGCATATATATACTTAAAAATACAGTAATATGACTCACTGTCAACTACTGATGCTCATAGAAACAAAAGCAATGTGTCAAGGTGGATTTTTTTTCTTGCTTTCATATTTATTTTAGCAATGACATGTCCAAAGAGAGGAACACTGCCCTGACAAATATTAGCCATCGTGTCAGTTAATGCCTGGAAACTTTTCAAACATTCTGGTGCTTCCTTCTACACCTAAAGAAGAAAACTTCTAATTATGATGCCCAGGTTCTTTTTTCTGTCCTTGTAGTATAAAGCTTTTTACAAAAGCTCACCTCCACAAGTGTAAAATGAAGGCTGTAGGTTTGTAATTTGCTAACTTCACCGAACTCTGTGCTAACATTGGACTCTTCTTTCTCCCATCCACATAATCGCCTTTCCCATCATTTTCTGTTTCACCTTTTTGGCCTCGCCACTATTCTCTTACTACTCAAGTGGATCAAAGTCTCCTCTCTATTTTCCCAAACTGCTCTTTTTCTTCCTTTTAATAGGTCTTGTCTTTACCAGGGATGTGGCTGTACTGTCTGTTCTTCTTCCTGTTTCTGTACACACTTCCATGTCATCCGAATCTAGACTGTATTGTATGAATTAATACACATCATCTTATAGCAAATATATTAAAGTATGTTGAATGCTTAATTTTTGAAAAATTGCAAGCTAAGAAAAAAAAGAAATAAGACCAAAAATGTTACTCTTAGATCTCTCAAACCAATAGTCTGTTTCACATAGATTTAATTCCAGAAGAAAGTGCAATGTTTGAGAGCTTTAGGAGGTTCTTGGAGCCTTCTCATCTTTCTGCAGAATGTGATATAATGATTAACATTTAAAGACCAGCATACTTAGTTTTGGATTTGAAGGTCTTCCTCAATGTGGACTTCTGAAATTAAATGTTTCCATACTCTCTTATCTAACACTTTTTTATTTTCCTTTCTTACATTCCAGTTATCTATGTGCATGTATAAAGTACTTAAGTATTTAAAAAAAAAAAAAAAGCATTTGCATTTGAAAATATCAGATGTTCCTTGTAAAAGGAAGCGAGAGTGACAGAGAGAGGAGCTATTTCCTAATCAGGTGCTGCCTGTACTGTACCCAAGCAGGGTAATCTCATTTGCAAGTAGGTGACCTATATGTCTGGGTATACCTGATTATTTATTCAACTAATCAAATTATATTGTGTCATTTGACGATAGGATGTACACAGTGCTGACACGATGTTATTTTTTGTCACCAGATAAGGGGAATTGATTCTAATCTATATTACTTTTGTTAGTCATCAACTCTTACACCTGGACCTGTCAAGGGAAGTATGAATGTGTTTTGTGAAGTTCAATAGCACACATACCGTTAGGTCATGGTAAAGATACACAATGTTGAGCAAAATAACAGCAACCATCATCACTTGAGCAACTTTTCCTACGTACCGGTGCATCAAGTGCCAGAGCACCTTTCTGTGCCTCTCCCACCAGCCGGCCTGATGCACTTGCACCCGTCCGCCTCTGCTTTTATTTTTTCCTTCTGTCATCATCTGGCTTTAGAAAAAGAGGAGAGCACCGCATGTTAGGCTGCATCTGCTGAAAAACCTTGCCTCTTGTTATCCCCCAAAGCATTCAAATCTTAAGAATACCTTCTGTTCCCCTGTGTGCACTTGCGATGCCTGTTTTGTAATTAATTTCAAGTGGCATGTCATAACCCGGACAAAAGGCTGTCCTCTTCCTCGCCTATTTTTTTTTCTTCTTCACGTTTTTGATTGACTGATTTCATCCCCAAACAATATCTGCTGCAAAGGTCAGCGGACGAGTCTGTAGAGATGTCAGCGAGGGCTGGGGGGGCCTCCTGGGGAGGGGGCTGTGTGTGATCGCAGAGCAGCAGCGACTGAGGCCTCAAAGGATCTTGATATTCACCACCTCCTTTCTCCCCCGATCTCCGTTTTTACTTATTTTTATTTTTATTTTTGGCGACCCAGTACATGATGTGGGGGGAAGGATGAGAAGGAGCAGGGAGTGTCGAGGATGTGGTGAGAAGGCTCTTTAGAGGCACGATGAGGAGCCGCCCGTGTGACCGGGCCCGGGTGCCAGGCAGCGGCTGCCCCTGCGGAGGCTCCGCCGGGGCTGGGGGCCG
>NW_010585407.1:149978-152789 GCF_000705375.1 Tinamus guttatus | reverse complement strand
GAGTGGGGGTCCCCCTCTCCTCTTTTTCCTTTTTTTTTTTTTTTTTTTTTTTTCTCTCTCTCTCCCATGAGCGCGAGAAGGAAGGTTTTCGTAGGTACGTGTTGCTCTATAGATTGCATTTGGTGGCTACGCTTAGTGGTACCGGCAAAGCAAAATTCCACCCTCATCCCAGTGCCTTGTACCTCTGCATTGAGTTGGCCGGGCACCTGAGCTGCTCTGAGGTATCGCGGTGCCAAAGTGACTTTCTCAAACGACTTTAATTTGAATTTTTGCCGGCTGATTTTTGTGGCCAGACCCCACTGATGCAAACTGAGGTCTGCTAGTGCTGCCGCATCCTGCTTAGGATCTGGCCCTGTGCACCTTCTGAAAGATGGTGGCTGCAATTTTTCACCTGTTTTTGTAAGGCAATTTTTACGTGCTGTAATTCTTCTTGCATCCCACAGCAGCTTCAGATTACTCTGTTAGCTGTTAGACTGCTAATGAGGGGAAAAAAAAAACCAACTGAGAGGTTATTAGTGGCCGAGATCCTGACTGCTTGACAAAACTCTCATTCAACGTCTTTTGTGTAAGTAAGAACTACAAAATCCAGCCATGTCTATAAGATTAAGCAACACCTCGATTAATTCCCCACAAGTCCTTGAAAATTTTACTGCAGCACATACTCACTGTAATAATTAAAATGATTTCATTTTTTTTGCTGAAGAGAAACAAAATGATAAAATCCTCTGCTACTTACTGAAAAGTGATTACATTCATTATATGAGAAAATTAAAGCAAGCTGTGAAATATAAGCAAGCATAGAAAAAATACTATGCATTTTATTTTTTCTGTAGAAAATGTAAGTTGAAACTAAAATTCAACTTTCGGCTTAACATTTTTAACAGCTTTTTTTTTTATATATATATAATCTTGAGTCATGATAAATCTTGATGCAGCATTTTGTCATTCATGAAGTGCTAGAAATCTAGTAAACAACAAAAAATGCTTTAACGTGAACCAGAGGCATCTGCTTTTAAGCTTTGTTCCCTGCTGACGCAAATAAGGGCTTACACTTCAAAAGCAACAATACAGTATGTAGCTTCAATGGTTCATATTTATAACTAGTGATGTAAGGTCTGTTAAAAAGATTTGTGAAATTTGTGGGCAAATTTCCTTTCCTAAACTTTTTTTTCTGTATTTTTCAGTATTTTCAGTATTTATCAGTATTTTCAGTGGCTTGCTTCTCCCTCAGCAGAATGTATGTTTGGGGCCGAACCACACAGACTGCTGATTGCATGACCAGCTCTTACTCTACGATGCTATTAATTTCAGTGGTGCAAAGGTTACTCATCTGAGTCTGAGTTGTTGGATGGGACCCGTAGCCTCTGGTTGTGCGAAGCATCCCCATGGTCCCAGGGAGCGCTGCACAGGGAAAGCCATCCCCATCCGTGGCAAAGCGGCGCTTCCTTCGGTGTAACCCGTGTCACCTGCTTGCTTCTCAGTACAGAAAAGTGAAGCTTTGAGAGAGATTAACTTGGCGGACTACATAAAACATACCCAAATAATTTATCCCAAATGGAAAATATTTGTGAGGTTTGTTGTTGTTGTTTTGGATGAAAAAAATAGTATTGTCTTCTAAAATTATTTTTAGAAGCAGCTTTTGAATATTTTGAGATGGATGATGAGACAGATGTACTTGGATTTGTTGTTTGAAAAGTACTTTCTGTATGTTTAGGTTTCAGGCAAAGGAGTAATAGAGGGTGGTATTAAGAAATCAGCGGCCTGGGTCCCTTGCTAGACTGGGTGCAAGCCTTGTCCCACTGAAACTGCTTGCAACGCACCCTTAGATCCAGTGCGAGCTGAGCACTGGTCATCTGAGAAATACCTATACTGTCTTATACCATTTGTGCTATTCACTTGACTAGTTATGTTTCAAATTTAAAACACAGCTTTGATGATCTTTGCATTAATGTATTTGACTATTTGCTGTCTGGGAAGACTGAAAAGGTCCATGCTGCTGTCTCCTGGCAGTTTATTTTGTGCATCAGGAAGCTTATGTCCTCATGTACCGCTTATGGCACATAGAAACTGTGAGGTGCAGCCAGTAATATCTGTTTTGAAAGCACCCTGTAATCTTTTTATCACATTTGGGCTTGGTGCTTACGTGCCCCAAATAATTAGCTTCCACGTGTCTAAGCTGCTCATTGCAGCCCCTCAGACACTGTGCTGGCACCACCTCACTTCAGCATTTTGCACCAGGTTTAGCTAGAGAAAGCTCTCCTTAAACCAGAGGATTCCCACCTAGAGATTAAAAACTAGAAGAGGAACTGTCTGGTTCAGGGCTCCTTGTAGGAGCAGTCCTCCTTTGTTGCCACACTAAATAATAGCAGTGATAATGACTGGCAGCAGCTCCTACTCATCCCACCAAACTTTGGCTATAGAGAAGTGTGCTGGTGAGAGCCCCCGCGCAGGACGGCCTCCTGCAGCACCCGCGCTCGTGAGCGGGAAACTTAGGCTCTGAATAGTACGGACCGGAGGATCAGGCTCCCAGGTAGTAAAAATGTAAATCTGTAATGTAAATAAAGCTTTGTTTGAGTTGCCTTGTTTCTGCAAGGCTCTGGAGAGAGGCAGGAGCTGGGTGCCGCGGTGCTGCGCGCTCCGCGTGCTTTCACGTCACGAGAGCCAAAGCGGCGCTCGCTGAAAATGCTGTTAGGGAGGCTGCTGAAGTAGCTCATTTCCTAAGTAAGCTTTGGATTCTGCAATGTGCGTTTAAGGAGGCTGCTGTGGTCAGTAATACTTCTGCTCGTTTTCTGCAGTGAATCAGGTTATCTT
>NW_010585407.1:102478-144978 GCF_000705375.1 Tinamus guttatus | reverse complement strand
CCACCACTTAGGGTACAGCACTCGTGTCCCATTTGTCAGAAGAAATTTACAAATGCGGTTGTTCTTCAGCAGCATATTCGTATGCATATGGGGGGGCAAATTCCAAACACGCCACTACCAGAGGGCTTCCAAGATGCCATGGACTCAGAACTTTCCTACGATGAGAAGAATGTTGACACGCTCAGCAACTTCGATGATGATATTGATGAGAATTCCATGGAAGAGGACCCAGACTTAAAGGACACAGCAAGCGACTCGTCCAAACCCCTTATTTCTTATTCTGGGTCATGTCCTTCTTCACCACCTTCTGTGATTTCCAGTATAGCTGCTTTGGAGAATCAAATGAAAATGATTGACTCTGTCATGAACTGTCAGCAGCTGACCAGTTTAAAATCCATGGAGAATGGATCAGGGGAAAGTGACCATTTGAGCAATGACTCCTCATCGGCCGTTGGTGATCTTGAAAGCCAGAGTGCAGGGAGCCCTGCAATGTCAGAATCTTCTTCCTCCATGCAAGCTTTGTCTCCTGTAAATAGCAATAGTGAAAGTTTCCGATCAAAATCCCCAGGTCTTAGCAACCAGGAAGAACCGCAAGAAATACAATTAAAGACAGAAAAACCAGACAGTCCACCACCCACAACTGAAAATGGAGGTGCGTTAGATCTGACATCCACCAACCCGGGAAGACCAGTCATCAAAGAGGAGGCTCCTTTTAGCCTGCTGTTCCTGAACAGAGAACGTGGTAAGTTTAAAAGTACTGTTTGTAATATCTGTGGCAAGCCTTTTGCTTGTAAGAGTGCATTGGAAATTCACTACCGCAGCCATACTAAAGAACGTCCATTTATTTGTACAGTCTGCAATCGTGGGTGTTCCACTATGGGTAATTTAAAACAGCACTTACTGACGCACAAATTAAAAGAGCTGCCTTCTCAGTTATTTGAACCCAACTTTACTCTAGGTCCCAGCCAAAGTACTCCTAGCCTGGTCACCAGTACAGCGCCTACCATGATCAAAATGGAAGTGAATGGTCACAGCAAGCCGATCTCTTTGGGTGAGGTCCCCTCGCTTCCAGCTGGAATCCAGGTTCCTGCTGCACCACAGACAGTGATGAGTCCAGGAATCACCCCCATGCTGGCACCCCCCCCACGCCGGACTCCCAAGCAGCACAACTGCCAGTCGTGCGGGAAGACCTTCTCCTCAGCAAGTGCACTGCAGATACATGAACGCACCCATACCGGTGAAAAACCGTTTGGTTGCACAATCTGTGGTAGAGCTTTTACCACAAAGGGGAATCTTAAGGTAAGAGGCCAAATGAAACTGTGAAGGCTTGGGAGGTTTAAAGACGCTGTGTTTAAGCTTTGCAGGTTTTAATGTTGCTTGCCCCAAAACCAGGAGAGAAGGGAGATTGGAAAAGATGCTTGCTTATGATGGTGGTATTTATTATGCTTCCACTGTGCTAAAGATAGGAGCTGGAAAGCAGGTGCACAATTTGTGCTCGAAAGCTGGCTCCACATATATTTGCACACATGCATATGAAAACTCGCCTAACAAAGGTGATGCACATGCAGCCAGTGGACAGACGCATCCTGGTAGGACTTGTGGTGCAGAGGTGCAGAACAGGCTCACTATAAACCACAACTGCAGAACTCTTTTTCCCCTTTGGGTGCCAATCTTGCAAAATCCCATTTGCTGTTCTGTTTTCCAAGCAGTGCACACCAGAAAGCTGTTTCGCACTGATTTATAGTGAGTTACTACAGGACCGATGCCTCTTATTCCCAAAGTCTGTTTAACTACCAAGACACGGCAAAGCGAATACATTTTTCAATGTTCTGAAGCTTTTTCTTTAAATCTTTAGCAAAACTGATGCCTGTGCAATGAGACTGAGTACTAAGAAAACAGACGAGCTGTAAAAAGGGGAAGGGCAGAGGAAATGTGCGTCTCCTCGTGCAAGTAACGTGCTTGGTAGTCTGCAGAATACGAGAACTTCCAGTTCTCTCATGAAGCTTACTAAGCTAAGAGGACACATACTGTGTATTGTTGCAGTGCTGTATTTGTTTTCCCTGCGAAGATACAAATGCACATTGAAAAATTAGAACAAAGTCCTTTTCTGTATAGGTTGACTGGGCCTTAGGACTACTGGAGTTGATTGTTTTCAATGTGAATTGAAAGACATTCTGGAGATGAGGAGAAAAAAAAAAAAGGCAATGCTGTAAGTAGCAGGATGTTGAGGTGAGCAGTCTTCCTGGAGGGGGCTAATTTGGAGGTGTTTCTTGTCCCTGTTTCCTCTGCAGGTTCACATGGGAACTCATATGTGGAATAACGCCCCTGCAAGACGCGGTCGCCGGCTCTCTGTGGAAAACCCTATGGCTTTGCTCGGTGGCGATGCTCTGAAGTTCTCTGAAATGTTCCAGAAGGATCTGGCAGCTCGGGCCATGAACGTTGATCCCAATTTTTGGAACCAATATGCTGCAGCTATCACTAATGGACTTGCTATGAAGAACAATGAGATTTCTGTCATACAGAACGGAGGCATTCCCCAGCTCCCAGTAAGTTTAGGCGGAGGTGCCATCCCGCCTTTAAGTAACATTACCAGTGGCATGGACAAAGCTCGCACTGGCAGCAGCCCTCCCATTGTTGGTTTGGACAAAGCAAGTTCTGAAACTGGAGCCAGTCGTCCATTCACCAGATTTATTGAGGATAATAAAGAGATTGGCATAAATTAAAAGAATTCATTACAAATAACTGTTGGACCACTACTCAACACAACTTTTGTTCTGTTTCCTGTACAGCTGTTAAAGCTAAGCATTAGTTTCCTGACCTAAATGCATAGGTTCCCTTTACAGTTTTACCCATAGCAGAAATACGTAACTTTGTGGCTGCTGAAAAGTTGTCTTGCAAGATCTGCATGGTACTTCTTTCAACAGTGAGTTTGACTGTTACTGAGAACTTTGAAACCTTTTAATTTAACAGAAACAAACAAAAAAAATCATTGGATAACTTCATTAAAAACAAAAAGAGGCTAGACTACGTCCACTTTGCTTCTTACAAAACTTACTCTCAACTGAGAAAGGGGGGCTTCATTACAGCATTCTGCCACACTTATTTGCTGGTTTTGTTCAAATTAGTTAGCAACCTGGACTATGTTTTTAGGAATCTTAATCTTAAATAAGTGATTTTAGTACCCCAATGCTGTGTATTATTACAGTATCCTTGTCTGTAGTATTTATAATGTTAAGATTATGCGGGTAACAGACAATATACTAGCCCCAAACTTAAATGAAGCTTTTGTACTGCAAAATACATCTGGCTATGTGATTTTTCTTTTTCTTTCTTTTTTTTTTTTCTTCCTTTTTTTTTAAAAGCAAGTTTTGTTTTACTATAAATAAGTGGTTTATTTCAATGCAGGCAAAATTGTGAAGTTTTATTGGGAAAGATAGCATGCTTTTCATGTGCAAGTACCTGTCAGTAACAAACCTTTTTTTATTTAAGTATTTGTAGCTGCTATGTGGACAGTTGTTCTATTAAATGGAAAAAAAAATGTAGTGTGGACTTTAGCTCAATGATCGGAAAACAAGTTACAGACAAACCTTAGAACCATAAATTATTCACAACATTATAAACAGTTGTGAGTAAATTCTTCATGTTATCAAAGCTGTACAATAAAAAAGGTAATGTTTGTATAACGTGGTTGCAAACTCTTAATTTATACTATTGCACTTTTAGTATTTTGTATTAGGGAGGTTTGTCTATAATTTGAAACTGAACAAAGATGTAAACTATTTTATAAATAGTACTTTCACTTGAGGAATATGGGGAAACCCCCCGTTACAGCTTCTCACTTTGTTTTAAGGTCAAACAATGAGAGATCTCTATTAGCTAAGCAGAAAAGCCACAGAGAACTGTCAGATTCTTAGGAAAAATGGGGCCTGCCATTTCTTAAATTGAAATGATTCATTTAACTTTCCTATGAAACACATTTAAAAGCGTGACCACCCTTAACAATTCCGATAAATTTATCTGAGTGTGGTATTAATACAAGCCTAGGATAGACTAAGGAGAATGTTGTGTAGGATTAATTTTTCTGTAGTCTGTTGTCTTTCACACATGCCCATCAGAAAGATGCTGACTGCCTAACAGCACTGGAAAAAAAAAAAAAAGGGATTTCAGGCAGCATAAGCAGTAGTAACATAAAAATATTCTGTCTTTATTCCCAACCCTTGCTGATTATCTTCTCGGATTACTGCAAAGCACAATGTACTCTGATTGCTCTAATATAATTTTATGTTGATTGCATTGTTTAAATTACACCGAGTAAATAAAGGGAACGGTTCCACTCAGAAGCTAGGCTGGGCACATTGAGGAGGTTGGGGCTTAATCAAAACTTGAACAGTAAACATTTTGTGTACTACCTCATTTTGCACATTACAAGCGTGGTGGAGTCTGACACCATGAACTTCCGTCCAGCGGGATTGTTTGAGGAACCTTGTGGGTAGCTGGGTAACAGCACAAGGAGTTTTATGCCCCCGAAGAAAGAATCAGACAGTGAGGTCTTCTCAGTCGAGGCTGCAAAATAGGACAATCTTTCTTCTCCAACAAAAAACATTACTGTAGGAGGATGGACTATTTCTGCCATCATGTAATTGAGTGAAAAGAGTTTCAAAGACTTACTAGTCTTTGCTTTGCTTTCTGTCGGAAATGAGCAATGAACTATACAGCTCTGTCTTCTACGGTGTGGAGATAGAGATATATAGATACACGCATTTATCTAGAAACAAAATTATATATCTGTAACACCTCTACAATATAACATCTTTTTATCACAGTGTGAGGGTGGTTAGGGGTGTTTCCAAGCATTGGGAAAAAAACTGAGGTGGCTTAATGTTGCTGTATTTCAGCAATTGAATGTTTTTTATTTATCTGTGTCATTTTTGGTGTGACTTTTCTTTTTGGTTAGTATTTGGTACCATGTAGTGTTATCTCTGCTCCCTAAAGGATGTGTATAACTTTAAAAAAAAATAAAAAGGAAAAGAAAAAAGGAAAAGAAAAAAACATGGAAAAAAAAAGATGTAAAGTGTTGTAAATAAGATGGTTGATGATGGTACAGTAAGACTGACCCCATTTTGTATTCAGGGTTAGGTCATTCCTCTCTGCATGGTGAAGAGAGACACTATTTTTATACTGTGATACCATGTAGGGCTAGGAGCCTCCCTGAACCAGCTGGGAATTGTTACCTAGATCCAATATTTTTTATTATTAAATCTTGTTGGCTTGACACATCTACTGATTGAAATGGATGTCTTAGTCTAGGTTACTATTTTTGTCATATGGAATTGAATAAAATGCAGGATGTAATATTATTTCTGAATTGCGTTCCTTGATTATTCTAATAACAGAGCAAGATATGAGACTAAGGTCACCTGTGGTAGATTGGTGTCAATGACTTTTAATCGTCACATCTGAAAATCGGAATAAGGTCGACACCTTGTATTCAAATCCTATTCTAATAATATATTAATGGTGCACAGGGGTAGAAATATTAAAGTCTCTTTTCAATTAAAAAACAAACAAACAAAAACCTCTAAGAGCACATGTCACAAGACAGTAGAAGAAAAAAAACATTTTGGAGTGGGGAAAGCAGCCTTTGGAAGTACTGTTGTGTCTAATGGCCTGCAGTCTCAACGCTTCTCCTATAGTGCATATAAAAAAAGAAAGCTTCCTTCTTGTGTTGTTTAAGCATCTGCCTCGATTTCATGTTACATTACGTGATAAGATTTGGAAACAAATTTATCAGATGTAATTCAAATTCTAAAATACCCTGGGGTGGGGGTGGGGGGGGAAGTGACAACTCACATCCATTCATTCCAAATGACATATTCTGAACTTTAAAATCAAATTCATGTTTTGAGGAGTGTTGTGGGTTCCTTTCCTGTTTGGAAACCTGTGAGTTTATCAAAGCATGTCTAACTTTAAGCAAATTATTTTTTCATGTTGATTCAAATGAGAGTATTTACATTCTTAAGGTTAGGCATGTGATAAAATGTCTCCTGCAAAAAAAAGCTGTATGTTTGACTAACCTTCAAGCTGTTATAATCCGGTGATGAATGCCCACTGCTTTTTACAATGGACAAAATATAAATAAAATAAAAATCTGTACTAATCATCCTTCCGTGGCCTTGTTACGAAGACACTCTGCTTTATAAGACCTACCCAAAGAAGGTACGAGTTTCCTCTGGTGCCTCAGCCACAGCCCTAGGTTTGCACTTGTGCTCATGCCCCTGCGTGTTCATCCCCGAGCCTTGCTGTGAGACAGTGCAATGTGCAAAAAAGAAGGGAAGCAAAAAAGCACTGATAGTTCTCATTCTGTTCACACTGTAAGAAGAAAAATATCTTCCTTCCCCTTTTCCCTTCAAAAAGGATGAAAGTAGGAGTGGTATCTATTTTTAAATATGTATGGGTATTTTTGTTATTATAGGAAAACATTAAATAAATTGTGATATAGATCAGACAGGTCAGAAGCTGCTGAATTAGAGATGTTTAAAATTACAATCATATGGGATCTCTATAACTGGAATAACTTCAGATTATTTGTTTGGAATAACTTCAGGATTTTTTTTTTGTGGGGGATGGTTGTTTTAAAATGTGAAAATTCCAGCAAGGCTTTCAAAACTTTTTGCATTATTTTTCCATGAGTTGTTAGGAAGAAGGCATTTTTGATGAATGACTGATATGAACCACTTTTTGCTTGTTTCTTTTGTTTGCTTTTTTTCTTTTGTATAAACTAGCCCTTGATGCAATATCTATTCCCTTACCAATTTTGTCCATCCTTTCTCGGCAAATATTTTGTTTTCCTAAAGCTGCATTTGTGCTGCATTTGCGTTGCCTTTAACTTCTCTGCATGTTCTCTGTCATTTGGAAGATGCTGTGTTTTATTTTTTCCCCTTTTTTCTCTAATTCTGCAGAAGTCAAAAGAGCTGCCTGTTATTTACATCTGTGTGTAACACTAGCATAATGAATGATGAAGTCGTCAGTGATATAATCAGGTATGTGCCTAGCTCACAGGATCTGCTAACAAACATGCCGTTCACACGCTTTCCTTTAGATGAAGGCATGAGGTTTGTTAGTTTGCTGCTGCAGAGCAGCCACAGGAAGACAAAGATCCTGACCGTGATTTCCCTCCACCTGCTTTTATACCACTGGAAACCGCATGGGCTTCAGTGGAAATGTTCCAGATTTGTTCTGGTGCAAGGAGTGCTTCCAGGTTCAGCTGTCCGGCACTGCTTTTAGATGTCATCTAAAATGGCTAGTTATGTATTAAAAATTACATCTAGGCAAAAGCATTCCGGATTTTGTTTTTAACATAAGGGGGAGAGGATAATACACATATTTTAGTAGGCAACACAAGGTTTTCCCAGTTTGAAAGGAAGTCCTCTTTTGAACTTGAAAAAAATGACCGTGTCCCTTAATTTAGAATCTGATCTCAAAACAACATTATATGAGTAATCAGTCCCTTTTCATTTAAATGGATAAAAGAAACTGTAACTTTTATATATAAATACATAAAAAGTGGAAATATTACTGTGATCCTGCTACTGCCAGACACTAACAGACAAACACTTTTACTTTACAGATATGAAGGATATCAGTAGATTTATTAGACAAAAAATACCTTAGTGCATGTTGCAGCACTGTATATTATTTTATTTTTCTAGAAGGAAGAATTGCTCAGCTCACTGAGTGATAAATTTGAAAGCCGAAAGCTTCAGGCTCTGCCAGTGACAGATTTTAGGGATGCGGACAAGTTACTAATTAGACTCTGATTCTGCTTGAGAACTAAATACTTTTGGGGCCTCTGGGAATGAGGGAGTGAATTCCTTTGGCAAAGTCAACTAGCACCTTGTAGTCTTGGGATGAATTACCCCATCAGAAAAGAAGGGGTAATACTTTTGGACCTACCTCACAGGGGTGTTGTGAGGAATAGTTTATGTTTGTACAGTGTTTCAAAAATGGAAAATGCTTGGTATTATTGCTGATTTTAGAGAGTTTACAGTACGCGTACTATTATTTATTATTTGTACTCCAGTAGTACCCATGGGCTCCAGTCAGGACTGAGAGTCCTTACGCTAAATGTTGTACACTCATGTAGTTGGGACTGATACAAAATTTTACTCAGTAACATTTTCCAATGGAATTATTTCACTATCAAGCATCTACTTGATCACTATAGTGGGTTTCACTCAATTACTTAGGTGTTTAAATTGATGATCAGTTTTAGAGAGAATTATCTGTTATCACGTTTTGTTTTGAGCTTATATTGATTATCAGAAAAAGTGCACCAATTTTCTATGGATAATCTAGAATCAAATCTTGCTATCAGTGGAATTCTACTGTACTTTTTGCTATTAAAGCTAAACATTAAAATAAATGTCTGTGTGTATATATTGTTATACACAAATATATAATATACATATACCTATAAACACATGTACATTTAAAATTTCTTCAGCTACTGAAATTAATTTTAAAATGTAACTTCCATATTTTAATCAAGCATTATCTGTTTTAGCTGCAGCTAAAACATTGCTAAAGGATTTTGGCCCTTAGTAAAGATATTTAAACTGGAAATCATGACAAGAGAAAAGATGTATTGTCACTATGATTATTTTTGTTTAGGCTTGTGAGCAAAGTTTCTAAGTCAGAGAGATGTTAAAAGTCTTTATCAAGCCATAGAAATCCTTACTTAGATTATGTTGAAATGAGCTATTATTTCAGGATGAGTGAGTGACTCCTTGTATACAAGAATGTTAAAATAAATAATTAAATATTTCCAAATGCAATCCTTGCTCTCATTTGGATGCTGATCAGAAAGCAATGTATCCCAGACTAGCAGACTATATTTAATGTTTTTTTTATAGAGAGTACAACTCATTTCCAATATTACATCAAGCAACCTTAGGTCATGAACTAAAGGTATTAGCCCAGTTAATTCTATTGATACTCTTTTTCTCACTTTAATTTTAAGAAAAACCTTCTGTTTTAGAGTTTTTAAGGCGGCCTCAGTAACGTTAGGCCCATTGATTTCACTCAGGTGTGTCATGGAGTGAAGGTATGAGTCACAACGGCTGAATCTCCTCTAAAGATTCTCTCTTTCCTTCTTCTTGGGAAGATCCTAGTAGCTTTCCACATCCACCAACATGTCTGTACTTCACTGCCTTCCTTGGTGTGGATTAGCACCAGTTGTGTTAATCAGTTCGTACCTGCTATGCTGCAAAATGAGCTTTGTTTGGATAGAAACAGCCTGGTGACTGAGGGAGTGACTGAGCTCCTTTGCAGGAGTTCCTGTGCTATTACCTGTTGTGGGCAGGCAATAAAATGTGCGCAGAAAAGGATGCAAATACCTAGTGTGGGTATGCTTCTGTCTAGTTTCTGTTACTTTGTGCTCTGAATTATGTGCCTGATAGGAGGTTTGGTCTGGGATTTTGAGTTTTTTTAGTTCTTGAAAAGGACAGTTCTCAATAGGTACCTCACAGAGTGGAACACCCCTTTGCACACTGGAGTTTTATAGGTAAAACATGACTGGCACTTACCTTCTCCTCTGCCTGCTTTCTCTTGAATGGCTCTTCCCATTTAATAGCATATCTTTCTAAGTCACTTAACTAGAATTTGGTCCTTCACCTAGGTTTAGTCTGCAAACCTGCTGAAATCAACAGGATTGATATTAAGGCATTAGATAATGTAAGTTGAATCTTCAAATGGTTGGCAACGTATCTTGTGTTGTTGAGTCAGTGACATCTGTTCCAATATTTGTCACTGGTCTGGGCCAGACTCTGCTATTTTCACTTATGGTGGGTGGCCCAGTGCTCCATAATTTACCTAGGTAAACTGTTGGGTATTGTACTTTAAGAGGAACGGTTTATATTTGTTGTCAAAAATCCTAATGCAATACCTGCATGCCAATCACACAGACAGTAGCCTCTTAAACGAGCTTGGGAGTGCCTGCAGCGCAGCTCCTTCTCATGCTGTACGTTACCATGTTCTTTATGTGTTTCTTTTAAGGCAGTGCTAAATGCACAATGTTGGTACATGTCCTTATTCTTTTGTTAGGATTTGCCTGTTTTTTTTGCATGTGGCTTTTTTTTTTTCCTTCTTGTTCGTTTGTTTTCTTTTGGAACCAGGTCATGCTGCCCCTGCTCACATTTAATTCAAGGAATATGTTCATATAACTCACTGGGATGCTGAGCAAAGGTATTCTACATGAATGAGTACAGCAAAATCCATCACCCCAAAACTGACATGTAAGAATTTCAAAATACCTGTCCAATCTGAATTATTCAAGACTCATGTGTCGATGCAGTCAAGATAATTAGCCTCAGCTTTATATAAATATATATATTTTTAGTAAGTATTAATATTCATATGACTGGTTCCATTCTTAGTTTCTTTGTAACTAGGAACCCTTTCAGCCTGCTTTTGAATTTTCCATACATTTTTGGCAATGTATTAGTTTTCTAAAAACTTGCACCAAGGTCATGTTTACCTAGCAGCTTTTTGTGTGTGTGTGTGCAACAAGCAAGTTGTTGAACTTGGTTCTTATTTCAAGGTAGTTACTCATATAAAGTGCTGAGACAGAAGTAAGACTCAAAGGACTGCAATAATTTTCTGCAATGCTCTTTAAGTATTGAGGGAGACAGATCATTGATCAAAGCCAGTTGGTATGCTTATGAGTATTTCCTCTAAAGGAATTGATCTGGGTGTGCTAGGTTTTAAGTTGTGCTTCTTTTCCCTTACTTCTATAGCCACAGTACTTTATGTGAGAAAAATAAAAACACCAAATAGCACGCAAAAAGCTGCCAATACAGATGTCACTAAAATACAAAACAGAAAAAACACAAATACAAGTACTGTACCAGCATAAAATAATAATAATAATAATAATAATAAGAGTTTGAGACACTGGCATAGAATTTAAAACATGTACACACATACACACACACACATATACATATATAAAATAAAGAGACAGTGCCATACTACAAAACGACTAACTCAACAAATTCCCTGAATAATTTTGAGCTTTTTTTTTTTTTTTTTTTTTTCTTCCATAAGATGTCCTTAAGTCAGCAAGAGCTCCCGGGGAAAGCTACGCAGTGTGCCATTGGTTGCAGTTACTAGCTAGCGATTCTCATGGGCTTGGGAAATACCTGCTCTGATTTAAAAAGTTCATTACCAAGGTTGGAACTCTAGAAACCAAACTGTTTAGTGAATGTTAGTGCTTGTGAAAAATCCCAAACATATTCCCAGTTTGCCCCTGCTCCAGGGTCTCAGAAAAAAACACTGAATGTTTCAATATTTCTAAAGCTTATCACACGGCTCCAAAATAGGAATGAAAATGGCCCTTAGCTAATAACGAGGGCTTTAAAAGGCTTTATTCTAATCTCCTTCACCCAGCCAGGTATTATTCAAATTTCTACAGAATCATTCCTGATTTACATTGATGTAGCAGTACTGAAAGTCCAGCGTGAGTAAGACATTGCTTGTTTCCCCAGTGCAAAGTTGCTTGCCTTTTTCTCAGACTGTGAACCATTCGGTGTGCTTTCTGCCTTGGGGTTACAGGTGACCTGCCAGAGCCAATCTGTTACTCTGGGTTCCCCTATCCTGGTAGGCTGAATGGACTGGGGACCCTTCTGGAGGCCTCCTGGCCCAGCAGAGGTTGCAGCCACACCGTTCAAAACCCTCCCTGCCCCTTCAAAGAGGTAGTTACCTCCAACGTGTCTACTGGGACTGGCCCTCGGCCAACATGGGCAGTCCTGTAGGGCGAGCGCATGTCCGTCACCTGCACCAAGGTTGTGCAGGAAGGACGTGGGGGCACCTGGCCTCCTGCCACAGCCCCCCAGGATGGCAAAGGCCCTTGGTTGCACTACATGTTCACAGTCTCTACTCTGTCTGCACAGCTGTTTCCTGCTGCAACCACCCCCTTCATCCTATGGCTGCTATCAGTGTGCTTTTAGATACAGTTTGTTTCCAGCCTGCCTTTGGGAAGATGCTGATTTTCAGTGTATGGAATTCATTCTTACCAGACTGCTCTTTTTAGAGTCTGTTGTCTTGTTAGGAACTTGTCTTGCATAATTTTGTGTTTCACTTCCCACGCTCTTAGGAAGCCGGGCTTATCCCACCAGCCCACCCGTGTGAGAGGGAATCGCTCCTTGGAGGCTTTCTGAGGGGGTTCTCTAGATTCAGTGAAGGTGGCAGAACATCTTTTAGGACTTGTTTATTCATCATTTTATCTATTTTTGGTATCTAGCCCATTCTTGTTCAAGCATAAGAATATGCACACAGTACTTCAGGAATAATATTTCCTGAATGCTTGTGTAGACAGAGTAGTCCCTTAAGTAATGAGTTCAATTAGGCTAAGATACACTATGTAGCAATTCAATAACAAAAGTCCTGGGAGGTAGGGGGAGAAGAGGCTTGCCAATTGCTTGCACACAGTGTGCTGTATGACAACTAAAGAAGTCATGCTGTGGCATATTTGGCACATGCTGGCCTTGAGTTATGCCTAGCAACTCCCAAGGTTTAAGCCATTCCTTACTAAGGTTTCAATCGAGAAAAAGAAAGCCTGGTGTGCAAATTAGTAAGGCAACAGGCTCTGCTGGAAATCTCTTCAGGGACGCTGAATCTTGCAGAATACCAACATTTAACAAAATCAGTTTATCTTCCATTTTTGCCTAAAAAAAAGTCAATGAAGAGTTTAGTTTACTCATTCACTACCCAGAACACAGACTGTTGGACTGAGAACTGTAGAATGCTCTTGAAACTTAAAATGTGTAGACTTCTGCAGGTTTGAGTTGGGAACCATAACATGTTCAACAGTTTCTTGGCATTTCTCATGCCCGTTACTAAGAGATTTGATCATTTGAAAGACAATTAGCTGCATATTTAAGCGAGCATCTTTAAATGGGCCAATGGTTCTACCACAACTTTAAAATGATCATAAATACATCTCAACTGTATTTTGTTTCAAGAGGACAGCACATTACAGAAACGGGTAGAAATCTTATTTGACTCTATCTCTAGTCCAGTGAGACTGCTCCTCTTAGTTTCTCAGTTCAACTGAAAACTCCTTCTGAGGAACCAATCTTTTAAAATGAGACACTGTTCATTTCTGAGAGAAAAAACCTTTGAAGATTTAAAGCTTACTTTAAATCGTTATAATGACTATTCAAACGGAAACAAAAATAGCAGAATATAGCAACACTACAGTAAATAATGTAGAACTGAAAGATTGTTATGCCAATACCTCATAGCTGTCTGCTCTTCAGGATTATGTTTTTGTGATAGCAATGGGATTGTGACTGCTGGAGCATTAAGCATTCTTCTGAATTTCTAAGGTGGCAGCTGCCAGTCAAACCTCCTGAATGCTTCTAGGGTTATGTCTTTGGAGGCCTGAGATATTGGTACAAATCTCTTACCTTTTTTTTTTTTTTTTAATGGAGAAAGTTAAAATACAAAGTTTCACTCAAATGCTTCCGTTGAATTGTCTTGTTTTATTTGCCTTGCTTCAAAGAGTCAAAGGAAAATTTGGCTAATTAAATAAGAACTAAAAGCAGATTTTAGCTGCTAAAATTCTGCCACAGCTAGGGAAACTGTGTTGATATCCCATTCATGGACTGCAAAGGTTGGGATTTGCCTGCCGCATTAGGATCCTTGAGCTGTACTGTGCCAAATTAGGCACCTAGTAGAAGAACAAGACCTTAACAGGATGTCAGAGAGCAGAAAAAGGCTCATAACGCTTCACAGCAAGACAGAGAGAGTACTTTTCTATGCAGCATTTCAAACTGAGGTGTTATTGCTTTCAAGATCAGTGTGTTACAAAAGGACTGAGGGCTCTGCCAGCGATTTTTATAGACTTTTTTTGATTTTTGTTTTTAAAACATCTATATGCCAGTTCATTAACTTGGGATAAAGCTTTTCATGGCTTTTATTTGACTTTTGCTGTCATTATCCCAATAACCAAGTCCTTTGCCTGTGATTTTGTACCCTTGAACTTTACTGCTCATGGTATATATTGCTGAAGAATTAGCTGAAGGAAAAGTGATTTGTCTTCAGAGAATTATCAAGCACCTATCATATTGCTGGTTTTATTGTGTAGAGATCAGATACTGTACTGTTTTCTATTCTTAACATTCAGCTGAATGGTGTAGGTTTTTCACCATTTTTATTTTAATAAACACTTTTAAATAATACACATTATTACAATTACTATAATTACAATTACTATAATTGACCTCATATTAGATGGATGGTTCTCTGTCCTAAAACAAAATTCACAGTAACTTCTGCCCAAGTTTGAAGTTCAGATTCCTCCTGGACTAATATATTCAGATTATATACTCCTTCTGGAGTCAGTCTGTGTGTTGTATGTAGGAACCTGGAGTGATGCTTTTTCCAGAAAACGATTCTAGAATTTTAGTCACTTATTGAAACTTAGCTATCAGAATTATTAGAAATGTTTGTCTAAAGTAATAGCAAAATCTGAAGGCAATAATTGTTATAAACTGATCTGGTCAGCCCTGCTGAGTAACCCACCACAGCTAAGAATTAAGTAAACAGATAATGCAAGACACTACAAGTAATACATAATGTACATATCTTCCTTTTTTATTTTTTAACTGCTTGTTAATGTTGACCTATTGCAAGTCAGAGCAGTGCAAAAAAATGACATGAGCTCATTCTAAACACCAAAAGTACATCTCGGCTAAACAGAGCACTCTTTCAGGCATAACAGCAACGCCTCACCTGCCATTGCCTGTATTCTGGTCTCAAAATATCATCCGCTCAGTCCTATTGCTAGACTTTGTTGTTGCTGTAACTGGGGCAGACAGAAAATGTTTGACTGGTTTGTTGTAAGATGCCTTCATTTTTTTTTGTAAGAAGCAGGGTGGATGTGCTGGGACAAGTGCTTCTCTTGAAGAGCTACTGAGCAGGCTCAGGGAGAAACTGTAGGACTGGCAGGCGAGGGGAGCTGAGAGCAACTCAGAGCAACCAGGAGGGTGAAGGGAAGATCAGGCAGCAGACAGTCATGATGCAGAGTTGACAGAAAAAACATCCTGCAGGTGGGGAGAAAGGTGGTGCTCTGCCAAGCTTTCTGCATTGCAGGCTGGAATTAAGGAGCTCCCTCTGCAGTACTTACAGAGACAACTGACTGGGAGGCAGTTCATTTTGTTTTTTTTTCTTCTCCCTTTGATGTTGTTTTTCATTTGTTTTTGTTTTTTAAATATATATAAAATATGTAAATACATAAAGTATACAAAATATATACTTTTTTCTATTGCACCAGGTTTTTAACCAGGTAAAAATTAACTTTTCTATGCTTGAAATTTGGGATGGGGAAGAGGCTTGCAGCTTCACGTAGGAGAGGGTCTAGGTAGATCTGCCTCAGAGCAGCAGCTGGGAGCAAGCCCTGCCCCAAGGGAGCCTGAGTGAGCATGGCTCGGCAGCCTTCATAAGCCACAGGCAACTTGCGTAGCAGCTGCCTCTGCTTGTTCAGTCAGTCAACACGCCAATGCGGGGTCCTGCCATTCCCCACGTCCGCATCAGAGAAGGGAGAAAGGCTAACATCTGTCCTGGAGGAAAATAGTAGTAGTTGAGATCTGAGGTAGCAAACCGCACACATACTTCAGGAGGCTTTGCCCGTGCTTGGGCAGAGGTGGAGGTATTTTTTCTTATATGCACCTCATTGCAGTTAGTTGTCCTCCAAGTGATTTCTGATAGTACTCGAAACCAGCCAGGAAGCGCCGTTGGTGGAGAGCGTGGCTGTCCACTGCAACACACCCGCCTCCTAGGTAGAATGCACTGTACTCGAGTTTGCTTTTTCTCTGTCGCCAGTTACAATTTGAAGCAGCATTTGTAACTGATGAAGCATCAGACTGCTGGATACCTGTCTCTGTATTGCATCCCTGGAGTTTTCTTCGGCTAGTGCAGTCCCTAAGGCATTGTGCTAAAGCCATCAAGTATATCCCGGAGGATCTTGGTGGGGAAGGCATCGCTGCCTGCCACCTCTGCACCTTCCACAGTTTCAGGGAGTTGGCTCTGCAGGCAGGATTCATGCTGCTGGATTCCTTTCTGGGCAAGCGGGGATGGAGTAGCTGTGAACGAGAAAAAGTTGAAACTAGATGAAATGGAATTGTTCCAGTCCAGGCAGATAGGGTGGATTTACTTGTGGACATTGGCTGACCCCATTCTTCTATAGGTGCAAGCCCATTTTGTAACTGTACCCAAATCAAGATGATACACTTTAAAATATAGCTAAAGAAAGAGTGAGTAGGTAATTGTTTAACTACCTCATTTCCAAAACAACTGTATTTTCTGCAGTGATAACTCATATATACATTTTAGTGAAGTGTCCTTTGTTATCCCCCTCCTACGGCACCAGTATTTGAATTCAGCTGTTTAGGTTTTGTTTTATTCTGTACTACTTTCCTATGCCAATACTGGGATTGATCTGGATATCTAATGCTATAGAGCTTCTGAATATACATGCATTTTCTACTCTTCTCCCCCACACCTCTTTTTTTTTCTTTCAGTTACTACTACTGTTTGTACTGTTGTTTATAACTCCACTTCTGCTGTTTTAATTAAATTTACCTATGGAAAACAAAGACATGAGATCTGGCAGGCAGGGAGCTCAGGGAGACAAGGTGGTCTGTTACTGAATAGAGTGATGCTTGAGAGGTGCTATTCTTTATGCATCGTCATGATCATCAGATAAGGAAGAATCATATGACACATTGCAAGAATGCTTTGAATAAAGTGAAATTCTAATCCTTTCCCAACATAATCATAATGATGTAAGTGTATCCCTTTATATGGTGTAAAATTGATTTTTCTGTCCTATTAACAGCTGTACGATTTCTGTTCTGGACACATATTTCTTCAAAATTGCCTAGTTCCCTCAGTACAGCGTTGTTTCTTTCCTCCTCCTTTCTTTAAGCCCATTCATTTTTTATTTATTTTATTTGCCATCATGACCCTGCGCGAGGTTAAAATGATTATTCAGCAGTTGTGCCTTGCTGAATTACCCATCTTTTGTTCCATGGTCTATTTTGTTGTTAGTGTACTCCGTAGACGCCTTTGACTCAATTATCACTGATATTGTTAATCTTAGGGCTACTCAAGATGAATTACCAAACTGTATAAAGATGACATTAGTCTTTTCTATTCTTAAAAGACCAATTCTTTTGACAGAAATCCAGGAAACTTCAATCCGTGAATGAATAAGGTAAAAAGGACAAAGTAATGATGTGATACCTTTTATCACACTGACATTGTAACTTGATTCTATTGTAACTACACTTAGGAACCTAACTGATATGTTAGTCCAATAAAACTATGACAGTCTTTATGTAACAAAAATCTAGCTTGTTCATGTACAGTGCTGCACCTCACCTATCAGAATTTAGTCAAAGGATTGCAAAGGGTTGTGCTCAGTTTTCAGAATTAACTTCTGTACTTAGAAGCCTAAGGAGTCCCACAGATGTTCCATGATATGAGGAAATTTTAATGATAAAGCTGTCTTGATCGGGAAGGGGGTGTGATGGTTTGAAGTGATAAACTGCTGTACTTGTTAGTTCTTGCAGTAAGGCAGTCATACTGGAATAGAGCTCTCACACTCACTGGCCTGTTGGTACCATGAGCTGAAGTAAAACTTACGATTTGGAGTTTTCCTTTAGAGGTGCTGTCAAAAACTCTAGTGTGTGTTTGGGTATATAGTGCCTCCTAAAAAGCTAATATGTAAAAAAGTAAATTGTAACCTTCAAGCCTTTATTACCAATGAGCTAGCCAAATGCTGTCGCAAGTGGTGTCCCCATCCCTGTGTCGCAGATGAGTGCTATAATCACTCTTTTTGGACGGAAACAGGACACAGCCATGACATATACATCAGACTTCAAATTCACTTACTGGATCAGATTCTGAGAGCTTACTCACTTTATCCTTCTACACTTCCTTTTTTTTTTTTTTTTTTAACTCACATTTCTATTTTAAGGCTCCCTGCAGATCAGTGATATGTTATTCTTTGTGAAAGTACTGACAGGTCATCCCTAGATATCTTTTGGATGACTATTTTACCAGTCTCACGACTGGAAGCCCAGAGATATCCCCCGCCTTTGGTGACTCCTTGTCAGCCTACAACTCCTGCACTCACAGAGCCGTGTGCCACAGGGCTGAGCTGGGCGAGCTGCCTTGCTGCCCTCAACCACTGCACAGCTTACAGTTGCAGACATGTCCTCATGCCTCTGCCTCATCAAACTCCTTTCTCTAGAAATGTTTTCTTCTGTTATCCTATCAGCTTGCCAAGATTTCAGGATATGATTGTATTTATGAAGGATTCAGGCTCACCAGAGAGAGAATTGACCTTTTAGGACCTTCTTAGGCCATGGCTGTGGCATTGCTAAAAATCTAGCCTGCCATAAAAGGGACTCCTGCGCGAGTTTCCTGAAGCTTTTTTTTTTCCTGATTTTGCAAGAGTCTGAAGTACTTCCGGAGAATGGAGGAAATTAGGCACCACTTCTGGTGAGGAGACGCAAGGGAGTGGTTTGCTTTTATTAAGCTGCTTTGCATCAGTGCAGCAAAAAGGCACCTGATATAGCGCTTAGGTTGCTGCTAGAAGAGAAGGCTTGGAGGGAAGAAATGGAAGAGCTGGTTGTGGAGAAGGCTCCATACTGAAGTGCTGGGGGATGCCAGACTGACAACAGTTATAAAATCTGGGATTTTAAGTAAGATATCAGCGAACTATTGCATGCGCTTTCTTCATAGCACAGGTCTGCTGTCCACAGGGGAAGGTGAGGGCATTGTCTAGGGGTACAGTTTTCTGTAATTTCTACACATTCTCATTATTTGAGCCTATTAATAAACTCCCCTCCCCTCAGTTGTTTGCAGATCACCTCTATAAATTTCTCTATCCTGAAGGCCACACATTGGCTGACTCGCATGTACTAACTAGCAAATATGTCCAGATAAGCCATTGATCAGAAATGTCAAGGGATAGAGCTCATGTGGGCCAGAAGGCAATACTGATCATAGGCACTGCCTGTTTTTAGGCCTAACATCTCTATAATACTATAAGGCTGTGAAGCTAAGGCTGTAAGGCCAAGGCACACAAAACATAGCTGAAGGCAGATTTTTCAGTCTGGTCGCTAATCCCTTTGTGGATCTGATTGCACGACTCAGTGCAAATGAGACAGTTAACTGTCCAAGCCTGCCTTCTGCCTTCTCACTGCTCTTCTGGCCTTCCACTAGCACAAAGGTTTTTGAGCTCTGCCTATTCCACATTTACCTGCCACAGTTCTCCCTAATCTTTGTCCGTCACCTTATGTCCTGCCTGAACTCAGTATTCAAACGCACCCATGTCTAATCTGCTCTAACACCTGCCTTCACGTAGAAACTCATCCCCCTCTCGGCTCCACGCACACTATCTGCTAACCCAGGAGAAGTTAGGTATCACTTATACCAAGACTCATTTCCAGTCTCAGAGCTTCCAAATGGATCTTCGGGGTGAACTAGTTATGACTCCAGCTTGATTAGGTTGCTTGGATCCGACTTAGATGCATGGCAAGAAGGAGATTATTCAAAAAGGGGGATTAGACAGATAATAGCTAAATTGGCAGGGAGGCTAATCCTGTGCATGTGCAAGAGCGGCAACTTAGCTGTCAGGGGACCATTCCCCATCCTGTTTGTGTGGCTGCTGGGGCAAGATACATGGGGAGGCTGCAAGGGGAGCGGGATGTGTGGACCGAAGTGGGGATTAGGCTTAGCTGTCTGACTCCTCCTGACGTAACCAAATGAGGAAGCTGAATCCTGCTGTTAGTGTTCAAAGCACTTCTAAAATGGGAGTGGGCCTAAGACATTACAGATGTATGTAAAAGCTGCATAAATAGTTATTGGTCAATTTTTAGCGTTTAAAAAATACACGCCAATGCAGTTGTACTTAATGTAGATAGATATGTTTCTGTAGGGCATTATAAGATGTTTTATGCTTGTACAGCAGTTTCATTTGCCTGAGTCAAATTGGTTATGCAGCATAAAATATGCTTTTCCCCTGTAAGTGCCAGAATAACTAGTGATGTTCTTTTTATTTCCTTTTTTTTTTTTCATCAATAAAACACTAAAATCCAAGTCTGGCCTTAGGCTCCTCAGTCACTTAGGAATTTCAGTGAGATTAGAAGACTGAGGACTATCTTTGCCTAAAAAGATTATATTCTTATGTGTTATTTTAAAAAGATTTTCCAATTGTTTGCCTTAACCGTAGTCTCTGTTTAATTTTTGTAAGACTTCTTAAGCAATAGTTCTGATGTGGTATTGACCAGTGTGGATTTTGCCTCAATATTCTTAATTTATAGGTTGGGGAATTACCATGACTAGGCCCTTGTTCTTCCACAAAGATCCCTGTGTCCTTTTTCTCCTAATTTTCATTTATTGCAGAGGATAAAATGTTTGTTGTTTTGCAATATTGTTTGTGATACTTTATCATAGTTGCCTTCAAATGTTCTTAAACCTACTACCTACAAAACATATTAGTTTTTTTTGGCTATTATTTCATTTTGCAGTGCAGAGGCTTCAGGTATCATCTATAGTAGTTTCCTTCAGTGACAATTCCCTTTGACCTTCAAACAGTTGACCATTAAATTATTTTACACTGTGCTGTAAAAACCCATAGCAGTCATATAGATGTTTCATTAGCATTTCAGGAATACAAAAAAGAGATAGAAGCAACTGATATTGCAATCCAACTCTTTATTTTATTCTGACTGAAATAATTTGTGAAGTTGTTATTTACTTCTTTTTTCTGTACTTTATTTATTTTGTTGATGTAGCTTTCATGTTATAGGCTTTCAGGTATCCTGGAAACTAAATATTTTAATAAGTGCCCTTCCAAGATACTAGTCCATTAAATGGAGGTGATAACCTCTCTTCTCCACTATTTCAAAATTTTGTTGACTGGTGTGCTCCTTCTTTATTATTATTATTATTATTTTTAAAATCTCTGAGGGCAAAGAATCTTATCTTTCACAGTATTTGAAACTTTCAGCTAACTTGCAATCAAATTGAATCAAATTCATGACCAGTAGGTCAAAACATTATCTTCATTTTTTTGCAAAGCTTTGCACAGTTTAACTCCACTCAGTCTTTGCAATCTTTGTTTTTCTTTATCTCCTAATCAGTTGCATTCTTAATGAAGTGAGATATGTTTAAACAGTGTTTATAGAACACTAGTGCTATTTACAGTAGAGTTGGGATTTTGAATTTTTTGTAAACAGAAAAGGACCAAAAGAAAGATCAACAGTTATGGTGTATTTATTTTTCTATTGATAAAATCTGAGACAAACCTGTAACGCAGACACATGCTCATCAGGTAGAAGTGAACCCGAATCAGACACAACAAGCAAGACTGAAGTCCACTAAAGCACAAAGTGACTCTGCTCACTGAGCGAGCACTGAGTGTCAAGCTCATGACTGACAAGAAATCCAGCAATAAATATGACAGACTGTGTTTTAAGCTATGCTGTTGTCTCAGAAATCTTCATGTTGCTTGCACACATTCTACTATATAGAAATATCCAGGGACTCAGTATCTTCTTCCACTATGGCCTTACTTTGGTACTGACTTCAAGAGAAGTTAATGATTTGCCAAATCACCAGAGCCATTTCCAACAACACTTTATTTTTTCTTATCAGGTTGAACTCTATTTTATTTGTGACAGAACTAGAGTTGCTTGCAAAAAGAACTTTTCTGAAATGTGCATGTGATGTATTCAGATTTAAAAATATCTGCCAAACTAAGTTTCATTTACTTTTTTTTGCTATTGTTTTCTGAGTCATCATGTCTTTGCTCACTCAGGAAAAAAATGCATTTAATTTTTGTGCTGAGGAGAAAAGAGTTTTTGTTTTCAAAGTTATCCTGACTGCCATGGCAAACATCAGTGGTACTCAGAGAAAACAATAAAAAGCATTGTATTTAGTCTGCTATTGCATTTTCTACATGCTTGTTTCTGAACTGAAATTATTCACTTGATTTTTAGACCGGATTTGCTTGTTTATATTTAGCCACATTTGGACTTTTCTGGTTTTGTTTGAGTCCCATTAATCTAAATATTACTGAAAATTTAACTACAACTTTACTTCAACTACTACTAATTTCCTCCTGTACTGTTTCTGTGGCTGCTGTTTCCTCAAAAAGAGAAAAAATAGCATTTTTTCCCATGGGTCAGGTGATTACAGCTGCAAATTCCTATAAGCAGAAATGAATTTATCCTGTTTAATTCTGAAATGAATAGTAAATCAAATAATATTAAACATGATCTTCCAAGGGTGGAAAATACCACTACCAGGGTGAGAAAATTCAGACCATGCTCCTGATTTGATAGGAGTGAAAGGCACAGCTGGCCAGTGTCACTAGAAACTGAGACCTGTTTATTGTTTAATCTGTTTGAGTCTAAATTAGGCTTAGCCTAATTTTTTAAAGATATTCAGTAAGCAATTTGCCATTTTATATTTCTTAATAAGAGGGAAATTATCTTACTGAAAATTACGTACAGTTCAAAATTTTTCTCAGCTGCAGCTCTACAATTGCACTTATGAGTAATAGGCTACTTGCAGTTGTAACTGAGCAAGCTTTGGCCTTCTGTGTAATAAATTACTTTCCTGACTCAAATATTTATCATGTTATTAACTTCAAGCTAATGAAAAGAGATAATTTAAGCAAATAAGAGTCAAACAAGTAGGATTAGTCTTTCATGTACTTAAGGAAATTAAATAACTCATTATTACATAAAAAGACTTGTCATTGTAAATATACCAGTGCTGAAACAGATATTTTTATATAACAGAGGAAAATAGTTCTCTTAAAATCTTATTTTGAATTACTCATGCAAGTTGGGGTTCTTTTAAAAATATTGACTACAGATTGCATGCCCCAAAGACATTACAATATTTGAGGAAATACAACCTGAGCTATGTTTATATTATTCCTTAATTAAATACAATAGATTGAATTTACTTAGAAATGGAAGCAGTAGAACTTAGAGCAAAATTTTGTATGTGGATGTGGAGCTTACCAAAGAATGACTGCAAAATAAAATATCCAAAGGTAATGGCAACAATTTTAAGGAGACCAGACTGGAAATTAAGGTAGTTGTTCACAGCTGTGACATTGTGTGGAGAATGGGACAAAAAGGAGAATGAGGGTAGTTTGAGACCTTATTCCAAGTCAGAAAACTCAAGGCCTTCCTGCCCACATGGAAAAATGCTATGCTTGCAATGATTATACTAAAATCTGCAGATACTTCAGTGCTACTGCCCAGCACTTTGACCCCAGGAAACAAAAGATTTTTAAATACATTGCACAAAAGTGGCTCCATTCAAGGGGAAACAGGGCCGAAACTGTAAATATTTACTGATCTACAAACTTTCTATACAGTAGGTGAGGCAATAATGAGAGCAGTTATGAAGGATAATAAAGCTTTGGGGAATAAAGTGCTCAACTAGCATGTCTGAGCCACATGAAATGTCAGGTAGCTGGTATGTCTGAATACGCAGAGGGCTTAGACCCAGAAGGTTTTTTTACAAGCTGGCTCAAAGAGTTATTGATACAAGCCAATTTAGCTGCCCCAGTTGTTCTGGCATCTGCCAGGAGGCTTCTTGCTAAATAAACTTCTACTTCTCCCTTTCTGTGTACTGTGCTGGTGGGTCGTGTAATTGTTTTTGTAATAAACAGGCTCCTTAAAACATCCAGAATTGCTTCTAATCTGAATTACCAAAGTTTCACTCTGGGAATATATATCCAGATTACACTATGTTACTTTTGAAGAGGAGACAGATGTTCGTGGCTGTGAAACAGATATTTCAATATAGTGTTTTTTCTTGTGCAGTTCGCTACTCAGCTAGACTTCAGATACAAGGCAATAGGCATATGGACAGCTTTTAACTCCTGAGGAAGCAAGTATATTTGCACAGGATCAGTGAAAGTAAGATCACTGTATTTGCAGGAATGTAGAAATGAAAAAAAAAATCCTCTTAGAATATTTCTGTTGTGGTTGCGAATTATGGAATGAAAAAATCTTCATACGAAACAGGCTGTATGTTCTTTCTGTGGTAACTAGTATGGCATTGCCCTTGCTTAGTTCTTAAAATAAGATTTACAAGAAAAATGCAAGCTAAAAACATAATTCAAGAAGAAAAAGATAGATATACATATGCTGTGGATTTCTGGGGATATTTCACCTCTTCATGTCATGACTGATGAATTTACCTGATACGGATATTAGACAGCAAATTAAGAAGCAACACATCTTGAAGTACATAAACCAACCACAATTCCTGCTGTGCAGCCTTTACTCATGGGGGTGACATGTCTGTGTAGTCCAGTCGCTTGCCAATCATTTTCAGGGGAACACAAACTTGTGTGCAAACAATCTCAAAATCGAGAAATCTCTTTTAACAAGTACTAAAGGAATAGTACAAGGATAAGGCCACTTATCAGCAATGGTCACCTTCTTCAGTTGGGTTAACTGAAGCTGAAATGTGGTATAACAGCTCTGGTGGAAACTATGTTTTAATGGGGGAGTGCAAACATTGCTGTAGACATTACATAATTACTCCTGGAACAGTATTCCCTTTAGGGCAATGCCTGTTACTTTGATAATTCAGGCAAAGCTTTTTAACTGTGAAGGAGTGATTGAAGCTTCTTTACTCCAAGATTTTTACAGCAATATCTAGGGCTCTCTGATGAAGATCCCTGACTGTTTTCTAGACATGCTCATATCTGGCAGAATGTCTAACCTCACTAGTCTTTTTTTTTTTTTTTTGCTCCAGAGTAAAGGGAAAATCACCCTGTTTAAAAACTACAATCATACCAGACAGCATAACTGCCTGCAGGTACTGATTATTATAAATATGAGAATCATATTGTGCTGGTGGCTCTTTTATTGTAAAGAGAGTCTAAAATCCTCTACTCTCTGGATATGGCAAATAACCTGCCTACTGGTGGGCAAGTACCAGATGTGGGAGCCCTGAAAGGGTTAGGGCTGGTATGTCTCTTACCAGTTTCCCTTCTAGCAAACACGTGGAAAGTCTTTTATATTTACATATAACATATTTATATTTTACATGTGTTTATAAGTGTATAGATAGACAGATATTTATAATTCCCCTTTGAATTTTACAGAGCCTTTACTTCAATAGTATTCCCTGACATAGAGACCCCAAAGACCAGCTAGCTATACAGTATAAAAACTTTGGCATCCATTTTAACTGTTTTGTCTTTTTATTTCATCAAGTATCCTCCAGATCTTGTGTTACAACCCAGAAGTAAGGAATAACTGATATGCTTTGTATTATATGTGATATCAAGACAATCATATCATGTCACTGCTTATTCATCTATCCCATAAATAGACCAAATCTCTCCACACATGGAATTATTTACCAGCCTCTGATCACTTGCCTTTACCTCTTTCAGTTTATTGTATTGCTGCTGTTTTGTGAGATGTGCTGACAGATGGTAAGCAAGATCAAAATCAAAGGTGCACTATTGATTTATAGCACAATATAATAAATGCCTTCTATATAGAGTTTTCTATTCCAACTCTTATTATTTCCTAACACTCTGTTTTTTGTTGTTTTATTTTCATTTTTAACGTATGGCTGCACATTGAGCAGATGGCTTCATCTGAGCCACACACAATGCTGTCTAGGACTTTCTCCTGAATGTTTACAGTTAATTTAGAGCAGGCAAAAACTCCTGGTGAAGCCAATGGGGAAAATAAATAAGAACTGCTGAGGAGGGCTCAGAGGCTGGCAGGATCCTGCAAACTAACAGTTTTCAGTACAACTTGGAAAGAAAAGAAGGCATTTTTTTTTTCCTTGAGGTACAGGCTTGTTGAAGTGATAGCACTAATAGCTTTCTTTAGGTAAAACTAATGGTCTGAGATGTTAATATTTATTTCTAAATATATTATACTTTAGCTCTAATGTAACAAATTATATGAATAAGCTACATTTTTTCCCCATATTACCACAAATTACAAA
The DNA here is from genome assembly GCF_000705375.1 of Tinamus guttatus. The sequence goes on along the minus strand of NW_010585407.1, from coordinate 118,899 downwards.
GATTTACAGGAAAAATTTCAGAGCTGGATATTGCCACGTCCTCTTGGAGGCATATGGAGCAGCTGCTGCTCAGTGTAAGTCATAATCAGCCTTTTATAGATGATGCTGTGTGGAATTAGGATTCACTTTAGGTATTCAGCCTTCCTGGCCCTTTCCATTGGGGCTGATGGTAGCGTGGGTGAGGGCAACATCCCCTTTGCAGAAATCAAGCAACAAACTTGCAGAGGAGAGTCTGTTGATAAAGAGTAGGACTGTGAGAAGGGCATCACTGTTTCTTGTGGCAAATCACATGTGGGAGATATATTTCATCTCAGTTCTAGACATACAGGGTGTAAACCAATCTCAAACTCTTACCTCCTTCAACAGGGAGAAATGGGTAGTGATTGGGTGCAATCTGTGACTTGTTCTTCAGCACCTGCATTAGCTTATCTCTATTTGCAACCAGACCAGTAGTGGACATCTGCAACGTAGGCTGATGCAGCCTGCCCTGTGTTAATAAAAAAAGAGACCAAGAGTATATTCTGAGCTCTAGGAGTCTCCTCATCTCCTGGCTTTCTTAACCAAACACATACCTGGAATTCCAATAAGAGAGTAGTATTTAGGAGGCCATGCAACACTTTTTGGGAACTTTCTCTAGAATTTTAACAAGAAAGCATATCATCCTCTATTACTGTTTTTATTATGACATTCTGGTGTTTGGTCTGTACATTTCAAGACATTTCTAAAGAATTATTAATTTCTGTAGCACACTGCTATATTAATTTAAAATACTCAACAGTGGTAAGTGCAATTTAACTTAACTTTTTTTTAAAGTGAGTTAACTTGTGGAGCTGCTGCAATATTACCTTTGTGTATTGCAGTTTCTGTTGTGCAGGTAAAAACTCAGCTGAAATAGTATCAGTACTGCAAAAAATAATCATTTATGTCTAGCTATCCTACAAATATTTTATGCAGCTTGCCTCAAGAACAATTACTTATATGCATTATATGCTGAAACATATTTTTCATTAACATCCATTAGAGAAATTTAATAAAATCAGACCCAGTTCCATAATCTTTTGTGTGAGTTGATGAATAATTTGATGCATTTATTTTTACAAGTTTATATATTCATAGATATTCCTCTCTTTTTTCCATCTTGTCAAAATGTTTCTTCTGCAATAGGAATTTATGCTGTCAGAAACAGAGAATACCGTGACCAACTGTCATCGTTCAATAAATGTTTTTAAAAGAAAATTTCTGTGAAGATCCTAGATATTTCCCATATATAGGCACCATTGTCTGTCATACAACAAAGAAGATATTCTCAAGAAAATCAACACAATGGCTATTTTGTCAGTAAAAGAAAAGATGCATTTTTGCTTCTTTCTTCTATTGAGATTGCTAACTTGGGAGAAATCTTGTAAAATCTTACAAAAGATGAGGTTTGTTTATTTTCTAAATTATGTTAGTGATGGAGTCATATTCTTTAAAAAGACACACTTACAGTGCCTTTGTCCTCACTAAATACTAACTTGAAATATCTCTGTAGAAAAAAAAAGTCAGCAACTGCAGACCAAGTGAGTGAAGGAGGTTCCATTAGTGATTAAGACATAAATAGTGTTTGCATAATAGAACAGTGACGTGACCTGTAGATGCTGAGGGGCAAAGCTGAATAGTTAAAATAACTTCCTAGTCAGGAGGTTGCTGAGAAGGGTTTGTCTAGTTCATTTGGTTCTCTCCAGAGGAAATAACCTTCTGCAGGATTGTGTCATTTCCCTCGCTTTCCCCTGATATACACATACAGGGACTGTCTAAACTAAGAAGAAGACTTCAAGGAATGTTAATGTAAGTTAATTAATGGTGACTTAATAAATACTTTCTTTTATTATTTTGAAGTCTAAAGGAAGCATATGAAAACCTAGAGAAACTGAACATATTTGTGCTGATTCATCTCCCTAGCAAGGGTGACCAGATGTGACTTCGTACAAGGCATAAGAGACTTGATGCAGTTGCTCATAATAAGAATTTAGTGTTATCTGAGGTGCACTCTCATATCTTTCTCGCCTCTACCCACCACTTCAGAAATGTGGAGATCTTTTCTAGTCCAGCATCACACTTGTTGACCCTGTGCAGAGATCTTGGCTATGCTAAATGCTAGACATCTGTGTTTAGGCAATTAAATTGTGCCCCAAGTAAAGGAGCAGCTAAAGTTTGCTCAAACATATATATATATAAAGTGTATGCACAGGTTTTCTGTATCTATATATATATATAGATAAACAATCTGTTTTGCAATGTGTGATATGAGCATGTTAATGTCTCAGTGTAAAGGATTGAAGGTAAGAAACAAGAGGAAAAACCTGGATATTAATAACCTAAACTGCCACAGCTAATTTCTCAGCAGACACGAGTTAGAGCCCTTTCCTCTTTTGCTTAGCTAGGGGCTGTACAGGTGATGAAGTTGGTGCATTTTTCTTTTTAAAGTGCTTTTATCACAGTAATGACTCAGATTGTTACATATTAATGATGCTTCAAGATATGAACTTTTTTTAAAAAAAAAAGTAGTCAAGGTACTTTTTCGCTAGGCAAGACAATGTCAGGTTAGCAGTTTACAGTATTCTTGTGTGTTTTTAATTTGCTGAGGCCTCTAGTTAATTATCACTCTATGGAATAAATAATATCCCTTGCCCAAAAGATTGTACCATTATCCCTAATTATTTGCATAATACAATATTTCATACTGTATATTGCGTATGTACAATATCTGCATTCAGGAAGATACACAAGGCTAAACTTAAATATGGACTCAGTAGAAGCAAGTATTGGCTTTGTTTGAAGAAACATTTGAAGAGAATATTCTCCAATAGCTTGTCCCAGTCCCACTGATTGTTTCTTGTTCCTTAACCAAACTCCCACAGCTCCCATAAATCTCAAACTCTAATTTCTGCCCATGGTATTAATTAAGCCTGAGTGACTTCAAAGGTCTATTGCGTTCAAATTCCACACTACCTCATGCAACAGCCCTCCCAACCTGTCTTGTAATCTCTCTTTGTTCCTTATCAATTCTTCAGAACTATTGCCATGTCAGTAAAGCATATAAATCTACCTACAAGGTATAGGTGGATGTATGTTTACTGATGTTGAGCTCAGCTTTCAGGATTCCCTTCTGATTTCTCATAGCTCCTCCAGCACAGGTGACTGCAGGGCTATGCAGCTGATGCCCATGCTGTGCAGGTGATTGCTGCTGGGTATCATTCAACTTCTGATTATGGGGTGTTCTCTCTCTCTCTCCTTTTTTTTTTTTTTTTTTTGTACCCCTATCTACTTTATTCTATGTCTAAATGTTCCTGTTTGCCATCCAACCATCTGATTTCTATCCAGAACCTCAATGACTCCTCTCTGACTATTTCCAAGGCTGCAGAAAGCTGCCAAGGGTGTCATTAGCACAAACGCATAAACATCTGCTGTGAAAGGGTTTTTGCCAAGGATAGCAAAATTGCAAAGGAAGTAGAGCTGCCCCAAGCAAGTCAAGGAAAGCGGCTCTTCTTCTGTAAATGAAACAGGGCTCTGCCAAGAACAAGGACCTTTTCCTCTGCGTTGCAATTGATGGCTCAGCAGCCTGATGACTGAGCAGTCTCCTGGAAACTGGAGCTGAAGTGGCAGGAGTTTGCTTCAGGAAGGAGAAAAGTAGGAACCTGATATCCCTCCAGCAAGATGCTGAGGTAAGTGTAAGAGCTGGCAAAAGCTGTTTTTTTTTTGGGACTTTATCCACACATAAAGCAAGGTATGGCACTATTTATAGTGAGGTCCCCTGCCCATCACATTGTGTGGAATGCTAGGGGATAACAGCATAAAGGTGGCTTGATACAGGTGGTCCTCCTTCCTCGCCTTTCATTCTCTCACCTCATAAATCTGTACATGGTGAATGTGCTTCGTATGTGGCCAGAATAGCAGAGAACAGACTCTGCTCTAGTCTAGGCCCTCAGATCAGACCTGTGCCTGGAAAAGAGATGTTACTCATGCCCAGAAATGCAGAGATTAACGATTAGGTGAAACAGGAAAATGCCTTAAAGGATAAAGTACATGTGATGCTCAAGAATAAAAATGTCACATGAAAACAGCAAGACAATATCTCAGTATGTTAAAAAAGAATCATTCTAATAATGTGAATTGCATGTTCCACTTTCTAGATGAGATGACCTATTTGTTTGTTTGCTTGTTTGTTTTTAATTTTATTATTACTATTTTAGAATGGGTAAAAGTAGTTATAAATCTGGGCGGGTCAAACAGGCATTCTGGAGTTCAACACTGAGGTAGTGCTCTGGGAGCAGAATCAAAGTGAATGAGAAAGTAATGAACACCCTTTCATCAAAGATATAAAAATGGAGTGATCATTTCTTTAATTAGGGGAAAAACTAGCAGCTAGCAGAGCACTAGGAGGACCTATTCAAAACTGATATGCAGAACAAAAGCATATGACAGTAATTTGTGGAAATCACTATCTATATAAAAATGCCACAAGAAATTACTAGTAAAACTCTGGTGGTCCTTAGTTCTAAGACCTTGCGTACAAGTTAAAATCTCTTACAGAGCTGGGCTCTGTTATATGATGTAATGAGAGGTTTCCAGACATATTGACCAAGTGTATGAACTCAGATTCATTGCAGGAAAATGTAACTTCATACCTAAAATGACAAGAAATGAAGTGATACAATATGGGCAACAGCGAACTGGCAAATCATTAAAAAAAAAAATCTGCTTTAGAAGACAGGTTACTAAAATATTACCTTTATGGACTACCTTTTGTCTTTGTGAACAAATTACTCGATAGGAAACCTAGCAAGATAATAGAGCTATCTATTTAAAGTGACTATACCCACAGCTGGAATTCTGCATGCAGAATCTGGGTATTGAAAAGGAGGACAACTCAAACCAAACTCTCCCCTCATTCCCAAATAAGGGCATATCAATTTAATTTTTTTGTAACGGTAGTGTTTTTGCCATAGATTTTTAGCATGAATAGAAATGGACCCTATAAACTGAAGAAAATATTACAGATTTGCGTAGGTTAGCCTAAAGTGAGGGGTGGCAAATTGCTGCAGTAGGATGACTCTGCTATTACTTGCGTACAATTTCACTAAACTTTTAATCACATACATACAGCATGGAGAGCTGGGAGGAGGTGGGATTTGTGTGTAAAAATACTTTTGTTGCCCCTAAATATGAGATTAGAGAAAACATTTTTTCTCATATTAACAGGGTGCAGAGTTCTTTCACAGAGATGTCCTAGTGACTTCATGATTAAGAACAGGGACCTAATGTGAGGTTTAACAGAGATTTAATGTGACACAGTATCATTTTTTTTATTTCTTGTGCATCAGCTGTCTGGATGCAGCCTCATTATGCCTTTGGAAAATACCACTTCTCATACGCTTTTGGCAGTTGTTAGGCTGACTGCTGCATACATGAGAGGGCGTGTTAACAGTGTGTGTGCTCTGCCCTTCATAGATGTTCTTCTTGGTTGCTGTGGTATTAAAAATGAGATGAGGTGCACTTTCTACACTCCTCATATACAGAGGAGAAAGAGGACTGAGAGGGATAGGAAGGAATAAGAATGGGAAAGCAGTATGGTCAAGGGGAAATAAAATAGGAATAAGGATCTGGAAGGATGTGAAAACTGGCAGGATTTGGGACAGATGCTGAGGAGGGAATCTGGGATTTTGAATGAGGATACCGAGGATGTCTGGGACTGAATAACTAGCTTAGGGGCAGAACCAAGGAGAACAGCCCTTCCAGGTAGCCTCAGAGCCTGGAGCTGGAATGGTGGAGGTGAAGGTCTGCATGAAATGATGTAGAAGGTGTGGAGAGCCTAACAGCGTTGCCTGACATTAGCTAAACCAGAGATTTTAAGAAAAAATCGTGTCCTCAGTCTGTGCTCAATGTAGCAAAATGGCGTAATGTATAGGGAGCCGCATTAGGATTCATGGGTCTGGCAGCAAACGATGATACTTCATCCCGAGAAGCACTAACAGGGAAGTGCTGAGCTCTGAATGTTTTTCTGTAACTTTTAAAGAGAATTAACACATTTTTTTCTCTCTCTCTTTTTTTTTTTCCCCTCTCTTTTCCTGTCAAGAAAAGAAACCCTGTTACGGAGAGTGCAAGCATTTATAGGGACTCAGTGAATGCTAGCGCCTGAAAAGCATAGGAACACCTATAGCGCTTGCCTTGGAGCATGTGGTACACCCTGCATGATGCTAACCATCTCGAGAACTGGTATGCCACAGCACATGCAGTGACGCCCTGTGGTGTGGTAGCTTACGATATTTATACAGCCTAGAAAACAGAGGGACTCAAGGGGGAAATGATCGCAGAATATAAATACTTTCTGGTAGAATAAGGAGCAATGGCCTGAAACTAAGGGAGGAAACATTTAGACTAGCTATTAGAAAAAAATGTCCTTAATGGGAAGAGCAATTGGGCAGAAGAACAGATTACAAAGAAAAGAGGCCACAGAACTACCACTGCAGCTATTTAAGACTGCATTAGATCAAGAATAATAGCAAAAGCCCATACTACCTGTGAAAGTTAGGTTTAAGTGATTCATTTTTGAAAATACTTGTAAAGTTTAGGATCTTTTTTTTGTAATATGCTGTTATTAAGGAATTTCTTCACTCCTGATCATTTTCAAAGCAATGGATATAACACAGAATGATTTCAACCAAAGGAAAATGGGTGGAAAGAAAATACAAAATGAAAAAAGAATCTCTGAAGAGGATCTGAAATTTCCTCACCAACGTGAAGACAGAGCACACACACCCATGACATTTCTTGGTCACCAGCAATGCTGAACAAGAGGAACTGAAATAACTGGGAGAGCTGAGCCACTTGCTGCAGGAGGGATAGCCTTATAATCATCAGTATCTGCACTCACTTTATCTCTTCTATCAGTGCAGGGAAAATTCTGCATGAATAAGTGTACAGAATTTGTCTCGATATGACCATTCATATGAACATGTTTATACGTATCTCTGCATACACGAACCTTATAAACCACAGATGAACCACTGTTTTAAAAATCCAGTAGTGTATCTGCTTTGGAAAGCTTATAACCCATCGTGCCTTCCTCCTTTATGCTTAGGAAGGACCTTAGGGAGAACAAAGGAGCAGGTTCTGCAGCATCCCCAGCCCCTGAAATCTCATGTTTCTATTAGGCTTTGCACTTCCCAGCACTGCCTGTCCTGTTACGCTGTGTACCTGGAGGAGTGGTCATGCGGCAGGAAGACACTGAATATGATGTAGCACCAAGGAATGTGTTCAGCTGTGTCATTAGAGAACATGCACCTCTCAAAACTCTGTAATGTTAATAGATTTTGCTTCTATTTGTATGCAACTTATTGTCTTTTGCATATGGCTTTATATTGAGTCAGATTCTCATATTATTGGAAACAAAGGGAGGAAAGCATAATATCCAGCACAAGATGTTACAGAAATAAAATGATAATCTTATAATGTAGCTTTTTATGTTTTCTAATAGCAAGCAACATCTGGAATAAGTAAATGTTATCTAGTATCATGAAATATTCTAAAAGCTACATACCAACCCTTTTTGTATTAAGAATAATGAATGCCTATGAAAGTATATTTGAGTTATGAGAGGAATTTGTTAATGCACATATGTGCTCATTTACACTATTAATATTGAAACTTACTCTAGCCTTGTGCAAATTCTCCAAAACCAAAACAAATAATCACAGGTCGAGATAAATAATGTGGCAGCCAATTGAATATTAAGACCAATAATAACTTTGAGATGCTTCAAAGCCCCACTACATGCTATGATTCAGAAACAGTGTTTGTAAAAAAATACATATCTATATATCCCTTACAAAGTGTTTGGGTTTTAAACTTAAATCAGCTAATAGTCTTTACAGGAGTGGCTACAAAAGAGTACAGATGGAAGGCAATAAACTGCTTATCTAGCTCTTGAACTCAGGGATGTATTTTTCAAGAGTAATAATTCACTGCAGATGTGATGGTCAAAGGAGCATCATCTGCCTTTTGCTGTGTGAAATATTTGGTGGTATGGGTCCTTGTTATCTGTGTGTCACATTCAACACTGGAGGATTTTCACTTAACTTCCCCCATCCATCAATCAGCTGCCATACTGGGTTTGTTTTGCCTGAACTGAACTATTTACGCTTGTAAATTTAAAAATATATCCAGGAAGCATGTTTTACACAAGATTTTTTTTCTTTTCTTTTTTTTTTTCTCTTTTACACAGTTTATACAATAATTGCTAATAGTGAGGAGTTCAGCATGATCACACAAACATAACCCTGATATTATTTAGGATGAACTTAACTGATGAAACTGGTCAAATCTAATTGTCAATGATTTTAGTTTAGTTTGAATATGTTTTGTAAAGTCATTTAAAAAATTTGCTGTGCTATTCTGTAGCTTTGTCATAAAACCTCAGTGTGGGACAGAGGAACAGCTGTGTTATCTTAGAAGCATCCTAGTGAACCTATAATTGTCTCAAGTAATTTTTTCTCTCTGACAAAATGTTTAACATCACGACTCAACACTGTTTGTTTGTGAAGCTTTTTAATAAAAGGAAAAAGATGATATTTTTATGGGGAGGATTTTTTCAAAATACGTGTTTGAGGAATCGGTTTTCCACTGAAACAATTTTATCTGTACACTTCTGATGACCCTAGTCTAGAACTACTAATTTTCATTTTTCCTTTGCTCCTGAGGGGGAGTTTTCCCATTCCCAGAGGCAGTGTTGTGCTGACAAGAGGAACCAGACCCTTCTCCCTTCTTGCATGTGCCTGGTTGTTCCCTTGCACAAACACATAAGTAGAAATTGGCCCTTGAGCCTCTTGTATATGACTCCTTCAAAAATAAGTTTTTTGTTTGTTGTTTGTTTGTTTTTTGTTTGTTTTTCTTTAAAAGTAAAGTTTCATGGGCAAACCAACTTCATGACTGGACGTTGAAGACAGATGCGAGTTGTCTCCAGCCCAGTCGTTGAAGAGTGCCCTAATCCCGTGTAGCTCTTAGCAGGCTTGGGAGAGCCGGGGGGAGAAACAGGTTTGCAAACCAAGTCAGTAGATCCACCAATGTGCCAAATGACAGGTCTGGATACTGCGTACAGGGCAGGTACCGTGGAGAGATGGGAGGACACAGACGAGCTAAATAACAGCTTTTGGCCCTAGCTGTGAATGGTGAAAGTATGTTCCTACATTGGCATAGTCCATCAGTGCTGCAAACCGAATCCCACTGACTCTGCTTAGCCTGCACAGAGCAAGGAGGGGTGTTTCGGCCACCTATTTGGAGACAGCAGAAATGCGCACTGTTGTCATCTGCAGATTTGTGTATAGCGGAGTAACGGCTTACAGTAATGTAAACCCTAAGAATAAAGATTCCTAGCAAGAGCAGGACTTCAGGATGGCAAGACTGAAGCTATGTTTAAATAGTCATGTAGGGATCCATCTAAATGAGGTTTCACGTGGCTTTGGTAAGGGTAATTTAAATCAGGTTACTTAAATATTTAGACATTATTTCTAGCTCAGTAAAATGTAGTTCTGATGCATTACATTTGTAAATACCTTTTGGGCTATTTGCAGTACCTTTTGGCATTAAGTAGGTTTTACAAGTGTAGATTATTATTTTTAAAAATAAAGCTTAACTTACAGAACTATGAGGGTTATATAAAGTCTTTCTTCTTTAACATCATGTGGTTTCTCCCTCTTACTAAGGAAAACCCTTAAGCTTAGATCAAATGAAATGCTGGCAGTGTTTTTGGTGGTAGGTGCACAAGGAAGCCAGATTATGCAGGCAGATGAGCATTCTCCATTTCTTTTCTTACAGCAGTGAGAATGCTGAGAGCCTTCTAGGAAGCACTTGGGGCTGTGCAGAAACACACACACAGCAGAGTCATTAACCTGATTATATTTGGGTTCTTTCTACTTTTGCCATTTGTTTACTATGTGACCTTGAGTTGACTACACCTTCCCTTACGGCCCCATCTGAAAAACAGTGTGTTAACATCATCCTTAGGTGTCTTGTGAGGCTTACTCAGTGCCATATCACCAACTGCTTGGAATCTGGTGATAGAGGGTGGGATTATGTAAAAGTAAAGCCCAGCTCCATCTCATCCCCTCTCCTTCTTCAAGAGGATTCAGTCCTGCAGGCTTGTACTCTCCTAAATCTAAAGAGTACTGTAGACAGTATGAGATAGTAGTTTTCAACAGAAACATTTCTGTATTATCTGAAGTAGCTAGTGCCACTACCCAGCCATCTTAAAAGCTGTTACACTTGCATATGTTCCCAAATACCTTTGAAAAGCAGCCATTGAAAACATTTTCATTTGTAGTGAATGTAACAAAAAGTCTTTATTTGCAGTGAATTGACTAATGAAAAGCTGTATCTCATCAGCTGCAGAATTTGAACTCTGCTTCCAACACTGCAAATGCCGCTTGAATGTTTTACAAAAAAAAAGTTAGTTACCTGCAAATTTCCATATTTTATATGTATGTGTCTGCTAATTACCCACATACCACAAATATGTGTTTTGCTAAACTACTTGTGTGCAGCTGAAAGACAGTCCCTTTTACATGTGACTTACAGATTGTGACTTCAAGGCTTCCAGGCTTTTCCAATCAGTAGTTCAGCATTTCTGTTCTTGTAGCTGACTAAACAAGTCAGATCACATGAGCCTACCACTGTCTTCGTCAAGAGAAGATAGATATAGATAATTCTTCCTATTATGAGATGCACCTTCTTTAATGGAATACAGGATGGAGGTTATCTATGCTAAATGCTCTGTGAATCTGAGGCATGAAATAAATTAAAAAACATAATCACCCACTTGAAAATGCAGGCAGATTTAGACAGAATAGGTATTGATGCTGGAATTTAGCCAGAATGTTGAGGCTGAACACACTTTCTGCTACAAGTATTGCCATGGATCCTTTCCTGATTGCAAGTGGCCAGGACCTAACAATTTTTTTTTTTTTTTGCGTGTGTTATAGTAACCTGTCATCTCCTTTCAGTCTTGCCCTAAATTAAGAATGACATATAAATTAAGAATGACACGTTGCATCCAAATCAGAGACATGCATTATCAACAACTCATAGAACATTCTTCAAAATAATCAGTATAAGTAATTTACAAGATAAAAGAATGTTAATAGCAAGTACAGTATAATTTAGTGGACACAAATTGTACCTATCTTTCAGAAGAAGAAAGGCACTGCTGTGCACAAAGAGTGGATCAAGAGCAAGCACTTCTGTTTAACATGCACAGCCTGAAAACAGCAGGCGGAGCTTTCAAAGACAGATGAAAATTATACCCAATAATGTTATTATAAATAATTGCTTTTTTTTCCCCTTCTTTCTCAGGGAGTTTGATATGGGAGAGGCAGTTATAAATGGAAGATCTATTCATTGGAAGGTATTTGATGAGGTCCTTCTCATTACAGGGACCTAGAGTTGAAAGTCTACAGCATGTAATACTGGAAATGGAATGGCCATTAGTTAAGTGTCTTAGCTAGCAAATGTAGGCAAATATGTAAGACACTTTCCAGAGATTTTTGAATGGTTCTTGCATCTTGGTCCTGAACGCATAGCCAGGAGAAAATTTGTCCCCAGATTTAGGAAGTGTCTTCTCTTTCTGTGAGTAGCAGTGCCTAAAATGCCCTGAAAATGAGTTTATCTGGGAAAAGTAATGATTTTCTTGATATATACCACGGCTTAGAACTAGTTAGCTGCACAAAAAGTCACATCGTGCCTAGATTTTCTTTCTCACTCTCCTTCTTAGAAAGACTGAAATAAAATATTCAGAACTACTATGCCATATATTGATAGTATCTAAACACAAATCTTTCAGGAGAACCTCCTCTCTGCATGGTGGGTGGCTTCCCTGAAGCTCTGCTCTCAGCAAGGGCAGAAACCTCATTCTGCCCTCAGTCTGTGAGGGAATGTGCCCTTCCTGAAGCACAAGAGAAAAAGGTATAATCATGCTTCCTATACAGACAAGTATCTTAGAACTACGACGCAGAGAAAGTCTAAGATTCAAACTGTTTCTTGGAGTGAAATTAATATTCGAAAAGATGAAACTTAGGTTTTAACTAGCTCTAGCTGTTCTTATCTACAATGATTGAAATCAAAGAGCTTCTAGAAGTAGGTGTGAGGAAACACAGAAACTTTTTTACTATGAGTGTGAGGTAATGGCTGGGACAGACATGAAGAACTGGACAGAAACTGAAGTTTTAAGTCAGTTTTGTCTTTCAAGGGATATACTATACAAGATGCAAGGTATTTTGTCACTTATCTCCAGAAACTTTTTACTTCATCCACTTCTGCATAGCTCTCTGAACAAAGACCACTAATCCTACTTGAAGCTTTTGGACCCTCTTGTAAGTGAAACTATAACAGGAAATCAGATCCAATGAGTCTGATACTGGCAATCGCAACTGGATACTCAGGATTACACTTGGGCATAGTTTGTTTCCTTGTTGACCTTTTCAGATTCTCTGAAACAACACAAGATTTGTAATTAATCTATGCAAGCATTGTTTTCAATTTCAAGGAGTAGTTAAAGCAGCTGTATTTGTTTATTTGAAAGATCAACAGCATGGAATTTGTTAAGTAAGCCTACTGAGAACACTCTAAAAATTCATGTCCTTTCAAAGTGCTAGTGTGCTTTGCTGTTGATTTTTGCATCAGAGATCATGGAAATATTCTATTGTATACTCCTGCATATGCTCTGGTACTCTGAGATCAGGGCTTGGTAATGAGGCTTAGAGGTTTTGTGTCCAGACTTTTTTTTCTCCTTCTACAAAGAAAAAATCTTGCATTGCATTTAGATAAGCTACTAAGAGGATGAGAAATGCTATCTGAGAAGGTAACTATATATTAAAAGACATGAGATTTTTAAATGCATATTGAAGCAGTGTTTAACACTTATGTTAGTACAACAGAAAACACTTATTAAATGGCTGTTACTGATGAGTAACTGTAAAAGCTAAGTAAAATTAACACTGTATCTTTATTTTTTCCTTTTGTTTATCCACCACTAACAGCTTAAACGAAGACATTATTGATATTTGTATCAAATCACCAATAAGTTTCTCTTTGTTTCTAAAACAGTATGAATTAAATATTACAATATTTGCTTCTTGGGTTTTTTTTTTTTTGGCTTCATCTGTTGCCAAGTGGATTGCAGAAGACACCTTCTCAACCAAACATATTACTGAATGAAGAACTGTAATTCTAGAAGAGTCCAAAATACAACTGCTAAGTGATTTTGATGATTTAATTGGAGGATGCATTTCTGGCATAAGTTGTATTTCTTCTAGAAGAAAGGCTGGGTGGAAGACAAGGGAGGAAGGAACACAGCTGGTGTGAAGCCTGTGCTGTGGGACCCACAGTTTGGTAAGGCTGGCCTACAAAAGGAGGAGCAGAGATTTAGCAGCCCATAAATTCTACAGAGGGTTGACATTTACCAAAGAGAAGACCTTGAAGGAAGGTCTGCAAGAACCATAACAGCTGGGAGCATCAGATTAATTGACAAACAGTGAAGTCTCTGAATATTAAAAATAAAATGTGCAGAAAGAAACTTCTTGTCTGCTGTTACACGGATAACAAAGGAACTTAATATGTGTATATATATACTGTTTTCAAGTACCTACTGCATTCTAGTTATGGCATACTAGCATTTTATTTGTACTCAGTGTAGGTGCTTTTAAACTCATTGATTTTAGTGTAAAACTTACTTTCATGTGGCTTCATTGTAGGCACAGTAATCTAATTTTGCTCTTTCCTATAAAGTGACTTTTGGTTACATCAAAGCACTAAAAAGATATGAAGGTTCTCTTGTTAATATTATTAAAACTGATAAATGCAGCTATTTTACCTGTCTATTTTGTATTTGCCTTTCCCTTTGTATTGTCAGACTATAAGAATTTATTCATTTTACAGTCTTCCTTGCTGCTTTCAACTCTCCCTACAAAGACAGTAGGGTTCTTTCCTGTACTGTGAATTGCTATGCTCAGGTTTGGCCAGGAATTTTTAAGCGTCTAGGTGTTTGCTGGACTCATATGCAATCTGCTGAAAATTTGAAGACAGATACTGTAGTGATGAAAAGAAGTTCCATACTTGCATTTCCACAAGAAGGGTAGTGTAGGATGAACTATCTTTAAACTGTCTTTCATTTCCCCCACTCTTACCCAGGCTGGATGCATAAGCAGGATTAGGAGAAAGGGAGCGCTTAACCTTGAACATTTACAGCAGAAGTGGAATGGTAGTGAGAGTATAAATTATTATAAAATGTCCTCTGGGGACATTAGGCAGTACTAGTTACAGATAGGTTCGACACCTGTAGCAGATACATGCAACAAATGCAAATCAGTTTCCATGTCAGCTTGTTCCTAGGTAAACCAAGAGCTCACAAGATCCATAAATCCTAGCTTCTGGATCTCGGCCACATGTTAAAAATGCAAAAAGATGCAAGAAAGAAATATGAAAAGAATCATACAGAAAGTCAATTTCAGTTATGGTGTTATATTTACTTTTATAATAAATGTAGACAATCATGATATTTTTATGTCAAATATAATTTAGCCAGGATTAATAATGAATGTCAAAAATATTTCTCTCCTGAAACATTATGCTTTTTTACTTCGCAAAATAACACCTGCAAGAGATGCCTGACTAGCAAAATTAGGATCAAAAGCAGATTTATGTTGTGACCTTTAAGGAGATTTTAATTTCAAAATGGAAGCATGTGTTTGTTAGGGACGTGTTGAAAAGCCCGTAAATATCATAAGTTAAAGTCTCAGTCTCATATAAGATAACTTTCCTGTAATTTTTAATTTAAGATTTTTTTAGAAGATGTGAAGCAGCATGGCAGGTTAATCTAGATGCAGAATTGAGTGATGACAGATGTCACATGACTAGTCCCTGCCGTGAAAAACTCAAAATATTTGAATGAAAATACAGATGAATTAAAAGTAATTAGCCTGGTACAGAAGATGTGGAGATATGGTGGAGTGAGATGTCCAATAACTATCATAACTGCAGCTTAAAAAAGGCATCTTTTGGAAGTAAGTAAATCCATGTGCATTTAAAATAAGACTTCCATCTTGTAATTCCCTTGGCCACTGATTTATTAAAAAAATCTAGTTTTTCTCTCCTTAGAAGGTTATCTGATTGAAAGGTTCTGTTCACATAGGGAGTAGTAGAGCATTTATCTTCTAAAACTTCAAAATACTCATAAAATTTAAAAAGTGACTTACAGAATATATAAGACTCAGTAGGAAACCACAACTGTAATGGTTCCTAATGGATGTTTGCCCAATTTTGAGTTACTCACCTTGCATACCTCTACCACCAATAAATCTTCTATTGGAATCTTCTATTCACCAGATCATGCATTTGTCTATGCATATGGAATTTAAAAACATGTAGGTAAAATTGGCTGATATTAAAGCTGTGAAATGCTCATAGACTGCAATAATGATGGTCATGAAAACATTTAAGACAGCGATAAATTAGGCTGAAATTTTTCAGGTCTATAGTGGATTATTTGAGTGCATTAAGTATGTCATTGTAAAACAAGCAGTCAGCAGAATCAGACCATAAGATACATGTTGTGAACTGGCAGTGCGACCCCGCCTTGTAGCAAAGAAGGCCACCTGCATTTGGGAGTGACGGGCTGTTAAGGTGGCCGGGGCTGGAAAACATGATGAGTAAGAAGAGGCTGATAAAACTGGGTCTGATCAGCCTGGAGAAGACAAAGCTAAGAGGAGACCTTGTTGTTGACTCCAAGTACCTGATCTGAGGATAAAGAGCAGATGGAAGAGATAGAAACTTCTCACAAACACGTAGTGATAAGATTAGAGGTGATGGATGCAAGCTGGAGCATGGGAAATTCTGATCAGATATTAGGACTGTTTTTTTTTCCCCACAAGAGTGGTTAGTACTGCAACAAGCTGCCCACAGAAGTTGTGGAAACTCCATCCTTAGAGGTATTTAAGGCACAGCTGGACATGGCCCTGAGCAACCCAATATCATTAGGCCTGTTTTGAACAGGGGGTTGGCCTGGACGACCTCTGGAGGTATCTTCCAACTTAAATAATTCTACGACTCCATCAGTGTACTACCCTCAATTTTGTGGTAATTACTGCAGTCAAAGAATTAGTTAAATCTCTAACCCGCTTCTGGCTTTTCTGATTTTTCTTTCAGATGCCCAGCAGAACCCTCCTACCTGGTCTGCAGAGGGTTTTAGCCCTTCTACTGCCAACTGAACCTTGTACCTCCACATCTTGTACACTGTTGCTCCCACGTCAACTTCAAGTGTTCTTTGTTGCTGGTCATTCTAGTGACTGGACAACCTGCTTAAAGGCAAAATGGTGTTTAGAAATTTAGACTCAACA
>NW_010585407.1:54732-100299 GCF_000705375.1 Tinamus guttatus | reverse complement strand
GGGGCGGCCCGGGCTCTCCCCGCTGCCGCCCCCCGGTGCGGCCTGCACCCCGCGCCGCTGCCCGCCCTCCTCCCCCCCGCGTCTCCGTCCTTAAGCGATGGGAGAACTAAAACAAGTCCAGGTTTCTCGAGACTCTTATCTTTGTTGTGGTTTCTGTTGGAGGGAATTTAGGCTGCCAAGGAGAAATGCGGGGAAGCCAGCTTGAAAGCCTGCCTCCTATTTAGGCTTCCTTGTTTTTGGTTTTTTTTGTTTGTTTGTTTTTTTCAAGGAAAGGCTGAGTATTTAGTCACTTTGTTACCCCGAATAGCTTTTAGGGATGCTGTCGTTGGGAGCAAGGAGAAAATAGTCCCCAAGATCCTGGCTTGTCCATGGGACAACACTCTGACAGCAGGTGACATGGTTATAATTTGCTTCATTAGTTTTTCTTTTCCCCTTCTGCTTTTTTTTATGTGTGTAGAATAATGATTGTAGGCACCAGGCCTGGAGGGAGCAATTGTTTCCAAAGTAACCTGCCTTTCTAAAAATGGAATAGTTAAGGCTGTTGTTTTGGTTCAAATGCAGAAAAAAAGTGGTTTCATCATCAGTAGAACGTATCTATTTCCTTGTTCAAATTGAATAACTCACAAAAAAGGTAATTCTAAAACAATGCAAAAATGGTTGGTCTTAAACTATGTTGTCTTGATGCTAGAGGGGGATATTTTAAATTGATGTGGATTTTTTTTTGGACGATCTGCCTTTATATCTGCTCTTCTCGTATCGCTTATACTTGAATATTAGACAATTTGCAAAAGGCATACCCTCTGTTTTGAGGTAGGGCCCCCCATTACTCAGAGAACTGAGGAAGCTCTTGACAGAATCCATAGAAGCCTATTGGAAGAAAAAAGGCCACTGAGCCTTTTTGGAAGAAAAAAGGGAAAGGAGTGGATTCTACAGGCAAAAAGCTTAGCCTGGAATGGCTGCAAAGGTAGCAGATAACCCAGTGCTGTTTTATACCTGAAAAGTGCTATTGGCATCATGGGTTAAGTTCATGGAGTAGGTAGGTACATAGGTATATTGAGAGTATGTTTGCAGGCAATAGTTACAGTTATTTAAAAAAAAACTTTAAATTTGGCTTTATAGCAGATTTGGCAAGCTATAAGAGCTGACAAGGAAATACTGATTCATTTTAGCTCTGCTTCCTCCCCTTAGTCTTGTTTGGCCAAGACCACTAAAGGTTGTGGTTTAAATGCCTTACCCAAATTTTGGATAGTATTTCTGAGTTGGGATTTTTCATGTCTGTTTTACAAGTGCTATTGATAATATGTAACTTACCAGTCTTTCACACAGGTGATCTCTGGGTGTTTGATTACCTGTGTACAACTATTTTCAAAACAATAACAACTTAACAGATTTGTTTACTGCTGTGGTACTATATTTTGATCAGGTGATCAATTAAAAATGCTCATTTGGGCTCTGAGAATTAGAGCATATACAGACTTGTTTACCCAGTTCAATTCTGTATGGTTTATAAGATGATTTGAGTAGGTTCATCTTTCTCCTTCACAAGTCCCTGTATTTGTGTTTTTCACATGAGATTCATGTTGGAAGGTGTCCCTATGGACACGAAACAAGCGCATGGAAATGCTTGTGTAGGTTCATCCCACCACAGGGGGCTTGCGTGAAGTCAAGAAGGAATCATGGCAGAACAGATAGGTGAAGTACAAGTCATAGGTCTTATAAGATGTCTAGAGACAAATAATGATTAAAATACAGTACAGAATTATCTCAGAGTTAATCCAGCGCTGTGATTTGTGGGCCTGTGAGAGTCTTTGATTTGTTGTGATCTTCTTCAGTGAAGAACTGAAAATGCGAATATTGCTTCTTGTCTTGCACGCAGGTGCTGAACTTTCTTGTGGTAGTGTTGACTTGGATTATATCTCTACTGCTGCGTAACTTCAGCTAATACAAGTTGTTAGATGCTAAGCTTAAGTGGCCTTAACACATTTGTAAAGACTCCTTCCACTTCAGCTAAGCGATGTGTAGGAGTCTGGTTAACTTTGCAGTGAAGACAAGGACTTTCTCATTCAGCATTTGGTCTTACTGTACTTTTGCTTGAGATAACTTTGGCCTGCCATTAGCATATATTTCAAATCTGAAATGGATTTTTCCTATACACTTTAAAAGGAAGAAGAAAAAAAAGAAAGCTCTATGACTAGATATTTTAGTCACCTGATATTTTATACTTCTGTAAGAGCTATGAAGTTTCCTGAGATCTAGTTCATATATAGAAATGGTAATCTTAAAGTACTTCATAAATATATTTTTAATCAGGCATTAATAAAGTTAATTTTATATGCTAGCTACAGCTAAATGAAAGAATATATGCTGTCTAGCCTTTCTGATAAGTAAAGTCATTTTTTTTTATTGTGTGTGTGTGGTAGAAGTTTAGGTTTTATATTCTTTTTTCCTGTACCACAGATGCTTGGAGAACAGAACTTAGTCAGAATCTAGAGAAATCTATCTTAATATGTTCATATTTAAATTATTTTTTTAAAGGGGTTTGCTTAAGGCGTATTCAGCTTTAATGTTTGTAGGAAGCTTGGAGGAAAAGTGATGATGGATTGATGGATACAACATTTTTACTTTTTCCATAGATAGCACATACTTCATTCTTTGCAGGAAAATTGTCACTGCTTTTTATTCACAACCTAAATGGAAAAGAGGACCAGAAAACCTCAAGGATCAGCTTAAATGCGCAGTGAGGCTTGCACTTCTATTCTCATATATTAAACTTGCATTCATCATCATAATGAACCTCAGAATAATCAACAGGTAAGTACAAGGAGGTCAGCCAGGCTGCAGGTGGCCTTGTCATGTAGATGTCAGAAAAACGAGCAACTAGGTAGAATTTTGAAGCTGGTAAGGAGCTGAGTTAATTGGTCATTAACCCTCTTTTATCCATAAGCAAGTTTTTGCTCAGGTGCCTTGTACTTGCTTTGTCCGTGTATGATTGAATTTGGCCTGAAAGTCCTGAGCTGCTGAGACTCCTTTGCTGGTACCCTAAACGACGTCCTACTTGTCGTGACCAGCGCTATGTGAAATTGGGTGCCCTCCAGCTGTTACCAAAGGGCATGCGTCTGTTGTCATGAAAAATGCTCAGTTGCTGGAAGAAGTCCCGTTATATTTTTATGCGCACCTGGAGGGGTCACTCTGGTGAACTGATAAATAATA
Source organism: Tinamus guttatus (assembly GCF_000705375.1). Next base: position 97,089 of record NW_010585407.1, on the reverse strand, counting down.
CACTCAATATATTAGATCTTTGCGGTTGGATACGTTGTAGAACGAGCTGCTCTCTCCGATTTTCTCATTGATTTGCTCATATGGCAATTGTGTTTTTAGGCAACCAACTATGTAGTTATCTTTGAACCCTTAGTCTTGTGTGTTGGTAGCATGAAAGGCAAATAAGAATCAAAAGAGAACAAAAAAATTAGTACGTTTATGTTTGTTTTGTCCAGATAAATGCAGGATGTATGCTACTTGGTGATGGGTGGATTGTTCCTTGTTTAACAAACTATATATATAATTAAAAAAAAAATGTATTTCAAGCAAAATAAAACACCCGTCTTCTACAGTATCTAAAATTCACTTAGCAGTCTTGTACTTCCCCTATTGCACTCAAAAGTTGAAGAGATTTTTGTGTTGCACAGATGATCTAATGTGGGAGTTGGCATGCTGATTTTGTTTATTAATACAAGTTAATCCTAGAAATCTTGCATTAGTCCTTCTGGTTAGGAATTCTCAAGATGTGCTTGATAGGCTTCACTGTAAACCACCTGGAAATATCTGTTGACACACATGTCAACAGATTAATACTAAAGGCATGTAAATAACTATAGAGTTTGTGTTTTGTTTTTTTTTTTGACTTTTGACACTCTCTAAAGTGAGCTTTGCTCAAATAGCTTTGATAGCTGGGGAATGTCTTCATTTTTTTCTTCTTTTCACTGGAATAGGGTCCTCTAGTTCTGAACTACACTGTAATTTTCATTTCAAAATGAAATGATATTATTTTGTGCTCCAGTGACAAATTATATGCTATGTCTTGTATTTGAAGTGTAAATAATGAAGAATAAAAACTTCCTCAAATAATCTGAAATGTTATTGTTGAGACCATCTAACGTTCAAAGTTAATAGTCTGAGATCTGTGTGTTTACGGAATGGTGTTTACAGAAAGCTCATAATTCTGAAGTGTTTTGCTATAACTTTGTGCTTCTGGAAAGCCATGCAGAGCAGCCAAAATAGTATAAAATGCGGGAAGGATCAAGGTTCATCAAACACATGGGCTGTATAATTTTCTTTCTTGCAGTTTTTCTAAAACATTGTTATTTCTTATGAATTCCTCTTTCTTGGTACATCTGAATGTTTAGAAAGTCAGTTCTTAAAATTGTCTGCTGTTCTGCCTTCTACACTTGTTAGTTGAACAGCACTGCTGGTTCCCATTGTGAAAGTGAATTTGAAAATGGCAATAAAAACACAAAGAGGTTTTCCCTTTCATAATAATGTTGGCATTCATTTGAATTTTAATATAGCTTCTGTGAGAAAGCATACTAAGGACAGAGCTAAATTCGTTTTTGGATGTATATGTTAAAAGTACTGTTTCAATTAAGTTTTCTTGATGTGTTTCCACTATGTATTAAAAAGTCGTGACAAAAAGTAGTATTTAGAAGCAGGTTATGTTAATGATATTTTGTTCTGCTTGTTTGAGGTTATAGTTCTCTAAGAATCTGTGGAAAATCTCATGTGCTGTCAGATGGATCAAGTGTCCGTAATTTTGTTGGAAATGGGTATGTCTGAGCAAAAAAACAGTGCTAAAGGTATTTATGTTGTTTGAAGGGAGGCTAGGACAAACTGCAGCAGATTCTGTCTGTGCTGAATTATAGCTGCTCTGGGATTTCTAGCAGTCAGTAGCAGCAACCACTGTTGTGTTACCAGAAGCAATAAACTGCTTAGTCCAGGAATATAAGCTATAAATGTGTGGGGTTTTTTGTTCTTTTTTTAAAGAAATAGCATTGTTAAGGGTTTGGTCACAGTTAAGAAATCATCAACTGTATGAATGTGCAGGGGTTTAGCTACTACTTGTTAGTTTTCTGTACCTAAGGAGTAGGTTGACTTGAGTATTTTGTCTGGGAAAGCTCCTAATGTCATCCCAGTTCCTAGGATGCTTTCTTTGAATCAAAGCCCCTGTCTGTGTTCCCCTCACTAGTGACACACATACAATATAGACCTGGCAGCTTCGATTTTTGAACTTATCTACCATTTCAGAGCAATCAGTCCACTTGTGTTTGAGGTACGAATTGCATGTTGTGCTTCAGCTTCAGGAAGCGTTTGTAGTTACTACGATACCAAAAGTACAAATGTTAAAGGTGCAGCAGATGCTTTCTAGAAGTGAAATCGACTGTAAACAGTCAAAAGTAATATTCCTGATAAGTATATTGCATTATGGCTACTAGTTGGCGTTGAAGTGTACAAGACATGAGAGCACATTAAAATATACAGCTGTGTATTTTGCTGATATGTTCAAATATATGTTCATTGAGGTTACACCTGTGCCCTTTTTCATGATAAGGGGAAGGGATTAAAAATGATGCAGAGAAATTTCTACAGAGTTGTAGTATTCAGGAGAGTAGTTTGATCTTTCAGAATCAATCAGTCCCGTATATTTTCTTCATAAGAGAGATATTGGCCATCTAATTCTTATGGGCTTAAGCTACAATTCAAAATGTTTACCTCATCTGAAAAGCAAAACTTTAAGTTGCTTTTCTCTCTCCTTTTTGGCTTTTTTTTGAAATGAAGACATTTGGCGATTTTTGCAGGGCAAACAGTCCTTTGTCAGTACCCTTCCTTGAATTACGATTTTGGAGAAAGTTTGATCATTGCTGATCAGAATTGTGTAGCTCTGTTGCTTTTAGGCTGTTTTCCTACCTGATGTGCTGGCTCTTGTTTCTCCTTCAATTTCCAAAAGAGTCTTCCGTTTGGCACCTTTGTGCTTGGGAAGTTTTATTTGGGTTGTGCCGATGAGGGGCTACATTTTCAGGACTTTCTTAAATGATGGAGTATGATGCTTCTTGGAAAAATGAGGGAACGCTGAATGCTTTTAACTTTCTCCTCTCTACTACTTTCTCCTCTATCCTGTATTCAGTGCTTATGTATGTTCAGGTATTCACACTGCTGAATTTGGTGTTACTCTGCTTACTGAAGACTTGCTGCTTGGTTAACACTACCTGATACAGACCTGCTCCCATAAGGTTTAGAATAAGTTTTGTTTCTAAGATTTTTGTCCTGAAAAACAAAAGCTCTCAGATTCATTCCAAGTAGATGGATCTAGCTTGTGAAGAATGGCCTTGCCATAACTTTGTTTTTCCAGCTTTTATGCAGTGTGTTTTGTTGTTTCAATTTCTGTGACTTTTTGGAACCATTTGATTTAGTCTGAACAATTGATTTAAGGATGCAGGCACTCAAATTAGATGTATGTAGGACCAATCAGTGTGAAGTGTTTTTATATGTATGTAAAAATACTTTACAGTGTGCATATATATATATATATATATAAAATGACACTTCTTTTGATGCAGAAGATTATACTTGGAAAGTAGTTTGTAACTGTCTGTAAACACGCATTGTGGTGACAAAATGACTTAAAGTGACTTTTTTTTTTTTTTAACCAATACATCTCACTTCTTTAAGTAACTTGACATTACTTGAAATGGGTAGATGGATAAATTTGGGGAAAAAAATGTCCTCTTACAGTTCTTCTACATGAAGAATGTTAATACATTCTGTATACATCAAGCATCTGTGTGTGTGTATATATATATAGAGAGAGCATCTGATTATTCTTAGATCAATTATCTTTATCTGAGACATTTTTAACTTCAGAGAACTTTCACCAGTGTAGTTCAGATTTTTATTGCAGACGCTGCTTTCTCATGATGTATGCATGTGACCACTTGTGCAGTAGAATAAATTTTGCAAATGAACTTCTGTGGTTATTAATGTTTAAGCTGTGTCTTTACCTAATATTGGCATGCTTGTTTGGTTTATATATGTAGTATCTGAATACAGTGTTTTGCCTTACTTGGACAGGCATTTGAAATGTTTAAGCGGAACGGGGAGAGAAGGCAATTGATCAGACCACGATGTCATGAATAATACCCGGGGACAGTGCTAAATGCTACAGTTGTGATCAATGACCTACCCTACTAGTGTAAGGCAGGGTTCTGATGCATGTGGATTTTGTTACTTGCAGTCCCGTGTGTGGGTGTTGGTATCTCTATTACCTAGTAGTTAGAGAATTGCTTTCCTTGTCATGAGTTGCAGAAGTTCTCTTGGTGGGTGGGGGTGTGTAGTGTTTGGAGGGATCAGGAAGGGAGAGGAGGAAGGGGTGGTGATTTATCATGGAGACTTTGTCATGCAGATCTTCTGACTCTGCTTCATCTGTAAGTACTGCTGGTAAGGAAGTGAGCTAGGGAAGAGTAGCTTCCCAAGCATTGGCATTTGGAGTTTTGCTTTATGTAGGTGGCTGGTGGGACCTGTAGTTTTAGTATTTGGCTTAAGCAGTTTTTGTTAAGCTGCTGATAAAGGAGAGCCGCCTTGGTAATAATTATGTAGCATGTGGTTACGCCTTAATCTCAAGCGATGTAAGGATTTTTCTTTAGTTGTGTGTGGCAGAAACATCCAGCTTGTGTGCTTTTATTGTGTTAATCAAAAATGCTGCCTTTTGCTTTTCCAGAATTTCTCTGTCACTTGTAAAAGGCTGAAAAGCAAAACTTTTTTTTGCTGCCTAGCGTTTACCTAAAGCTTTCATCTGGTAACTGTTCTCCTGAAATTTCAAGCTTCTTCAAAAGAAATTGAACATTAAATTTTTGTCTTCTAGGGCTGCCATTTTCATTGAAAATATTTTAAGAGAAACAATGGAAAGCTGTAATCAGTTGTAAAAATACATAAATGAGCTTTACCTGTGTGTTAGAAGAAGAGATTAAAGGATAACTATTCTCTAAATTTCACGCATTTAGTTGTGGAAGCTGTTTCCCTTCTCCCCATGTGTTTTAAGTGAACTAAGTGAACATTAATGCCCTCTGCTCAAGCCACATTTACTGCAGTATAAGGCACAGGGGAGGTGTTTGTAGGGAAGAAGTAATTTCTGATCTTTAGAAAGGCAGCATGTTCTTTGAAAGAATTAAGTATTTATAATTTGGTTTCTCTTCCAGCAAATCTAATTTATGGAGACACTGGGTTTTTGAATAGGAGAAGCATTTGTGGAGCAGCTTTATGAAAAAAGCTGTACGTGTGTAAGCACACTTAGGGACGAAGATGGAGGAGGGAGGTATTGGTGTGGAGCCAATCTTGGAGCTCAGAAGGGTGGGATGGCAGAGTTGGCTTCGCTGCGAGGCTATGTCCTTGCTCTGTGTCTCCTGCCTGAGCAGCAGCAGAGGGGCCTGGTGGGCAGCAGTAGCCACAGGCCAGGTCACCGTGCCCAGCAGGAAGGGCCGTGGTCGCAGTTGCAAGTGTTGGTAGCCCAGTGGTGGCCACGCGGAACTGAGTTGCAGCTTTTCTTCCCACTGCTCAGCTGGGCCTCTCTTACTGCTGCCTTGGTTCTGTGCATTTGTCAGGATAATTTGTAAGGATCCAGAAATTTGTTGTTGGAAAATGTGTAATGGTGATTGTCTCCCCAGCCACCTCATACTTCCTTCCTGCAGCCTTGCATGTTCCTCATCACAGAATCACAGAGTTGTTGAGGTTGGAAGGGTCCTCTAGAGATCTCCAAGTCCAACCCCCCTGCTCAAGCAGGGACACTCGGAGTACGTGGCACAGGGTGGCATCCAGGCAGGTTTGGAAGATCTCCAAAGAAGGAGTCTCCACAACCTCTCTGGGCAGCCTGTTCCAGTGCATCAAGCCCAATGGCAAGTTGGTAGAAAGGCCAGAGCTACTTATGGAGCTACATGAATAGCCGGTTTAGGTAAAATATATTAATGGTTCCATCCCCAGTCATGGGGCATGTGGAGCTCTTGGCACATATGCCCTGGCAAGCAGCCTGAAAATTGAGTGATCCACAAACAGGTGACTCTGGGTATAATTTTCACAGCAGATGTTTATATCAAAAATTCATTTGAAAGTGTTTATTGTACATGGTTTCCTTTCACTTAAATCTGTTTCAATGATATTCCTAACAGTAGCCCGGTTTTGTTGAAAGTTGTTTAATGTTCTTTTTTCCTTTGGAAACCATACTTTTGTCAAGATAGTTGTCTTTATACCTGATTTAATAGCACCCATGCTGTGAGTTTTGATGTCTTCACTCTTGCTTCTTTATTCATATTGCTTTCAGTTCTTCCTTATTTTAATAAAAGTTTCTGGGATTATACTTAATTGATTTGTCACTCAAGGAAAATCAGCACTTCAAGCAATTAAGCGTCGAAAAATACTAGGTAACAAAGACATAAAGATTTTTGTACTTATCCTAGTTATGAAAAATCCATTATTCATTATCATACTGTTTTTAAATACTGAAGTACAATTTTCCAGCACAATAGGAAAATTGCTTTTGAAACAGAATAAATTGCTTGCCAGTTCAGAGGCTGTATTTTGAAGCCAGGATTACAAACATGATGGTGCTTATGCTCATTATCTTCACTACTTGGTGAAGCTGCATATTTAAAAGTGCGAAGCTAGATCCTGATTGTGGAAAAAATATTTGTTTATAAGATAATGGCACAAAACACTTAAAGCAACTGTGATTAGGACATCAATGTACTTGCAGATATTACCAGATTTACAGGAGTAGTCTTAAATATTAAGCGTGTCTGTGAATGTGTTCACTGCCTAGTTTTGCAGCTTTCCCATAATTCTCTTCCATTAATGTGTATTATTGAGAGAGGCTTTAACTATGTTTGCTTTGTTACCATATCCATATAAAGCAAATTATTTTGTGAATTGGACTCATTTTCTTCACAAGCTGACTTTTCTTTAAGTTGGACTTTGTACAAGAGTAAAAGAAGTGATCTGTTGGTTTACAACATGTTGCTGTATAGTCTGGTAACAGCTGACAGATTGTGGTTGCATTGGATTGTGTTACAAATACAGTGTTAATTGATCAAATGTCTAACAGTAGTATACAGTGTAACAAAAAGCTCTATATTAAAGCAAGTAAATGTAATATAGTTGGATTTAATTGGGACAGATTATGGAAGTGTTGAAAGCGAATCCATTCAAACTCGGACCTCTTTTAGCTATTTTATAAGCAGTTATTTTATTATTGTGTGATAAAGTTCTAATTTGAGAGTAATCTGCTCTTATGTAATATATGTACTAAGCTCTAATAATTACCCTGTTTTGGGAAGTTAGCTTTGGATAGTATTGTTCTTAAGGAAACATTTATTGTTGCCAAAATAAAAAATGTACTGCAAGATTGCCTTATTATAAACCCTGCATCAGATGCAGCTTTTTACAGCCAGCATCATTGTAGTTTGGGTTTGTTGTCTTTGTTCAGAGAGAAGAATAATGGAAAATTCTTTCAGAATTTCTAATCTTTATAAATGTCACATTTCTGCATAACTAACTCATAAGTTGGAATCTGTACAGTTTTTTAGCAGAAAGTGAAATGTTTTTCCTGAGTTTAAGTTGTTACTGTGATTTTGCATTATTTGAAACAAGTGGGGTTATTCGTTTGTTTTCCTTTCTTTGCAAGGTCTAATGTGATAAAGTTCCAGTTCTTGGGGCCCAGAATGCTGCCCTAAGGGCCTTACATGCTGTTCTCTTTTCTCAGCTCCTCCCTTTTAAGTATTATCTTGCTCAGACCACTTTAGAAAATAAAATTCCATAATAATATCCCATACAAAATGATTTATAGATGATGTGGAAGGCGCTGTGGGCAAAAATAATGTCAGCTAAAAGGGGAAGTAACTGGCTAATCGATAGTGTTTTCTTCCTTATTTCTTCCTTATTTAGATCTAAATTACTAATTGTTGACGTGGATTTTTTACATAGTGTAAAGTATGTTGTGTACTTTTTTGGTTAAAAAAATATGCTACAGTATATTGAAAATCAAAAGAAAAATCCCGGCATTCGAAAGATTAACTGTTTTACTCTCTTCTCATATAGAACAGGGCAAACCACAGAAAATGTAGGGCAAAAGGAAAGGCTGTCAAATTTTGTATTACATTTTCTCAGCTTATTGTATATTAAAAATCCAGTGACGGTGCCTTTTCATGTTTAGCCCTGCTGTTTGTAATGCTACTTTCTTGTCAAGATATTGAGCTCGCCTCTCAAATCTAATGGCTCATAATTTCAGTGCGGCTTTGCCTACTGCCATGTGTCCTTCCTGGACTCCCCGTGCTATTGCTACTAATCCAGCAATAAGAATTTGACCCTGGTGAATGTTGCTCTACTGATCTGCGCTCTCTCAAGCCCCTTGTCATTTCTTTTCCTAAAACTTCATATTCTATTAATGCATAGAACTTTTGATAGTTTTCTGTTGTGTATGAATAAAGTTAAACTTTCAGATTTGAGGCTTTGGTATGCTGTGTGTTTCTAAAGCTCTGGGTAAACTTGTCCTGATGAATCATTTGTTTAGGATTTAACAGGTTTTTTTTTTCTTTCTTTTTCTCCCTCTGCAGTGTAAACTTTTGTGTAAAAGGGTAAACTGTTACCTTGCTTAGCTAGTGTAGTAGTATGTTCCTACTGTCTCTTGAAAGACTTATAAGGAATGTATAAGCTCACCTAAGAAGGTGAGAGGAGGAACTAAATTACTGAGTTCTGAGAAATACTTTTGTTTTACATGACTGCATAAATTCAGGAAAACTCCTGGTGTTCCTGGACACTGGAATACAATGTGTGGCATGATACATGGTGTATCCTTGGGTGAAGTTGGGCCTTTCTAGCATTTGCTCTTCCTAGACATTTTCCAGGCAGTGGTCTAGGACCTCTGAGATGTTCAACACTAGTGTGGTGTTTCTGTGTGTGCACAAATATATCAGTTTAAGCATTTCTCTTTGTTATTTACTGTTTTATTAAAAGATTGTTTTTTAGGTTGCTGTGGGGAAAATGGTGCAGTCCCAACATGCACCATGTAAGAAATGATTAAGTAATAAAGAACAGATCATGTGGCACCGTTTGACTTTTATTTATTTTTAACTTGTTGTTCTTGTTGGTGTGATGGCACAAACACATGAGGTGGTTAGATGAAAGTGTGTCTGATAGAGTTGCTTTTGCCATATAGAATTTTATTTCAAGAGGTTCACAGTAATGAAATAATTATATATTGGTTATTTATTTAGTGTTTTTATTTTGTTTTGCCAGGTACCAAGTGGAAGATGAGTCCTCTCATTTGGATGAAATGCCACTAATGATGTCAGAAGAAGGCTTTGAAAATGATGAGAGTGATTACCACACTCTGCCAAGAGCCAGAATTTCTCAGAGAAAGAGAGGCTTAGAGTGGTTTATCTGTGGTGGCTGGAAATTCCTTTGCACTAGGTTTGTTGCATAACAGCGCTTTTTGCTATACTGTTCAATGAATTAAGTAAATATTAATTTTGTGTATTGTGTGGAATGTGCAGAGTATAAGAACACAATAATTTGCTTGTCGTGTTCCTTTTGACTGTTTCTTTTGCCTTTTCCATACTAACCCAGCAGTGAAACTTAACAAAAGCAAACAAAAATCGAAGAAACTGCTGCTGTGAACTCCTATCTGCTTTGCTGACTTAAAAGGAGAGGCTTTTAAGAGAGATCATATATTAAACTTGTACTAATCGGAAGGCCCATAACTGGCAGTGTACAGGCCAGATCCTCACTTAAAACCAAGTTAGGAGGAAGGGGCTAAAGTTTTGCTTTACCTTGTTATTAATGTGTTAACTGGTAAAAACACACAGATTTGCTAGATGAAGAGAAGATGCTGAAAAGAAAATTCGAATTCACTATTTAATGATTCTTTTGTGCTTCAGCTTTAAAGGTTGATAAGTGTGGTGGCCTTGGAGTGGCTAACAGATAGAATTGGCTCTTGTTACTTGGTTCGAATTTATAAATCTCTCGTGTTTGGATTGCTTTAGAACTAGTAACCCTCTAATGAGTTCCTAATGAGTTTCTAATTATAGAAAATGCTTTAAGGATTGTTCAAATACAATTTTTTTTGGTTGGTAAAATTTGAGGATCAGTCAGTGCAATGAGTGATACATTTTCTGTGAATGTTGAGTGAATGAGTTTGGCAAATTATTTTAGAATTGCTTTAGATGCAAGTCTTCAAGTGGTTTTTATGAGACTATTTCAGAAACAAGTGTTCTATGTGAAAAATCAAAATTTGTATTTGTACACACTTAGTTTTGAAATAATTTGTTAATACTGCTCTTTTCTTTGTGGTCTTTGTGTATCTAGTGTTTTACAGGATTTCAGTCATGAGACGTGATTTTTCTTTGTCTTTTTTTTTTTTGTAAACATTTTGAAACATTCTGAATGCAGCTATTCTATCTGTAATTATATCATGCATTTCACGCTCGGCTTTCAGAGGAAATGAGGCTCCCAGTGATGCTTCTTCTCTTGGTCTTTATGCACCTTTTAATTTTTCTGGTGATTTAAATACACCTTACTGAAGAATAGGCATTTCAATTACATTTCTGTAATTTTCCTGAAAACAGGCTTGCAAAGAAGGCACCTCATAGTTGCCTTGAGTGAGGCATTGAAAAATCTACAGCATTTAGTCAGGGCCAGGCAATTATGGGAAGAATTTCATTTGGAATTCGTTAATGACCGTAGGAGGAAAAGTTCATAAGAAATTATCACTGGTTCTTAGGGTTGCAAAACTCAGTGGATTTGATTGCTTTTTAGCCTTACTGGGTGCTTCTGAATTTTAAGTGAAAGTCAAGCCTTGAAAGTTTGGATTTTTTGAGAATGAAAAGAGCAAAGGTGGTGCATTATGGATGGGTTATTTTGTTAACATAGATGTGTAAAAGAAAAGCCCTCACTAAGGAAGATGCAGAGGAGTGTGATTTCTGCCTCACTAATTTTCTCAACTGGATTCTAGGAGATTAAGAAGTCTGTTCAGTCTTGTGTATTTATACATGGAAGCATTTTGATCACATAGAATTTTCTGTAATGGAGAGTGGAGACAGATAACTTTTGTTTTGTATGAAATAAAAATGAACAACAAAAACTACTAAAAAGAGGCAGAGACCAAACCTTAGCAAAAGCTTGAAATTTTTTGGGGACATTAAGAGGCTCAATGTGGCTAGAATATTAGTTTGCTGAGCTTGAGGAACTTCTCTTGTAGTCAAGACTGTGCATTAACTGTTAATAGTTCTCCTTTGTAGTGTGCTATGTTTTTATTATCTTACTAAAAATAATAAAAAATAGTTATTGGGGCTCATTGAATGCTAGAGTTTGAAGTGCCTACTTCTTGTCATTCATAAATTTGCCTTGTATTGCCAGATACATGGTTATTACTTGTACTGTGTAGTAGAATGAATTGCACTCTTTTTTTTCCCCAGTATAGGATATCAGTTTGGTACAGAATTGGGTCTTAATGCCTTCACAGTGGAAGTGGACAGCCACATGTGAGGAAAACATGATTTTCATGTTTGTCGATGGTAGATTATGTGCTTATACATATCCCACGAAGGAGTGAAGTTTACTTATTTCCCAAAGGCAAGCTGCATTTGTGTTCTTTAAAGTGTAATAGGAGATGAAATACATCATCATAGTCAGAAATTAATATTTTGCCTCGCTTCTAAGTAAATAAGTATTTCATATCTGAAATCTGATGAGGTTGGAATTTCAAATTTCACATCCAGAATTACCCTTCATGCCTTAAACTGGAATGTAGTTTGTCAGAGCTGTGGCAGAAAGATGAGTGCAGTAAGGGGCTGTGAATTTCTAAAGCGCTGAGCTCAACGGGCCTCTTTTTTTTTTTTTCCTTTTTTGGAGGTCCTGTGCTGGAGCAAACATAAGCAAACAAAAATCAAAAGCCTCATGCCTACTAGTGTGCATTCGCTTTCTTGTTTCCTACTCTGACATTGTTGTTTTTGTCAACGTGAGAGGAGGATTTTTCCCTCTCATCCTTTGGAGCATGAGATTTTTATATTCTGTCATTTCTATTACTGCATTATAGTTAAAACTGTTCTTGTTCAATTCAAAATTTCACACAAGTATTGTAGTTAAATGTATATCAAAATTGGTTTCATACAGTGAAATCCTTTATGCAGTTTCTGCCTAGGCAAATAGGCTGTTGTTGACCAGAGTGGTGTGCACTTTATTAGTAAATCTGCAATCTTTTAAACATTTTTTTTTTTTGCATTTGCAGGAGGAAAAAAAATCATAATTAAATCAAATGTCATTGATTTTTGAACAAACTGAAGATTTAATTCAACCAATACAACTTTTAACTTCCCCAGACCGCTTATTTCTTGCTTTCATAGCACTGTTAAAAGAAAACTTTGCAATATAGCAGCTGTTTTGTGCCTGTAATCATTTCCCCTTTAACTTACAAATTCTCTTCAAGCTTGTGAAATTATAATGCATGTAGATCAATACTCTGGAGTTCTTTGGGTTGGATTGATTTCTTTCTCAAGAGATTTACATTCCACTTGTTATCAAAAAACACTTTGTCCCTATGAAAATGGTGCCATTGAATGGCATTTCCATATGAAGTGAAGGGGATATCAAATGCTCGGATTAATTTGGGCTTTAAGATGGCCTGTACGCTTTCAATTAATCTGCAACGCATTTGTTATGCAGAAGCATGGGAAAATGCTGATCTTTTAAGAATGACATGACTACTGTGTTGCTTTTGGCCTGATTACTGAAGCTACCTGTTGAGTACAATAATTACAGTATGTTTTCTTTGCAGAACTAGTTTCTGCTACTTAAAACCTAATAAGGAATGGCTGACCCTTGCAGACAATATAGAGCTTTTATATTATCTTTCCTTTCTGATGAAAATGCTCTTTTGTGAAAGATTCTGACAGTTAAGCTTGTAGGATAAAGTAATGAAAAGAAAGGGGGGAAAAAAAACTTATTAGAGCTGTGGAGTCAGTTGAGACTTTTACTTTAGCTTTTGACTTGGAGAGATATGCTCTGTTTGTGGGAAAAGTTAAGCATCCTTATTTAAGGATTGCAGTTTTTTTTTTTTTAATATAACATCAGTTACTAATAATGACAAATATGGTTGTTCTTTCAAACATAAAAAGTTTGTTAGGAAGCAGGTTTATAAAATCAATAGGTCTGCTTTAAAGCTCAATTAGCTGTGCTTTTCTGTGTTTTATAGTGTATTACATTAAATACAATACAAATAAATACAAATACACTTTAAAATGGATTTTAAAACTAGATTTTTCTAACTGATGCATCCCTAGTATAGGATGTAGCCTTGTATTAAGGATTTCATGACTATTTAAGAATGTCTTGATTATGACATGTCTTACACTAATATTTTTATTTTTGAGGCCTAGAGAATGTTTCTCTCCTGCTATTTTTAACATGCGGATTTAGAGGGTCTGAAAAGCCTACAAAAAGATCAAAATCCTTGCACAAAAAATAAAAGCTTTGTGGGATGTAAATGTGTGAATCAATTAAATACATATTTGAATTTAAGAGTTACTGCATTTCAAAAAAATGGACCATTCTGATAAATCTGAATTAACACAAGTTGTTTGGGATTTGTGAGGCCAACATGTCCATCTCTTTCTTGTGGCATAATGGCAATTTCTGCTAAAGTTGTAAATGATGGGCACTGTCTGATTTTGACTTCAAGATAATAAAACTGATCCGACCCATTACAAAATTGATTTGCGTGTAAGCCATAGTTGCTTTCATTATCTGAGATTTTTCTTACATCTGAGAGCTTGAAGTGTTGTCATACCTGCTCGTGAGTCCTTTTCATCAAAGGCATCATGGCTGTTTCCCAGTTAGATGCATTCCCCTGTCTGTGCTTCTGGACATTTGCTAAATTGATGGTCACTGTGGCATCTGTTTCAGCTACTCTGATCTGTAAGGGAAAAAACTAGCTTGAAGAAGGGGAAATTCCATTGCAAGGGCAGCAGTAATTCAGTAGCCTGAATATTTAGTTTGATCACTTATCAAATTAATTCAAATATTTTATGTTAGCAACAGAAAAGTCCTCAGTCTCTTAGGAAATCATTCTGCAAAAGAGATTGTGCCTAGTCCCGTGTTGGATCTATTTACACTTAGAATTTAAAAAAAAAATAAAAATTAAGCAATGCAGGATTTCAAAGGTTGTTAGGGAATTTCTGCCTTCAGGCCTGTGTCTAATGCTTATCCATTTTCCCAATTATTTTCTTTTTTTTTTTTTTGCTACACTTTTGTCACATAAACTAGAACTGTTATCACTTTTTCCTATGCAATTAAGTTGTGCCTCCCATTTGTATTGTGTGTTTTCCCCCTGCCCAGGAAACTAATCAGTCTGAAGCTTTAATTCCATGAGCAGTTTGATCAAGTGTAAATCTAAGGTGCCACTGAATGGAATGGGCCCCCCTCCTGCGGCAGGCGCGTCGCCTGCGCTTCTGCAGCGCTTCTCGCAGTTGCGTGATGAGCTGTGGTGCAGTTTTGCTAAAAATAGACCTGTTTTTATTGTGAACCATTGTGTCAGAGTAAAGGGCAAGGGCAAGAAAATGCCCTTTTGTTAGGGCAGGAGGATGGGAGCAGGATAAGTTCAGCGCTATAAAAGCTGTTGTGGTCCTGTGACATACAAACCAGTGCTATTTGTCTTGTTTTAAAGACAGATTTGTGCCATGATGAAGACAATTGCACATTGTTTCGGTTTTTAAAGTAGAATAATTCTGTGTCACTATTTAAAAATGGGAGGTAGAAGTTTCTGAGTGGGCCTATACTCATAACAAAACTGCATTTCTGCAAATCAAAATGCATTTTCACATAAAATCAAGACAAACTGATGTCTGTTCTGTAGTTCAGGTGAGGTTCAGGGAGGTGATATTAAAAATCCAGTATTTAGAATTCAGTGGCTTTAACTGTAAGTTAGTGAGTGTCGCATGGAGCCACTTCCAGAACAGTGTAAGTGTTGGTTCTTCCTTGCACTTCTGCATAGCTCCCCTGTTGCTTTTTAAGACGGGCCTGCAGCTTTCATCGTGGTTTGTTCTACAGCAAAGCCAGGCTGTGAGCAGAGCTGCGGGCGAACGCGAGGAGCGGCGCGGCTGCGGCGCAGGGGAGCCGACTGCCAGCCCCGGGCGCTGCCTGTGGGCGCCGTTAGGCCGCAGCTGAGGAGAAACGGCACCGCAAGGGCCCCAGGGGCACGTCCAGTCGGGTATTTGCCCCACAGGGTGGGCTGTGCCTCTCAGTTATGTCTGATCTGACGAGCTCCTGGAGCCAGCATGGGTATTCCATTCCAGCCCTTCACTGCCCTTGTCTTTAGGAGAATTTACCTAATGTCTGTGCCCTATTTAGTTATCTGCTGCAGTGCAAGTCCTTCACTGGGGGCTAGAGAGGAATTTTCTCTGCTGTGTTTTTACATACATGTCACCTCTTCCCGTGCTTTTGTAGTTGAAACTCACCGTTACCACCTGGTTCTGTGCTTTGGCTGTGTGGATGGTCACAAAAAGCCTGTCCACTCTGTTGCTGTGGTTCACTGGTCTAAAATAGACTCATAGTGTGATTCAGGTCCCCTCCCCCAGTATTAAAAATTTAGAGATATACTCCCGTCAGATAGAAGATGAATGAACAAGTATGCACAGTATAGAGCAAACGCACTTCCTCTTCTGTCTGCACTACCACTTTTCCAAACCACCTGTGTATTAACAAACACTTCCTCTTCTGTCTGCACTACCACTTCTTTCCAAACCACCTGTGTGTTTCTGTAGGTTATGCCACAACTCTTAGGTTGATTATGCTACATAGTTTGAATCATATCCATGTTTTTTTCCTGGTGTAACCAGTTCCAAGTTACCAGTTCAATCATATCCATGTTTTTTTCCTGGTGTGCTATCACAAGTAACCAGTATACTGAATTTCTGTAAATTAATTCTATTTTGAGCCTTTGCATTCAATTTGTATGTCTTTAGATAAACTGCAATTGTTAAAGGTATCTGTGAGCAATTTCTGTCCCTCTCATTGCTCATACTTTAAATCCTTTTCAGCAGATCAGTAACCTGGTTAGTCAAGGAAACTTGTCTTTCATTCTTGTATGAGCTGGAGATCACCCTTGCCAAACATTGTGTGGTCTGTTTGTACGTTATATTTTAAAAAAGAAACAAACAATTAGGTGAGAATTATGCCAAAGGCAGGATGGCATGGTGTGTGTGTTAAATACCTTCCGGTGGGAGAAGCTGGTTACCGCGAATGCAGATTAGTATTAACTAGAATTTATTGGGCCAGGTAAGGTGTACTGAGCTTCATTACTAGGATTTCCTGTAAAGAATGTGTGTGTCTATAAATATATAATTTATATATACTTCTGAGTGAATTTGGAGATCTGTGTATTTGCACTAAATATCACAAAAGTCAACATTATGCTTGCAAATGCAGGAAAAACTGTGAAAGCCTTTTTTCTTAGATATTTCCCTTGAGGCTTTCAGGTCTGGAAAATAAAAATCATGTTTGTAAATTTTTGTATTTTAAGTGTATTTTAAGTGATTTAAGTAATTTTGAGTTTAATTATTTTTCTTTTCAGTTGCTCTGATTGGCTCATAAACATTTGCCGAAGAAAGAAAGAGCTGAAGGCTCGCACAGTGTGGCTTGGGTGTCCTGAAAAGTGTGAAGAAAAATATCCTAAAAATGCCATAAAAAATCAAAAATACAATGTCTTTACCTTTATACCTGGGGTAAGACTTCTGTCTTCATATTGTGCTGACTGTATGTTCCTTATGTTATTCTGGCAATTCTACAAAAAATACTATAGTTCTTCATATTCTTTAGTTTTTATGTGTTTATCTTGATGTCTGTTTAGTTAAAGCTGATAGTTGTGTGACTATCTTTGCAAGACTGCTTTTTTTCCCTAAAATTGTTGTAGCTTCCAAAGAGATTTTGCTAGAGAAGTGCAGTTTGTTTAACTTCGGTGTGTGTTTCAGTGAAGCTTTAGAATTTTCAGATATGTTTCCTTGCCCTTTTCTGTTCCTCACTAGAAATTTATAATCAATTTTGAAATGGAATCATTTCTATACAATCAGTCAAGAAAGTGCAATGAAGCATAGACTTTAAATGGGAGATAGTTGAAAACTCATGCTCTTGCACAAATGTTTTCTCATACTGCCATTGAAAGCACAATAAATGAGATGCTCCTAAGTAACCAAGTAACCTTTATTTTGGTTGGGGAATGAAATCTGATCAAATTTATATGGAGACTACTAAATTAGTCCTTACCCGTCCAATATTCTCCAGAGTTGTATTTCTTATTGCAGTTTTAAAAATAAAGTCTTTCTCCTTTTGAACACAACTCTTCAGCAGAGGTTTTTTTTGTTGTTGTGGGATAGTCATTTGTTATTTTTAATTCAAATGCAACTTTTATGACTTTGTTTTGTAATTTACAAATTGAGGAAAGTGCTGTTGAAGCTTCAGTGGTTAAATTAAAATGCAAATGTACACTTTTCTATTACAAATTTTAGTCAAACTTTTAATAATACCTTTCATGCATTTTGTCCTCTTGTGAAAACTGAATGTCTTCTGTGTTTGCATACAGATGTGCAGATGTGCTTTGCCTTTTTTATCTAAGTGATCCTGCAGGTTTATAGGAGTATTGATTCTATCCCTCTGGCCCCTTTGGTTGAGTGACTGGCAGATGCTTTCTAATACATGTCTTTATTAAAACACAGAAATTAATGGCTTGGTAATTAGGACTGATCTTCTGTCAAAGAAATAGAATGTCACTTATCACAGGCAGATAAAATATTCTCATCTCTATCGAACGAAGCAAATGTTTTCTTCTGAAATTTAAATTATTAAATACGCTGAAATTGGCTAAGCTGCATATGCCTTCCTAAAGGTCACAAAATTCATTAAGCATATAGTAAGCCATTGATTGGTTTGACTACAAATCCTAAACCAGATTCTTGTATTCCATGAGAATTGGCCATAGGTTGCAGTTAGCTGTTGGGAAGGAATGTTTGTTCATTTTTGGTCCCTTTTGAGAACCTTATTATGACTGTATAGGCAGAACTGGCTTTTTATTTCTGGTGATAGCATCTGGAAAATTAGTTGCAACTGCAAAATGAATTGGTGTCCTGAACCTAAAACATAGAGAGGAGCAAACCAGGTGCTGAAAATGATACTTCCAGCTTTCTAATTTAGACACAGAATTAGTACATTTCATTGATTGGAAGTACTGTGTATCTATCTGTTTTTATGCTAATCCACTACAATTAATTTTTAGGGACTTAGTTATATCGGATTCAACCGCATAGTTGTAAATAAGGGATAAATGTTGGCCACAGTGAGTTAGCTGGGTGGAAATATTCATAATGTGAAGATGTGTCTAGTATTTACAGTTGGTGTTGGTGGTTGATTTGTTTTTGTTAATGCTCCAGTGGGCATTTTGGATGCTCCATTTGGATGCACCAATGCTCCATTTCTGTACTGAAGCAGAAGCGTGGGAGAATCTTTAGCATCTACCTACTGGCTAAGAACTGCGATATTTTCAATATGTAATATAATTGTCTTTCAAGTACATAACATTTATTATTTCTGCCTTTACTCTGGTTTGCTCAAATTTGGTTTATGATTTGATTTTTATCTTACCAAGACCTACAGCTGCTTGAAAATTTAGTGTAAAGTTTAGTAAATAAAGACTTTCTTCTGTCAAGGGCAATTTTTTGGAAGATACTTTCCCACTTTAAAGCAGTATCCCATGGATGTGGGGAGGGGAGATTTTTTTGTTTCTTTTTTTTACAGTATTTTTGTTTTGTTTCGTTTGATCCGTTTGCTGAGACTGGGGACTTTTCAATGTGCTTAACTAGAGTGCAGCGCTCGGCTTGTAATGAGGGGACTGCCTATGCTCTGGCAGCCTTTAGACGATTTGTAGGGAAGTGCTTTTTGCCTCCAGCCTCTCTAAGGTGTCTTGCATGTGTGCACCTCTCAAAGTACTCTGTACTTCAGGTGCTTTGAAATTAAATTTCCTGTATATTTTTTGAAGTTTTTACTTAATCATTTTGGATATGCAAAAGCAACCAAAAAAATCATTTAACTTGGAATTTCATGCAGAATTCACTGTGAGATCAACTGAGTTGTAAGACTGAAAGATGGCAGTGCCCGTTGAATGTAGCTTTCTTGATCGTTTTTGAATCTTTGAGCTTTGAAACAATTATCATTCATTGTCTCGGATAATGAAGGCTCAGTTTGGCAACAGTGTGTTAGGTTCAGTGTCCACTTCCAATTATGCTAGAGGTGTTGTTGTACTGACCTATGAAAGAGGACATAAATGAATGTTTTTAAGATTTAAAACTCTTTAAAATGAAGAATTTGTTTGGAGCTATTTAAATGTGACAAAAACAGTGTTGAGAACACATGTTTTCCAAGCTGGTGCCTTTAGTTAATGAAAGAACCTGGCTGTCTGGTAAGTTGTCAGAAGCTTCTGTCACTGGTTTGGAATATAGGACAACTGATTTGATGATAAGGATACCTGATCTTTGCTTGAAATTTGAACACTCAGTTTAGACTAACCCTTTCATTCATTAATGAACACAGCCTATGAATCGGCATTTATTACAAAAAGGATAAACTTGATATCTAGTAGTGAGCCTGCCTTTCTTTGGAATTATTTCAAAGTCCATATAATCCCATTATTAAGTTTTTAGGGGTTTTTTATTGTTGTTAGTAGTTTAGACATGGTGAAAACTTAAACCGTGGTTGCTTTTGTACAAGTTTGTCTTGCTGTAGGTAGCAAAGAATTCTGCCTTATTTCTGGGAATGGCAGGGAGCTTTGCTGGGACGTTCTTCTTCCTAAACAAAGTTTAGCCTTAATCTTGAAGGCTAAACACTTTCCCTGGTTTTAAAATGTCTAAAGATAAATTCTGCCAATTGCTTTTTTTTTTCAGATGGAAAAAAAGATGCATCAGGATTTTCTCAACAAAAATAGCAGTATAACATTAAGAATAGTAGTTTAGCATATTGTATTTCAAATTGCAATATATAATACTGTAATGGTACTGTACATTATAGTGTGCCATATAAGGGATTGATATTTACTATTATGCCAACCAATATCATGTAACGGGTGATGTAAATTTTAAGACACTTAACTACTTTGTGTTTCTTTTTTTTTTTTTTCATTTTAGGTTTTATATGAACAGTTCAAGTTTTTCTTGAATCTCTATTTTCTCGTCGTGTCCTGCTCACAGTTTGTGCCAGCATTGAAAATAGGCTACCTGTACACATACTGGGCACCTCTGGTAAACAGCAAAATATTATTAACTAGAATGCGTGCAATTTAGGGAAACAGATGCTTCGATTTCTAAATATATTAAGCGTGTTATTTTTTTAGTAGTATTTATTCTCAATGGTAATTTAAATGGTACTTCCTGAAGAGGAACAGTGGTGCTCTGGCTGCTTTCTTTACAACGAGAAAAGGTCGTTGTTAACAAGTCAATAAAGTAAATATTTTGGGTTGAATTCATTGTTTGAATTGTTGCGCCATGTATCCTTCTAAGTATTGATAAATAGAGAGGTTGTCCTGGAGATTTTTCTTCACAGCTTTATCTCCAGATAAGTTTTCACTTCTGCTTTCTGAAACAAATAAAACCAGAATTCAGAGCACAGGAATTTGAAAATAATATTTCCACTTTTTTTTTTTATCACTCCACCACTAGGGAAAGGTCTACCTTGTCTGCAATTCAGTCTCTTCACAGTGAGCTGCTGTGTAGGGCTCTGAACTTCAGTGAGATTAAAAGGAGGAAATCATTTGACATGATTGTCTAGCTTGTCTTTTCCATACCAAAAAAAGGGAGGAAGAAGGCAACACTATATTTGCTGAACTTTGACTATCTGTTGTGTATAGACTTGTGGTCCTTATTCAAGGGATAAGTAGATTTTTCTCTTGAAATTGCAACTGCATACTGGTTAAATCCCATTTTTGCAAAATGTATCAGTTAGTTTCCACTTCAGTATTTTTTTCTACTGAGCTTCAGTTGAAAAAAAATTGTTCAGCAAGATACATAAAACTGACACAATAGAAACTGACTGTGTGCTAAAAGTGTTTGTTTTACTTAAAAGATATAACGTGCTTTAAACAAACACCTGAGTTCTTCCCACACAACTGTATTTTACTGCTTTGTTGTCATTTGCACAATAGAGAATGACACTCTCATTTCTTTTGAGTCTAAGATCTAGAAAGAGTAAAGGATGTGAGTTTGGTTATAAGCAGTACCATAAAGATCTTGAACTTCTTTTGGTTAAAGAAAGACGAGACAATGAGTCTCTTGCAACTTTGGTTTTGCAGTTATAGCTTCTTTTTGGAAGAGTATCAAGTTCTTCTGAGAAAGAGGCAAAAATGTTTCTGTAATAACTCCTTGCAGTCATCTTCAGAAGTAATAAACTGTCCAGTAGAGAATGGTGAATGCTAGGGGAAATTCTTAAAATTAACATATTATTTTGATCACTGCCCAGTGAGATACGTGTAAATGGCAAGTATATTTCAGATTGTTTTAATAGTGCCCTTTTTATGTTGCTAAAATATTTGTATTGCCGCAGCTCTTGAAAATGACGTAAAATGCTACTGCCAGAAAAGGGAGAAACCTCACTGCTTTAAAGTATAGAGGCAGCATTTAGAGGCGTTGGCATAACAGCCATTCAGAATGATGCTGCCTTAAGGTGTCCAGGGAAAATGAGGAAAGACATTTTTATAAAATTTCTACACAGCGTTTATTCGGAGTGAGGCAGTGGGTCAATCCTATTGAAGCTAGAATGCTTTTCATAATATAATCGACCAGTTTTGTAAAATAATTGCGTGTCTCTGAGTGTCGAGGGTAGAGTTCTGAGGCAGAACTGTCTGAAACTGCCACTAAGTCATAGAGCTTGAAATTAAGGCCTAAAACCTGGATTTAAGTAACATTAACATGAGTTAGAGAATTGAGTTATGCTCTAGCGGTAAGTAGGAATGCCTTTTTGTAAAGGCACTTTGTTTTCTGTAGTTCTTGTTTAAATAACGAGATTAAATTAAATAAAATAATTTACCTGGAAGGTCTTAACAGATGAAGTCTCAAAATTTTGGGCTGGCACTGCAGAACAGGTGCTCTTGCTGTAAAATCATCAAGCAAAAATTCCTTAGTCTAGAGTCTCTTTTAGGGAAGCTCCAAGCTTTGAGTCATTTCTCTTTGCTGAGCGGGCAAATTGGTTATTGAGTCTTCATCCATGGAGCTGAATACAAGCCACATGAATACAATTCTGGGCAACGTGCTCTAGGTCACACCCTGCTGCAACAGGGAGTTGGACTAGGTGATTTCCAGAGGTTCCTTCCAACCTCAACCATTCTGTGATTTTTGTGAAATATTGTTGGATGTCTGCAAGAAAAGTAATGGCTTCAATTTTCCCCTACAAAAGGAGATGTGGGTTTAGGGTTAGAGTGTATATAAAACTGGATAGCTATTCTAGAACCTTATCTGTTGAACAATTTTATGTATCTGTTTTTATTATTTGAAAACTTTAGAGGGAGGAGAACTTGTTTGGCAATTAGTGATAAATTACTGTTGGGAAATTCTGTAATCCTTTCATTGATGGAGAAGGGCAATGCTTGCAGTTAATAATATAGAAGACCATGTCTGAGCAAGAATTATGTAGCTAAGCTCTGCACTCCCAGTCGAAGCTGCACTGACACAGTCCTGTGCAAGTTGTAGCCAAAGCGCCAAAAGGTTTGCGGCTTTGTCAATATTTATGGCATGCTGGTTTAAAAAAAAAAAAAAACACCACAACAACAAAAAACTATAATTAAGATGGAAAAATTGATTAAACTTATCATCTGTGTACTATCTCGGTTCTGCTATGTAAAAAGGCAGTGAACTTTTAAACTTAGAATATGAGTTTTTGAAAGTGTTTGCAGTAGAGCCCGCAGATTTTTGAAGGATGGAGAAATAAGCTTCTAGAACTGTAAAAGCTGTCTATAGCTCACGTTAAGTATTTTAAGTTTTAAATTGTGTCTAAATTAATTGAAGATATTGAGATTACCGCTGCCTACAATACAGAGATTTCTGTTTTTCCTCTCCTGGACTGAATCAGGATAGTAATTTAACAGAGATTGAGGGGTGGGAGAGAAATGACCCCCAAAATAAACAATATGTGTTTTTTTTTTTTCTTTTTTTTTCTTTTTTTTTTTAAACTGTGTATTGTGCATTTACTTATTTTTTGTTTAAATAGTATTTTGAGACATCTGAATTGCATCATTTTATCTTTACCAGGGGTTTGTTTTGACGGTCACAGTGGTACGGGAAGCAGTTGATGAATTTCGACGTTACAAGAGAGACAAAGAAATGAACTCACAGTTATATAGCAAGCTGACAGTACGAGGTTAGCAAAAACATCTGTATAAAACCTGAAAATATTTGATTTCTATTTTTAATGTATACTTACAGGCTTTTGGTTCAAAGAAATAGCTAATAGACTCAACTTCACTCTACTGAAGTGTTTAGTTTCCCTTGGCTAAATAAGAAGTGTAAGTTTCTCAGTTTAAGCAGTCTTGTAAACCTGTTATTGTTTGTACAAAGATGAAATGTGTGTGTATAGAATATATATTTTTAAAGTATTTAGTAGTAGCACTTTAAAGTGCAGTTCTTCTCTGAAATTGGTATAGCACAGTAACTTGGCAACTATCAACTATACTTTGTATATAGGTAATAAAGGATCAGTAATTCAGAAATATGATCTAATTAAAATTCATGGCAACTTTTCAGTATTAATAAAAGTTGGGATATAAGCTTGTTGTGAGTCAACCTCAGTATCAGATACGTTGTTTTTAATTTTGCAGTAATTTGAAACCTGTATGATTCCATAATGGGAACAGAATGCTTTTAGTTTTTCTTTCCAGATAATTAATTAGAAAAAAAGAAACTCCCTAGGTGTAACTTCTTAGACTCTTGGAAAGTCTCTGACATTTTCCTATAGTCTGTTAAAGACATAAAGCATTTGAAGAGTCAATTTTTGTAGGATTGATAAGTTTTAAACATGCACTTAAGAGGAAAAAATGATACATTCGGCTCTACTGTTATATTGCTTAGCACATTTTTATTTTCAGAACAAAGTGCCACACAGAGAAATGCTAAAAAATAACAGACATTTTATTATCAAGATGAATTGTAATAATTTTACAAAAGATGACTAGATTACTCTTGCCCTCATAAGTTACTTCGCTACAATGCTACTGAAAGTCACTGTTAGTGTCTTTTATTGGCATAAGATGAATAATAATTCTAGAGAGTATGAAGATGTTTATTAATGTGCAATTGTATGTCTCGGGACATATGGCATATGGTATGCCAAATATAAATTTTATTCACCAATGCCAACATACATTTCACGTATGTATTGGTGAATTTTATTTGAGAGTCAGAGAGGAGAAGAGTAACCTCACTGCATCTAGGAGTCTTAATGAGCAACCGAACTCCTAAAGTATCTCTAGATTGCTGCCTCCAGGATTAACCCCTCCGGGGTTAACAGCTAATGTTAGGGGTGCATTTGGTCTGAAATCTGGGAGGGATAAAAACAGCTCCCTTCACTGTTTCTTATAGCACTATGAATACTTATGTTGCCTTCTGGAATGTAGATACATCGGGGAGCAAATGTAGGGAACATGTGTGCTGTTCTTCCCTTCCTTATCTGCATGGAGTAGATTTTCCAACATTTAGACATACCACTCTGGAAATTGGCAAATGGGAGAGTTATCATTTGCTTAACACAAGTGATTGCATTGCTGACCTGCAGATCCTCGCAGTGTTAATATAGTCTGTAAAGAGCTAGACTGCTAGACTTGGGCCTTTATTTTCAAAGCTATAATGCTATCTGCTGGTTGACTTATTAATTATTTAGATCTGTTATCATATGACACAAGCACCTTTGAAAAAGATAGTATAATCATTTCCCGTTGAGCAGTAGTGTTAGTAATGTGAAATTCTTAGTTCAGGAAGAAAATATATAGTGTATACAGGAATCTATGGTCTCCTCTTTCCTAGCTTTATATTTGTATAGTAATATTTTCATTAGGATATGCATATCTGAAAGTTTTTTGCTTTTTTAGCTTTGAAAAGAAATATGCAAGCTATCATATTAAAATTAGATTTTTGTCAACTTGATACTACTGTTTTCCTAGATATGGAGTATAGATTTTAAAAGAGCATATGTGTAAGTCCCAGCAGTGGTATCAGAAATTGACCGGAACCTGTACAGCAGTGACTTCTTAAGAGAAGCTTTTCTTAAAACAAGCAAACAAAAAAACACTTTAAGAAAGAGGGGGAGGTGGCTTTAAAATGTGGATAGTCAGTTGTAGTCAGTTTTTAGCCAGAAATGTGTACAGCTACTTACTTTTTCTTTTTTGTGTGTGTCAGTGCTATAGTGAAATCATGTGTGTTTGTTTTTGAAGGCAGTGATAATCTACAGAACTCAAGTTTCAAGATCACTGCTTAAAGTGAAGTTGGAGTTACTAGGGTGTGATGACTGAGATAGTATTTTGTGTTGTGACCACTTTTAATAATGAAAACATTATCGCAGTCAACACTCAATACTAAAATTGGCTGAAAATACCTATAATAGAATATAGAATAAAGAATAGAATGGAATGAATTTTTGTGATCTTTCGTAGTAAAGGATTCTAAAACTGAAAGACCTCGTTTTGAAACAGAGTGAGAGTTATTATTACGATAAAGTTAGACCATGGCTTTTAGAGGATTTGAGAATTTAGAAGTTCATATAGCAAATAAAATAATTCACTTTTAACCCTTGGCAAACTGTTTTCATAAATAACTTCAATTTATAACTTACCATATTTTTAGCACTGACAGTATTCTCTTCAAGTGGAAAAATTCAGTTTGACTTACTATACAAAGTTGCAGGCTCCTGGTTTGGAGAAAGAAGTCTTTGTTACTTGTGAATGAACAAACTTGATACTGATTTAATTAAAAGCCTGAAAATCAATGCTATTCTTGAGAGGCACTTTTCAGAGCAGAACTGCACTTTATACCTATGTCGCATCTTTCTTTTTTCTCTAGTGATTTTATGACTCGCATAGGTTTTGCAGTCTTTTCTTTGAAGTAAAGATGGAAAAACTGACATACAGAGAGGTTAAGCAGGTTGCCTTTGCTCAGATGAGGTGGTAGGAAAACTAAAAGCTATGAATATTCAATGTTACCCTTAGTTTAATTGTAGCATTTAAATTCTCATTTTTATCTTATGTAATCACTTCTTGTTAGTTGTTTTGCAAAATTGTTTGCTATGGGGATTCTGCAATTGGGTATTTACAGCAAAGAACCAACAGTGATTTTTAAATTGTGGATAATTACTTGTATAATGTGGGTGGGCTGATTCATAACTTATAATCTTTTTATGTATAGTGCTGAAATAGATTAAAATCAGGGAATATTTTTGCAATCAACACTCAAAAATAAGCACTACTAAATTGTTGTAAATGCCTGTGTAAAATAAAGAATAGATTACCTAGCAGTGTTGTCTTTCTAAAGTCCTTCTCAGTTTAAGGTGCCCTCGAACAGGTACAGTAGGTGAATGGTGTTTATGACCTGCATGTGGCCAGTGTAAGAAGTACCAGCTCTTTGAGGATGGTGGTCTCCCAGTGAAAACCCTTGAAATCTTAGATTTTCCTTTTAATAAGATAAAACCTTGAATGAATTTTTGCCCTAATAAGTAAATCTCTTTTATATATAATTACCAGCTGTTCTGAGTAGAAAATCAGGGGAGTTTTTCCTTCAGCTTTGTGTCACTTAATTTCACTTTAAGCAGCAGCGCCCAACCTTATGTCAGCAGACTGATTCTGATCCATGGCGTGTCCAGTGATATACAATTTTCTACTTGTCATGTAACATGGAAAAAATCAGTTTTCAATCACTCTCTGATTGATTTTGCTGTGCGTAACTTTGCACTTGTCAAGAAGGTGGACCTGCTGAATGTTAGGTCTGAATGGTGCTCTTTTTCAACCCTTTGGGGCAAGTGATGAAATCTGCCATTCAGTAAATAAGAAGTTAAATGAGGAGAGCAGTGGATGGTGTCTGCCGTGACTTCTGTAAGGCTTTTGACACCGTCTCCTGTAACATCCTCATAGGCAATTTGAGAAGTAAAGGATGAGACGAGCAGTGAGGTGCCTTGAGAACTGGCTGACTGGCAGAGCTCAGAGGGTTGTCCTCAGCAATGCGCAGTCTAGTGGGAGGCCTGTAGCTAGAAGTGCCCCCAGGATTCAGTACGGGGTCCAGTGTTGTTCAATTTACTCGTCAGTGACCTGGATGAAGGGAGAGAGGACCCCCTCGGCACGTGTGCTTCCCTTCCAAACTCAACCATGCTGTGAGCAGTGTGGAATGTTTCCTGAGCAAGATGCTTGAGAGCACCTGCCTCCTTTGTCACGTCTTGCTTTCGTAGATGGCGGTAGTGAATCTCTTAACTTGCTCAGTGGGTGATGTACTCTGCTCTCCTAACTGTTTTATCAAGATGTTTGATGCAAAGTCTGTTTCTCTTGTGCCTCATGGGGTCTGCAAAACCTTAATGGGCAGCTTTTAGTCAGGATGCAGGTTAAAGCTGGAGGGAGGGAGGATATCTGTCTGTAGGATTAAAATGATCTAGCTATTAAAGACCCCATGAATTTTTTTGCCTCTTCATCTTCAGAGCAGCTCACCTGCATATCCTGTTCATAGCACAGAACCTGCAAGGCAAAATTACTTTTGAAGCAGAGCCAGCATGTGTTCATTCTTTTCATTTGCTTGGATTCTCCAGGAGTCTTAGTACTTCTGGAGCAGCTTCTAGGCTTATGATCTTAGGTGTCACCAGTTAAGTGCCTCCAAAAAGCACTGGTTGATAGATAACTCTAGATGATGAAGAGGTTAATTTTGTTGTCTCTTAAACCAAACTGCCAAAAGCCCAATGGATAGTCAAGCTGTAAAAAATTTTTTTCCTCCTTATTTCTTAAGTTTGCAACGCAGCTTCCACTATACCTTTACTAGTTAGGTTTGTTCATGCACAGCTCTGCTTCAAAGCAGAAGGTTCGAGAAGTAAACAAATCTAATAGTCAGTACTATGAAGCTCAGAAAAGACATACATCTATCCTTATGTCTCAATTTTTAAGGCAATTTTTAAGATAAGAAACTGTGCAATACCAAGTGAAACAGGAAGTTACTATTCTCTCAGGAGTTGCACTTGCATATTAGTTTAAAAAAAAAAAGGGAGAGGAAGGAACAAAAGTATTTTCTGATATACTGCATATTCGCACTTTACCTCATTTCTTAAGGTTTTTATGCAAAAAATTTGTTAGCACATGCAATATTTATTAGTTTTTGAAATGATTTCAGTTCACTTCAGAAGCCTTTATCTTGTGAATTACTATATAATGAATTACTATAGACACATTTGAGTGTTCTATTTCTGCATAATTCTGTATGTTGCTTTAGGCAAGAGCCTTGCGCCTTGGTGGACTATAAAGTCTGGATGCGCAGCCATTTCTGACAGCTTTGGACTTTTTATTGGTAATTACACAGATGGTGAAAAGTGTTTTTCTTTTGAGATTTTTTTAGAGAAAAAATAGTTTACAAAAATAATTTGTGCAGTGAGTAACATTCAATGTTTTTTGCCTTCTATTTTGCATCTTCACTGAGACACAGTATTGCATTATTTTAATGTTCTCCGAAATGGTATCTAATGATTCTCATTTTTGCTAGACTAAAGAAAAGTGGTGCTCGTTGACATTCCAAAGTTTTAAACTACTTTTTGAATTGCTGGCATATTTTACTCTTTATTTTCTAATGAGATGTGTCCTGTTTACCATTCAGATTCATTGTAGAATTAATTATATTGTCTGTCACAGGAAAACTTTTGCAAACTTTCTTAAACTCTGTCCAGAAAAAGATATTACTGAACTTCACCATGTTAAGGAAGGAAATACAGGATGTTCCAACAAAGTATGTTTTATGTGGTAGTGAAGGTTTGGTTGGCGCTAGGCTAATTTGGGGTTAAGCTAAGTCACATGGAAAGCAAGTGGATGGCTTGAAATGTGATGCTCTCACAATTCCTAGGGTTACTGGGCTAAGTGTAAGCAAAGATGTGGTACAGACTCCAGACTTTACACCAATCTTTGGCTTTTCTATTCCTTGCACAGTGTCACAAATGAGGGTTTAGGCTCTCATGAAAAATGAGGCTTAGTGACTTTTGACCCTTACTAGAGTCACTTGAACGTAACTCTGGAGAATTCCGTAGTTTAGATGAGTAAAATTGTTAGTAGTGGCATTCGATTAGTATCTCTAGATGGTTTTGGTCATAAGTGACTGTAAGTGGCATAGATCTGAGACTGTTCACACAGGGGCCACTTAAATTTCTGTGACTATCATTATAATCAGTTGATTGACTCTGTCACAGAGACAGATAAAATGATGGAAATTGTGGGAAAGGAGTGGAAAGGAAAAGAAAATGCTGTGCTTCTGAGAAAGCTTACAGATTTGGAAAACAAAGTAAACATTGCAGTGTTGCAGTATATACTACTCACTTCTAGTCTAAACTTGGATTTAAGAAGAGAATTTACGTGCGAGTGCAGTTAAGCAAACGTATATTGATTCAATGTCAGACTGTTCTTTTAGTGGCTGACTTTTTTTTTTCTTTGTGCTATTTTTTTTCAGATAAAAAAAAAAGGTAGGTACTAACTTAATTTCCATCATAATTATCTTGAAATTCCTCTAGAGCAATGCGGGCATTTCTTGCAAGTGTGTTTTGCCCAAGTCTTCTGTTACAGTGTTCTCAGACCTTGCTAGGGTCTTTTCTCTTATACCCAAATGAGGAGTTGTAGGCTCGAGAGCCTGGGTGAAGATAAGATTTATCTTTCTTTTCAAAGGAGGGGAAGGGTTAGGCAACTGAAATCTCAAACTGATATGAAAGAGCGTTGCCAAGAACGAAGACTGGCCTTCAGAAAAAATCGCACAGTCAGGCCAAGCCAAAGTTCTGATTCTTCTCTGACACGCTTCCTACGTTTTGGAAGTGCTAATGTCATGGAAAACGTAATAAAAATTTGTTGCATGAATGCACTTATTAACTAGAGTGAATTAAACTTAAAACAACTGTTCTGTTTGCATTAAATACATTATTTGAAGAGCAAAAAAACGTAATCAAAATCTCACCTCTTTTCTTATACTTACATTTATTTTTAGTCAGTAAGATCCTGTCAACTGCCTGATTCCTTTTCACTGAGAGTTCAAATAAGGAGAGCTTGTTAATTTGGAATCTATTTTAGTTTTGTTTTTATAGTTAGTACAATTTTGAGAAATAAAATAATATGCAGTATCAGTCTGCTATTTATAATGCCTCTGATTAACCTGCTAATCAATGGAGGGATTGTATGTGGGTCTTTTGTTCTGATTCTTTTTGTCTTTATTTTGACCTCTAATAATTTACCATGTTTTGGCAGTTACCTAACCTGCTGTTCAGATACTTGCTGATGAAAATCATGACAGTGCTTCTGATGAGGAAGAACGGGTTTTGTTTTGTGACATATATTTCAGATTGTGTAATTATTTCAGACTGTGTAAAAATGCATATGTTCATATCTTTAGTTAAATATGAGTTTACCACTTGTTATATTTTGAAAAGGGATATTAGTACGCCATGACTTTGTAGTTTCTGTCTGTGTAAGGTGTGGGGTTTTTTGTTTTGTTTTTTAACTTGAGGAAGCAATATTTTGGGGGGGAGTTTTAGCAAGTTCCTGGGACTAGATTTCCTAAATTGTAATGAGACCAAAAATAACTAATTTCTGTCACCTTCAGCAGAAGCTTGACCTCTCTGTCTCAGTTTTTAAATCCCTCAAATAGCAATATTAAAACTTACCTGTCTACCAAGCATATAGAATTTAGATGCATACATGTGTGCTGTGTATGTTTTCAAATATGAGTTCACAGCAGTTACTGAATGGGCAGCTCTAGAAAGCTATCTGAAATGAAACCTCCTGCTCTTTCTTTTAAGTGCAGTGAGTAGCTAACTCTTATGCAGTGATTGCCAGGAGGTGTCAGTCAGTGCCAATTACATTAGTAACTTGCTGTGACCGAATAAAACTACCTGTTGGTAACTGGGCTGTGACTAACAACTCATGTCTGTTAGAGCACTCTGGGACAGCAAGCAGAACAACTTTTGACTATTGAGAATTAGAAGGGCTGCCTCCGTATGAAAGACTCCTTACATTCTAAAATTGTTATAGGTCGGACTCTATCCTCCTTTGTATGCTTTTATCCTGCTTCTACAGGAAGCAGTGTTACAAAAAAAACTTTTTGAACTGTTGAAATATTTATTCAGATGACAGCTATTTATTAATATGCTCTTCCAAAATCTGTTTGTATAAATTGTAATATTTTCACCAAACAATAACACCTGTAAATATAACTTATATTCTCAGATTTATTTCTGTGGCTATAAATGTCTGCCTAAGTTGATTACATTTTTCTTTTTTTTCTGTTTGTTTTAAGGTAAAGTCCAAGTTAAGAGTTCTGACATACAAGTTGGAGACCTCATCATAGTGGAAAAGGTTGATGCTTTTTAAATATACTTTAGAGACTAGATTATTAACGTGGTAAATATTCAATATACTTTTCTTTGTAAGATACTGTGACTTCTTCTGTGAATACTTATCTGTGAAGTACTTAACAGTGTATTAGTTCAGTTTTATTTCAGAATCTTCAAAGAAGCTTATTTCTTTTTGGATTTAATTATAAGCCTAATTGAATGTAACTAGATTTTACCAATTGATATATGCTTGAATTTATGTAACAAACGGAATAATACAGTTCCTGAATGAAATTCACTGGCTTTTGCTGTGGTAGGTGTTCTAAGCTGTCTGATTTTCTTTTTTTCTGATGTTCACATATATGCTTTTCTATGAAGACTTCAATGAGAGGTTATATTAAAAAAAAAAAAAAAAAAAAAAAGGCTTTTTTAATTTGTCTGATCAAAGATGTTGAGCGAGAGCTGTGAGCTTTCTCTTTTCTTCTGTTATTAGTATTGTAACAAAAAGTATGTTTCCTATTGTAGTTGCTTTTGGTAAATGATTCTGGGAAAAATTACCTATCACGTGTAAATTCAAACTCTGTTTTTGGTCTCATAATAGGAAAAATATTTGTTCTAGATGTGCAGTTTTTATTCCATTCAATTTACATAACTTAGCAAACAAGAAAGCTATTGAGACCTTGAAAGTCAACTTACATTTTGTGTTAGAGGAAGCTATTTATGTACAAGTTAATTCTGGAAAGTTAACTAACTTTCTAGATGTGAACAAGTAATTCCCATCATGTTTTATATCAACAGTCAAGCCCTTGAAATACTAGAAAGAGGTATCTCAAGTTGAAACTCGTATCTGCTACTTTATTTGAGGTATTGTATGGCAAGTTTCAGTCTGGTAGAAGAGTCCTTAATGAAACCTAATTAGTGACTAGACAACTAGTGGGATTTACTCCTGTTTCCTGAATTAGCAGAGTAAATTACTTTTGCTAATGGATAGATATGTCAGCAAAAATGCTCTGTTGATCTATCTAATGCTTCTTGCTAACACTGTTACTCCTTCTTTGGTATTTGACTCATTTGCTCATTATTTCTTTTTTTCTCGTATAGTTATAAGAAAAAAGAAATCTTACTTGGTTCGCTGCTCTTAACATAATGTAGATTTATTTGAGTATGTCTTGTACTATTTATTGTTCTTGTCTCTTTTCTACTGCCTATGTAGATACATTTTTGGGCTACAAGATATCCAAGTGTAGATAAGATTACCACTTGCGTCCAGCCTCTGCACTTGTCTTACACCTTGCTGCCTTGGAGTAAAGGTGGAGTAAAGGTGGAGGTAAAGGAGTAAAGGAGCTAGTTTACAGCTGCTCAGTTACACCCTTTCCATGTCTTCTAGGAGACTGAGAATAAACAAGCAAGATGCCAGTTGACTTTGATTTTAACTAGAAAATTTCTTAGGGCTTTGGTAATCTCCAGACCTGGAACTAATTATTGTATATGCTATAGGGAAGACTCTAGTGGCTACACAGGTAATCTGCCTTCCACTGAAATTTACGGAAAACCATTAGCTGGTGAATTATGCTAGAACTGAGAAAGTTGGAATTACTTTGGGGATCAATCTGTCTTGTACAAGGTAGATAATTAGCATCTATTTCAGCTTTATTTACAGCAGCTTACAGATAATACCTTGAGTAGCTGAATTTTCTATTAAAAATGTTAAAAATTTAGAGAATTAGTGTGTAAAATTCTTTTTGATGAAGACTTTACACAAGTATGTCAGTAAGATGTGATGCATGTGAGATAACTGAATGCTGCATTTCACCCTCCAGCTCCTTTTCCACCCTGCCCCACACCTTATCTTTATCAAGGCACTGTAAGTGCCTTCAGATTAATGAAATTAAATGTTTTCCTGTTGTATTGAGAAGTGTATTTTGTTGAAATAAGCAGTTTTAAATTTCGGAGTGTGACTTTTAAGCCAAAGAACCATTGGGGAGTGAAGTGTTCAATTGCTCACTCTAATGGCAAAAGAACAAGTTAACATTGTATTTGACTGGGAAGTGCATCAACAGCATTTCCACAGTGAAATTAATGTCTCATTTGAGATGAAGATCTGTCTGTTGACTACGTTAATAGGGACTGCTCACAAATACTAATAACTTGAGTTAAATTTTTTTCTATGTTTAATCCTTGAATGTCCTCTGATTTTTATAGGCCTGCTTAATTGCAGAACAGCTCTAAGTGTCTACAGAGCAGCTGAAACAGTTTCTCTGTGAATAATATATCTGTTGTTTCCTTA
The DNA here is from genome assembly GCF_000705375.1 of Tinamus guttatus. The sequence continues at coordinate 63,440 of NW_010585407.1, read as the reverse complement.
ATTGACAAGTTGCTAATGCCCTAACACTAAGGTAGGGAAATGGGCAAGTAGAAGGAAATACTACTCATTTTCAAAAGTCAAAATATGTTTGTAAGTGTAAGCTGGAAATCACCTCTTCCTTCCCGCTCCCGCTCCCGCTCTCCCAGCATACGTGCTGCTTTCTAGCTGCTTGTTCTCCTTGGATTTTGTTATGGTATGGCTTTGTTTACTGGGGGGTTCATAAGTGACAGGTGTGTGTAGTGTTTCTTACTAAGGTAATTGAAGGGATCAGTTCAGGAATTGAGATACCGTAATTTAGTCACTACAGCTTATTGATGATTTAAAACATCTCTGGAAGATGTGAAGAGTGTTAAAATAAATAATAATAATAATAAAAAAAAACAGGAAAAGATTTAAGGGCAGGCAGGACAGTAATGCTTTATCTTCATATATGTAGAACTTCTCTTGGATAGCAGTATGAGGCCAAACTATTTTTAAATCTCAAACATGAAGTGAAAGCGAACCAATATTTGTAAGGTGTGTGATGATTATTATTAAGTTGCAGTATTGCACTGTATGCAGGCACAAGAAAATTGAACTGTGAACTGCATTTTCAATTTCCAACTTGCAAGCCAGCAAGAATATTTCAGTCAATGAGAACAATGCATGGTTTGCTATACGTGGCAAAGGAAAGGACAGGAAATGCAAAGCGTTGAGGGAATAGGGAATTGGGAGGAATTTATGTAAAGAAAGATTTCATCGTAATACCATAAGGGAAATGAAAAAGTAATTCCGTAGTTTAAGTGAATCGTTGTTCACTTAATGTAGCCAGTATACAGGGAAATATAAATATATCTGAGGCTTAATATTTATGAGTTATCTTGCTTTTCAAACTGGCCAGTTTAGGTAGTATGCTTTGCTAGCATGGATCTTATCATGGGAAGCCAGAAGTTAGGGGAATATCGCTCGTGTTGACCATCATTTCTGTAGTTAGATCTCTAGAAATAAGTTTGTAAGTCTGCCACATAGTCAAGCAGTGAGAATGAAAGTGCTTCTTCCCTGGAGTCTAATTCTACTTGGACGTAACTCAAGCAAAGCAATATATTCAAGCTATTTTCATGACTTATATATTCAAATTTCAGTGTGTATCAATAAACTTCTAGCTTCATCTCTGTGTTAATTGCCATCACAGAGTTTGTTCATGGGTTTCTGAGTGTTCAAAGTTGTGTACGTTATCATTTTAACTTGTTCCACTTTGATAAATATGGCATGAGAGGAGTAACATGATTGACATATTACTGCTGTTCCTCTGTGACAATGTACAATAGAACTTTATTTTCTTCATAATGAGGTGCTAAAGACTTTGGTGGCACACTTGCCATCTGTTTGTGTGTAGTCACTCTTCTATAATGATGAGGTATCAGATCCTATATCTTTACAAGGGAATCTCTGCTCTGCAGTGTCAGCAGCAATAGTGACAAAGCTTTTGTGCTGTCTAGCACTTCTGCAGCACCTCTGCCTACTTCCAAAATATGGAAAACCTGATGAAGAAAGAAGTGTCCATCTAAAATACTGGTCTCCTTTCCTTAAAGAAATACTGTTGACATTCAGACAAGCCTATGTGGGTTTTGATTCCTCCCCAAGTTGTTTTTTTTTTTTTTTTTTTTTTTTTTTTTTTTTTTATCATAGCTGTTTACTCATGGTGTCATCTAGGCTTTTGCCCACATTCCCCTTGATCTAAGTAGGTTCAGGGCTGTTGAATGTGCTGAACTTGAGGAACAAGTGTGTGCGTGTGAGCGTACACCCACACTTCTTTTATAGTTTATACACACACATATATACATAGTAATTTCATGAAAATGCTCGATTCTGAGCCCATTATACCTCTCTGATAACTGACTTCTCAGGGTTACTAGAAAGATTTATTTTTTCTGTTTGATGCAGTGAATCAAAGTACTTGCTGAATTTTGAATTTTTTACACTAGACATTTTATTAGTATCTTGGATAAAAGTTTTCAGGATAGTTTAGTCCCATCTTCATTGCTATTTCTTATACATAAAATAAAAATAGCTAGGCAGCTTACTAAGCTGGTAGCTTATCTACAAAATAGAGCCAGAACTGAATTATTATAACTATATTTTGCCATTTAATGTTAAACTGTGAAATGTGGAACAGTCGTATAAGTCTTGAAAGGCTCATATGCTGAATGTTTCTTTTTTATTTTGGCTAGTAAACTCAGATTTATTTTAAGGCCGAACCTCATGAGGTAGACATATGCTATGTGTTGGGCTTGATATGCCGTGTGTGTGTGTGTATATTTTTTTTCTCTTTTCCACTCTCATTTTGAGTAGGCAGTTGATCTCTTGAAAAATAAAAATGAGCCGTGGCTAGTCAATGACTTTCAGGGCACTTTTTACCTCTAATTCTTAAATGGAGGGCAAGTTTGCCTCTAATTCTTAAATGGAGGTACCTTCTGTGTGAAAAATGTTAATTGTACTAAGTAAAACTTAATGTCTTAAAGCCTTTGGGCAAGTAATTTTAAATGAATATTGGGAAATATATTTTAGTGTTAAGCTAATGAAGCCATTGCTAATAATCTGCTGAGATTTCTTACTCAGTTAAAGGTAGTCTGTAAGGGAAAAGCAAATGAATCTCTGTTCTGCTTCAGGATTAAAAAATAAATAATATGGCATACTGGCAGTAAGATGTGTGACAGGAAGCTTGTTATACAAAGTTCAATATTGTATCTTTTAAACTTTACCATTTGGTCTCTTATCTGTGCAAACGAGGTGTTGGGGTTTTGCTCTTCAAAATTAAGGATTTCAATTAGATATTTACATTTCTTGTCTGAAAACAATAGTTCAAGAACGTAAATGTGTTAATTCTTCAGATATTTATGAGATTCTTATAAACAGAATTTGAAAGGATTAGCTGATGTTTGCTTATTGTATAATTTTTTGAAAATATTGATTTCTGAATTGCAAATGCTGAATGTAAAGTACTTTGATAAATCCTATTTTAATTGAGTTTCAATCCAAGTGTGACCTTTTAGTGACTGATCTTACTGGACACTTGATTGGAATTCTTTTTTTTCTTACTTTTTTTTTTCTTCCTCCCTTCTTTCAGAACCAACGAATCCCTTCTGACATGGTATTTCTCAGAACATCAGAAAAAACTGGTAGGTTTTGGTAATTGTGATTGGTTACATGATAACTTAATGATTTCAGTGAAATTTTAAAGAGCGCTAGTTTGAAGCGATCATACAGACTGGTGACATAAAAATCCACTTTCACTATTTGGTTAATGTAGATGTGTCATTTTGAGCCATCCAATATGAGTGGACTGTAAAACAAAATCATACTGAGAACAGAAGACCCTTCCTCTTGTTCTCTGTAACAAAGAGCAATTCTTTGTTATTAATTGATACAATGAAACTTTTACATAAAGCTAATTATTATAAAGACTAGTATACTTAAAGATATACTTGTTTAATGAGGCTTGATAGTATTTATTTGTGGCTAAAATGAGTTGTGTTATGCTGACTGTATTGCAGTACATATTTAAATGTTATTCTATTGCCCTTATTATACAGAAAATAACCAAAATTTCATCCTATTAATTTATTTTAATAATAGTTCAAAAAATCTGTAAAAGTGACCTAAGTGGGTGGGTTTGTTTGTTTGTTTTTTGATAGCTTTAAAAAGCTTGCTAAAAAGTAATACTGCCTGCATGAGTAGTCAAAAAAAAGCACTTTTCTTGAGAGGAATAAACATACTTTACATTACTTACATTTCTCATAACGTAGTGGCGGTTAATAGTAATACTAGTTTTTGAGGGATGTATGTCATCTTAATAGGAACCCTAGATATTACGGTAGTTTTGTTTCAAGTTCAGTAATAACTACTTGGGTGGCTCTCATGCAACTCATTTGAGTTCTCCGCTTTGCATGATTGTATCTCTTCAGGGAGTTCCTCATGGTCTGGTAATTGTAGGGCAGTGCTAAATTTCCAGTAGCTGTAACACTGGAGACCCCTGTATTAGTAACACTGAGTACCGCTGCTCCAGTGTTCGAGTTCTGTCAGCTGTATTTCAGATACAAGGCCAAATTTGCAGATGAGGTTTCTCTGCCTTGTTTCATGGGCATGGATGGCTCTTAGGGTGAGTGATAATAATAGAGCTACATTTGCTAAAAGGAAGAGAATTACTGTATGATCAGCGTGTCATAGTAATGGTTTTTATATGCTGTTTTAGAGACACTGCATCACTGAAAGTGGTCTGGGCTGACAAAGTTTCCTGACAGTTGTTTATTTTTTATATATAATATGAAGCCATCTGTTTCAGAATTTGTGGGGGTTTAGTTTTATTCCTTCCGACAGTGTTTTAATTTCTTAAAATGCATCGTGCTTCTGACAACACAATGCTGTTGAATCCAGCATGATATGATAGGGATTGACTGATGTCTCCTTTTGGGCTACTTGGAGTGTCTTTTTTTTTTTTTCTCCCCCCCATTTACCCAACACCGATTTCAAGAGAAGGTACACCTGCTTAAAAAGGTAAAAAGTAGGAAGATCTCTCCCCCTGTAGAAGGATTATGTTAAACTGGATTATTTACATGCAGCACATGAAGTGGTAAAAGGTCAAAGTGCTTTGATCCCATGTCTCCCTAGTCTTTACTAGCTATATTGGATTATGGGATTGCAGAGCCAGATACCTGTAAGAAATTACAGTCCACTGCAGCAGAAATGCATATGAATAGCAACATTTAGTTAGTTATTTGGAATGATGTGGCTGTAGTAGGCATGCCTGGGTAACTCAGTATGTAACATTGCAGCATGTTTGGTGCTGTAAAAATATCAAGATCTTAATGAAGATCCTTGCAGCAGTTTATATGGATTGTCACTGCTGGAGTAAATGAGCAAGATGAAACAACTGCTAACCTTGCAAAAGAAAAAGTTCTTCAATGTTATGTTTTATGTATCTGCTCTGTAGCATGCTTTCCTCTGTTAATTCTTAAATTCCTGAGTTCAGAAGGAAAACAAATAACACATGGTCTACCTTCGTCTTGACACTGTAAACTAAAGGATGGAGAGCAGATTAGAATGTGGTAGGAAATCCCTATAGCAGAAGTGTGTGGAAAAACTTTTTTTTTTTTTTAAGTAAAAATAATTTATGTCCATTTCACTGGTCAACTTCTTTAGAAGGTTATAATCAAAAATTTCCTTTAGGAAACTCTGAAGCAGTAACTAATTTGATATCTAGACAATAAACCAACATTTAGGCCCTTAAATTTGTTCTGACATAATGGCTTGAATGTGGGCAACAATGGGAAGCTGCTGAGAGGCGGGTGGCCTCATGGAATGGTGTTGTATGTGGAGGTGAGGCCAAGTGGATTATTTGCTGAAGCCTCCACAGCCGGAAGAGCAGCGGCATGGGGCATGTTCCCCTGGCACCAGGACTGGGAGGAAGCACTGGGACCTGTTCTCTTGCTGACTCCTGAGGCCCAAGATAGCATGGCTAATCGCCGTGCTCTTATGATACTGGTCTTTGCCAGTAGCCTTTCATGAGTGTAAGAATTCATTAGTCCTGGTTAAGCCCTTCTTTTCATTGCTGAAGTCTGTGTCATAGAAGGGCATATTTCTGATGGTACCGAAGGAGAGCTAGGTTTTCTTTTCAGTCTTGCCGGACAGAAACTGAAATTCCAAAGGATGAAGTGGAAGTGCTTTTACTAGTTTACTTCATTTTTTTTTGCCCACTATGCTCAAATTTTGTACACCCGACTTCTGCACCGGTAGGATTTTAGGCAGTGATCTGCCTCAAAATCTGCAGAGGGAAAGCCACTGCTTCTGAGACACAGTAATTTTCCCAAGAATCAGAATCTCAAGGCAAGCCCTGAGATAATCCTAACAAACTAGAGTTGAGAAGACTGAAATCTACTAAAATAAGGTCTGCAAATGAACTGTAGTGCACTAACTGCTATACTGCCATCCAGATTTGGTAAAGATTTTGTACCAGAGTTTGCCTTTGGCAGTACTAAAAGTAACTCCTACTGGATGGCCGATCAGTCTCCCTGATGACAGATATCACTCCAAAAACTGCAGGCTTGCTTGTATTTCAAGGTGCATCTCTTCACCTAGCGACTGTATTTGGTTGCTCTACTCTTTTTGGTATTTTGAATCTCGCCTTTTCCAGGAAGCCAACTGCTCTACCTTTTCCTACTTAGAGGTTTAACCTAGCCCTGAATTCATCACGAGTTTCCTTACAGGGACGATATGTTGAGTAAAGCCTATCTAGCAACAACCAAATGACTTGAGTGTCTTCCCAGCACCTGAAATTCAAGAGTTCTAGTCTATACATAGTTCAGTCTGTTCTTTGAATGGATTTTTCTCAAAGGTGTATTTTAAAAATGACTTTGGCATAATGGTATGAGTAAAGCAGAATATAGAATAGGAACATCACTTTTCAGATTTGGTGTGCTCTTTATTTTTGTTAGAATGTAACTGCCGAAGAGGTGATGAATTTTCAGAATTAATTCTAACTATTTTTGTATGAATAAAGCATGGGAATAGCAGTACAAGCTATCTGATAATTCATATAGCTCAATTTCCTGTTAGAAGAAACTCCAAGTAAACTGGTAAGAATGTGCTACGGAGTCTACCTTCTCACAAAAATGACTCTGATTTGTATTAAAAAAGGGTTTTATGCAAACGGTGAATACGTAAGCCTTTCTTCAAAAACAACAAAAAAGTAACACTGTACTGGCATGTATTTTATCTTACTTGCTTAAAAAATCTAGTTTTGCATGTCTCAAAATGAAAATAGTGTTAAAACATATTTGTACCAATATTAAACCCAAAATTCATTGCAAGTAAAAACTATAAAAAAGGAAATGTAAATATTGTCTATTCTGGACAGTGATCCACAAGCAGGAGATAATTATTTATCTGGGCAGCAGGTTCTGCAAATTCAGGTACTTGAAAATGAAAGAGGAAGGGAAAATTTCAGTTTGGAATTTCTTTGCGCAACTTGTGTCACTCTGTATGGAATCAACTGTCGCATAAGAGTAAGAATACTGGAGGAGATGCATTTATCACAAATTCTGGAATTTCCTATTATGTTTAGAAAACATGCACTATGAAAACTACCTATCTGGGAACTAAAATGCTTTGAAAATTTATTGCTACAGAGAATGACAAATGATGGAGTTAAGTTTTGCACATATGGCTAGATAAAAGTTTATCTTCAGGGCATGAGTAGCTGCCAACAATCTGTCCAAACTACTTTAATGTGTTTTTATATTTTAGTTCTGTTTTTATCATTTGCTTTAACTGTGGCTTCAAATGTTTTGGTAGCCATTTTAAGCACTGAGCAGTATTGATTTTATGTGAAGAGCTACTCTTTTAAGATACAGTCAGATACTATGAACTTGTTCCTAACGTTTTGGTGGTGTGAGATAGAAGAAGGAAGTCTTGGTAGATATTAATTCTCATAGTGATGTTGCTCTAAATGTGTATTAATGTAACATTGCACAGTAAAACATTATTAAAAGATATCATGGCATATTTAATTCCTTAATATTTTTCTGTGTATGCTGCCTTGAACAATGTGCACACTTCATTAGATTTGAAACCATCAGTAACAGATGAATGTTTTTTCCATTTACATATTTAAAACAAAATATTAATAACAAGACTGAGAAGAGTTGGAAAAAATATCTCTGTTTGTATGGCAAGGAGGCTCTAAAATGTTTCAGGCAGAGATTGGCCTGTGCCCATGTCCAGGGAAGCGCAATCCCAGAATTCTGGGAATTAGGCCACTTGGCTAGGGTAGCAATCAGAACCTCTAGAAATCCCAAACAGATGCTGATAAATGATGAAACCTGTATTGAGTGCATTTTAACCACGATTTTGAGTTAATGCTTCTGCATTATCTTATTAAAGCTGTATCACTGCCAAATAAAAGGTAAAATTCTAGTGAAATTTAGGAAGTCTAGGAAACAGTAGTTTTCAGAACTGATTCTGGATGCTAAGGGAGTTTAAAGGCAAGTCTTCATCCTTCTAAATGTCCAGGTAACTTCCCATAGCTTTTTACTGTCTTTTCAATCAGGAAAGCATTGAAAAAAAAATGAATTCTCTGCTTTTTGCTACAATGAATTTTGAGTTCGAACGAGTCTTCACACTCTGTGGGTGTTTCTGTTGCTTCTTCACATCGTCCTGCTTGGTTAGGGATAGTGTGTGTGTGGTGGGGTTTTTTAAATTCTTTTTTTTTTTTTTCTCCCCAAACACCTATGTTGTCAAAATCAGCATGCAATTTTGGTGGAGTCTAATATGGATCTACCTTTTTTGTTTGTTTACTTGATTACTCTGTTTGCTTGTAAGCTCTTCCTTCTCATTTAGGCTTCAATGCAAGCACTCCGCCTGAAGGAGCGGGTATGCGTGTGTGTATTTGTATTATCAGTCTCTAGGAATGTGTGAATTGTTCAGGAAGTCTGATGGAGATAAATAGCTCTGCTGTCCTATCAGAGCTCAAGAATGAGGAAGACTAGTTAATCATTTTTCCTAAAATACATCATGAACCTTTACTTGTTACATCAGTGTTGATCTATGCTTTGCAGTGGGATCAGAATGTAAACGTTGCAACTCCTCCATCTTTCCTACATTCTGAACTACAAGGTCCTTAGTTCCTAGAACAAATGGATTTCACTAGCGCATTGCACAATTTTATTGACCAA